>CM023481.1:333343476-333649514 GCA_013339685.2 Hyalomma asiaticum
CCTTGTCCTGCTCTATAGCTATGTATATTACGTGTTCCGTGGAATGAGATATGATCACCGCCAGTACTGCCTGCATCCGCGATCACTGCTTTTCCGGGAATGAGCACGCTGAACCTGAAGTTGTCAGTACGTCGACCGTCAAGAGACACGGTACTTTGTACCAAGTTACTATTTCTATTGCCATCTGGAAAGAGCATATACTTTAATGAAAATTTAAAACGTGAGCCTCCTGGTATTGTTTCGGTACAGACAGAAAAATCACAGATTTAATCCATCTGCGATATTTAGAAGATGGATTTACCAGTATGGGTGCGCCGATTATCACACGCGGTGGGTTCCGGCCTGAATAATTCATGCCGAGACCTACTGGAACGAAACATCATGGCACGTCATGTTTCATGGACGTACGTATACGGGCGGGACTACAGACTCTGCCTTCCGTACAAGCCCAACACACTGCGCCCCATGGAACTGGGATGAAGGAGCAGCCAAGGAAATTACGCTCCTCCTTGGAACACCTCTAACTGTCATCAACTTCAGCAGGCGGCAATCAGAAAGAAGCTGAACCAGACAAAGAATCCAAAGAGAGGCTCTGCTGGCCACGCATTAAGACCCCTATTCGCCTGGTGTGCGACCGATGGCGGCGCTGCGAACGGCGCCTGTATGACGTCAGAGCGGGGATTCGCGCGCTTTCGTCTGCTACGTAGGCCCAGCGCCGTGTTGAAGCCACCGTTGCGGTAAATCTCAACAAAAAAGCAGTTCAGTTGGTTATCTCGCGTATGGTGGCTACTGACGCTGTTCGAACAACCGTGGGTCTGCTTTTAACGTTCATTTAGAACTACGGCTCTTTGTTTTTTAGAACTGCGGCCGCTTGTCTCCGCGGCGAGTGCTGTGCAATGGTGAAGTACTGCTCTGTGCCTCAGTGTACTTCGTCCGCTCGTGAAAGAGGCGTTAGCTTTCACAACTATCCTAAGGACCCAAAGCTGAAGAAGAAGTGGATGGTCAAGCTCAGAATGGGAAAGCGCCCCACGCCTTCATCGACCGTGTGCAGCAAACACTTCGCGGACAGTGACTTCTGCTACCCACCGTACGCGCCACTCTTCGGTAAGTTTGTGACCGTGTTTAAGCGCCTCGCCAATACTTAAGCCGTTTATTGCACGCAGGCTATAAGCATAGGCGACTTACACCAGGTGCGGTGCCGTCCCACAAGGAGCCGACGACGCGGCCTCCGAATCGCCTCGCGGGTAAGCGCGCCTCGTGAGCTCAGCTGAGCGGCGCAGGATGTATGAGACTACGGCTGCGTCTGGATGGTCACGGTACATACGTATTTTACCTACGAAGCCACGAAGTCTCTTTTCATTTATAGAAATAATAGAAATGGTGCCGCAATTAAATATTTCATGGTGCCAACATTAAACATTCAAACTAGTCTCAATAGTGAACTTGCCTCTTAATTTAGAAACATTAACACAATGCAAAAGGCGATATGAGCTCGACACCAACTGCAGACCAGCAGTGAACATAAATTCTATGTTATGTTACACGTTGACATTGCCTCACTCTGCTTTGCACGAGCAGCGAGCATTGGCCACTTCACTGCTGTCGATCACGACAGAGACGTTGTGCGGTGGGTTGGTGAGTCCACTTGTTTGGAGGACGAGAGCGGCGACGGTGATGCGACCTCCGTTGACGGCCTCGACCGCGCATTCAACAACGTGGCCTGCGTCGTACACCGCCTCGCCCTCGATGAGTCACCGCGACGTTTCGCAAGCTTTATCTACATACTTGTAGATGCTCGAGAACGGCACGCTTACTGTAATATCGAAAGAAACACCCAAACTAATTAGTATCGTACGGCAGAAACAAGATAACGAGCGCGAACACTTCCACATAGTTTCACTTTCTTACGAGCAATGCGGTCGGTGGCATCGGCGCACTCGTCGGCCATCCGGGGGATTTCTTGGCCCTGTCGATTGGGCCGCAACTAAAACAAGTTCAAGATTACACTCGAAAACAATCGTTGCAGGCGTTAGTTGACCGTCGCGAGGCTGTTCGTTCGACAAAGTTCTCACGTGAAGCAGACGACACGCGTATAGGAGCAGCGGCTGCTGCAGCGCGGTTGAAATCGGAGTCCCCGCTCTGACGTCACACGCGAGAGGGCGCCACTCCAAGATCTCGAGGCCAATAAGCAGTTACGGTTGGTGCACAAGGCTCGGGCGGTGGAAACGAGCCATGGTTGCCTGGACTGAAAGGGCCACCAACCTTTGAGCTCAAGTTACAGGAACAATAAAATTCGCCAACAGACAGACAGACAGACAGACAGACAGACAGACAGACAGACAGACAGAGAACTTTATTCAGGCCCTGAGGAACTACGTCGGGGCCGTCCCGTCACCGAGGGGTCCTAGGTATAGACTATAGAGCCAGCGCAGGAACAGGAAGATCTGTCTCCCTCTGCCCTTTCGCAGGCCCTCTGGATAGCCTGTAGTTGCTCGGAGAGATCGTCGCTTTTGATGGCGTTCTCCGAGTGTTCTTGTTGGTTAAAATATGCGTCTTTTAACACGGGACACATGCCAGGCACGTGAGCTAGTGACCACTATCAGTGCCGCAGTCTGGACAGTCCGGTGTCACGTCCGCGACTGAAGTGGCTCTTCGAAGGCTTCAATGTCCTTCCCTTCGCGAGGTAAAGTTACGCTGTAAAAAAACTCCGTGAATTTCCGGCAAAAAATGGTCGTTCCGACTTTTAAAGAAAATGTAGTCTTGACCTTCGAAGAAATACGGACGCTACACACATACAGCAAAAATCCATGCTGCTCCTTACTCTATCCTACGGACGTATCCTTCAGTGGGACGAATACAGGAGTACGTGATTATTCTACGGATGATAGTCCATACAATCTCACAGTTTTTCTTATGTCGCTGGCCATGTTCGTGGTTGTGTGCACAACCATAGGACTGCGACTCCGTGATCTCATGCTTGATGCTTTCTGATTACGTAAATAGGTTGGCAGCATTTTACCTGCAACTTTCTCTGTATTCGCCACCCCCCCCCCCCCCCCTTTTTTTTTTTTTACAGTGTAGCCACTTACCCCCGACACCGTTTTTGAGAATCAATAGCTGCGTGGATGAGTGTATTGTGAAGAAAGAAGTAAACAAACGGCGTGATATAGTGACCTATCTGCCTAAAAGTGAAGAAGAGACAGAGCGTAAACACTGAACATGCCCAAAATTCCCAAAATAAACGTTGCCGGCCAGGCCGGTGTTTGTTTATCCTGGCTGCGAATAGCCGTTGAGGCTATATAGCAGCTCCGATCGTTCGTTCCAGCATCGCCACTCGTTAGCAGAGAGAAAGTTAAACATTGAAGAACGCAGCCGGTAACGGGCGCGCTGTGTCTTTAGTTGTATACATCGAATGAAACAAGTCTGGCTGCCCCCTGCCCCGCTTCTCCATTTATATTCTTTGAAAATTTGACCATAAATAACTTGCGGGCGGCAGGGAACAGTGCACATTCCGCGTTGTCTCCTACCCACCTACAAACATTGACCGCATTCGATCAGCTAAACGAAACATGTTCGACATTGTAGTTGGCACAACTTTAAATGAGACCGCAAAGAGAGGATTGGCGCCTCGCAACATTCCAACACTTGATACACACTGTCCATTTGTTGCTGGTCGATGTAACATGTAATAACCCTAATGAGTCGTCCTCGCTTCTTCGAACGATAGGAGTTACAAAGTCTTTACTTTGAGCGGTCAGCACTGGGGCCGGTGCACACTGTAGTGAAGCTGTTAATTTAGCATAATTATAAATCTAAGTATTGCATAGTAATATCGCTACGCCGTCATACAACGGAACTCCGATACCAAAGTAATACCCTTCAGTCACACGAGACGCTTCCGACCGCGGTATCGGGATCAAATCTCTCGAATACGATTTGCTTGGCTAGCGGGCCGGGCAGTGCCTTACTAAGCCGTAGGTCAGAGGTTCGACTCGAGTCAGTGGATAGCGGTAGCCCTTTGTAGGATCGAATGGCGAAAGTGCTCGTGTGCCGCGCTTCAGATGAATGCTACGGGGATCAAAGTGATTTGGAGCACTCCATTACAGCGCCCCTCAAAGCCCGAACACCAATGTTGCTTTGGAAGATCAAACCCTGTCGATGCATTCACTAAGTTTGCGACATTGACAATGCTGCAAAATGTTTTATACCACATTATGCGCCGACATGTAGCTTATGTAATTAAAAATGTACTCGAAATAATTTAGAGAGTATTGACTGAAAGTGAGACAGTTCTGTTAGACATTTTTTTATTCTTGTTGTTTCAGCGATGTAGTCAGACTTCGGCATGAGCATGTCGGAAAATCTGCGGAATTTTCGAAAGGCGATGAGATTGAGACACCAAGCACCCTGCTGTTACTTCCACATGGTGGTCACCTAAAATGTGCATTCAAGAAACTGACATTGCCTTTTTCGTCGTTTCGTGGTGCTGTTCACTTTTTTTTTTTTACATGGCATGTAAAATGGTGAAGATCTCATGAAAAAAATTAAAGAATGCCGTACACTTGTCATTGTGTATAAGTCCTCTCGCATCTCGTGTAAGTCAACGTTAAAAAGACAAAAAGAACAGAAAAACACGAAGTCCATACCATGCGACACAGCTAAATTTAATACATAGCCACACGCACGCGGAGTATACATTCACATGCAGGCACGTGAAACCAGGAACACATTGGAGCAAGATAATGTAACGTTAAACACATATGAGCTTCCACTGCATGACACAAGCTGATCTCAATATTTTCCGAAAGAATTTTGAGAAATCGCTTCAATATTGTGAATGCACGGAGGAGCTGACAGTCCGCTTAAGCTTGCTCCACATTCTAAAAGGCGAGTCTGTGTTAACCTCACGCATTGCATTCAAGATAACGCGGTGTTCTGTCTTTCAATACCTTTCTGCCTGCAGCGCTGTAATGATCGTTGATATTTTAAAGCGCAACATATAACACTTAAAATCCGGAACCCAGCTGAACAATTGAAGCTTTTTGCACTACGCTCTGTATACGTGGAAGCCTTCTTTCGATGAATAATTAATACATCTCTATCTCGTTGGTCCATAGCCAAAAATTTCTTCTTCTCTCTTTTCTTTTTCTTTTTTTTTTTTTGTCGTTAAAACTACGAACTATCCGCACGTGTGAAACGGGCAAGGTGTAACGCATATCAGTGTTGGAGAGTAAAGTGCTGACATCAGACACTTTTCCACTCGAGCAGTCTGGGGATTGCATGAGAACGCGGCGCACGCTCCAGACGCGGCTGGCTCGTTGCCCGCATCTTTGAGAGAGAGAGAGAGACGTGCAAACAAGGGCAACGCCAGTTGATGACGTCACCCTTGTGGCTTCTCGCAAGAGCACTCTAGGCAGGCGGGCCAAATGTTCATTCAAGATTTCACTGCCACGTCTGTAATGTAGTCAGTACAGGGTGGAAAATGGGGAAGTCTTATGACCGTCTTTCATAGCTTTAGTAAATGCTCTTGTGAATTCTTTGAGGCATACAGATTGTCAGGTACGATGGTAGGCTGGTGGCAGCAACCGCCCCCCCCCTCCCCCCCCCCTTTTTTTTTTTCCGTAATGAAACTCTGGCTCTTCTATAGATTCTCAGTGTACTGGTGTCGTCACCACGCTATATCGGTTGCGTTCTTATGACCAACAAAAATTGCACATCTCGATTCCCCTTCTCGTTTATCACGGAAATTAGAGCGACGCTTTATAGAAACTATAAACAACATTCCACTAGTAAAACGTGCTTGATAGTCAATACCAGTTCACATTGGGAATGGGGTGGGGGAGAGCGGAGAGGGAAGGGGGGGGGGGGGGGCGGAGGGGGCAGCCGGCGCGTCTTCATGTAGACGCGCCGGCTGCTCGCACACACTTTCTGCAAGCCTTGATAATGTCCTCTTTTCCTCTTGCCTGGATGCTACCTGTACAATCGATTTTTTTACACCGTGCCATATACTATAGGCCACATTTAGTACATACCGTCGGACGGACTTTTCGTCATAACGAATACATCGAGCCCGATCCACATTTCTTTTGTTTGTTTTGAAGTCTTCAAAACGCTTCAGTACGAGCCTAGTTCATCCCTAAACTGCACCACTGAAATGTCTAAAAAATAGTGCGAGTGGAAATATTGCGAGCACGATGTTCCCCTTTCATCGTTTGTCAGAACAGCGCTCACGAGATGGGGACAAAGAAGGAAGAAGCACAAAGGACAGGCGCTGGCTCGAAACTAAATTTTTATTATAAAAACATACATGTATATGCAGGTGATGCTGAACATCGCAAAAACAGCCGATGTAGGTAATACATACCAACTCTGTTGTCATATCTTACAGGTGTTACTTAAATAGAAGAATTCTGCGTCACTAAGCGATATTGAGAGAGTGACACTTATCACCTTTCCTTCGAATGTGGAAGGCCTCGATAACTTCTCTTGCTATTTGTTGTTTGTAGTTGGAAAGAATTATTGTGTCGCGAAAGAAGGGTACGCAGCCGCATTCCTGGCAATGGGAAAACAGTATCTCATCACACAGTGACCGTTCATGTTCTCTGAGGCGTACGCTTATACATCTTCCAGTCTGACCATTGTAGGACTTTCCGCACAATAATGATATTTGGTAAACACTGCTCTCTTTGCAATCTGTATAGCGGAAGGTATGGGTTTCAGTTTTCATGAATTAAAAAATTCGCTATTTTCAATTTTAACTGATGTGAGTATAGAGAGGACAGTAGGTTTCCTTCGCATGTGCGCGTTTCTTATCAAAGTTCAAAACAATGGTTTTCAAAAGATAAATGGAGGCTCGCTGACCCAAAAGCCTAGCTGGTTCTCTTCAACAATCGGCCAACTCTGCCCTCCGCGACCGGGAATTGAACTCGCGTTCTCTATCTTAGCAGCGTGACACTTTGCCTGCTAAACTACCACTCCTGTTCACACACAGAGGCATTTGTGGTTTCCTAAAATATGAGGCCACCGTATAACCTCAACTCCACGCACATAGGCCACGCCTTCCTGGAAAAAACACGGTTAGCACAAGTTTTTCGGACATCCCTGAACGTGTGTTGAAGTGAATAACCGTTGCTAATCAACATTGCCCTTGTAAAGTTAGGAACACATCATCTGAACAAAAAGTAGTCCAGATAAACTTTCCGCAACAAATTGTTAGGCGTCTCTCTATATAAAATGTGCAACATTTTATGCATTTGGGGGACCACCTCACTGCAGTTTTTTTGTTTAGCTGAAAGCTATTTGTGGATCATACGAATAAACTTTCCGCAAACGTAGAGACAGAAATCTATACGTTAAAGCTGCGCGAATGGCCAAATTTTGTGTGTGATGCGAACTTAAATAAGCTAAAGTGTGAGTGTGAATTGAATCTAATATTTTTTTATGTTAGGTCAACGAGACTTGGGAGAGTGGAAGCGTCCCGGTAGAGTGGAAAGCATTGCAGCCTCGATTGTGCTTATTCCAAAACCGGGTAAGCCCTTAAATCTTGACAACCTAAGGCCGATATCGCTAACCTCTTGTATAGGCAAGGTAGCCGAGCCTACGATCCTCAATAGGATCTCGAACTACATAGAACGCAAGGAACTATTCCCGCACAACATGATCGGCTTCAGGCCCGGCCTTTCCACACAAGACGTAATGCTACTTAAGAAGCACATTTTCGATAACAACACTAGGGATGTTAGGGGGATCTTAGCCCTTGATTTGACCAAGGCCTTTGACACCGTATCTCATCGCTTTGTCTTGCAGGCCACGGCCAGCCTAGGTCTGGGAACACAGTTTCAGGCTTTGTAGATCATTCCTGATGAATAGAACGGCTACCATAAGGATCGCTCAACACAAGTCAGGTGCATTCGCCTTAGGAGCCAGAGGCACTCCCCAAGGAGCGGTCATCTCACCCTTGTTATTCAATATAGTCATGAAGGGCTTATCGGAGAGGCTCAGATTCCTGCCCAATATAGGCCACTCGCTTTACGCGGACGATATCACGATCTGGTGCCCGGGAGGATCACTCGCAGAAGTAGAAAACGCGCTGCAATCAGCCCTAGACGAAACGGAGTCCTACCTAGAAGGCACAGGTCTCCAACTCTCTCCAAACAAATCAGAGCTGTTACTGTACAGGCCGGCCAAGCAAGGCGTTATAGGAGACTTCCACACCTGGACCAAATTCCCATCGCCCTCTTTGCAAAGAATGGACAGCGCATTCCACGAGTAGATTCGATTAGAATCCTAGGACTACTGGTTGACGCGAGAGGATGTGTAACGCCAAAACCCTCACGCACATCACGGCCAAGACCGAAAGCATGCTGAGACTTGTCGCTAGAGTATCAGGACGCAGAAAGGGACTAGGTGAAGCCAACCTACTCCGGATCCATCATGCCTTCCTAATGAGCCATATTAACTACGTAGCCTCGGCCCTTAACTGGACTAGAACGGAAAAAAGTAAGCTAAACACCCTCATCCGTAAGAGCATCAAAAAGGTACTGGGGTTACCAGTAACCACATGCTCTGACAAATTAAGACAACTCGGTATGCACAACGACATTGATGAAGTGATCGAGGCGCAGGTCACCGCCCAGGTAGTCAGGCTCTCGTCAACCAGGGCAGGGAGACGCATCCTAGACGGGGCTCCCAGAATGCTTGCTGAACGGGAAATCACCTTATCCAGGGAGGTCCGTGAAACCTTTGTGGTCAGCCCATTCCCTCGGAATGTGCACCCGCGATACAATGTGGGGAGGCGAAAAGCCCGAGCACGGGCGTTATTACAGAACGCCAGCGAGAATCGAGAATCGACTGTCTTTGTCGACGCGGCTCAGTATGACAAGTCTAGCAAATTCGCGCTGGCAGTCATTGACGGCAACGGGGAATTACGCTCCTCAGCCTCGGTCAGGTTAGCTACGAGCGCAGTTGCAGAACAGGTCGCCATAGCCCTGGCCATGACCGACCGCTCGCGCACCAACGTGTTCACAGACTCACGAGCGGCCATCAAAGCTTTTGAATCGGGTAACCTAGCGCGAGAGGCTGCCTCCATTCTGGAAAAAAGAACAGACCCTGACACTCACTTCATCTCTTGGTTTCCCGCCCATATGGGTGCGGACGTTCATCAGCACATCCCTAACCTCAACGAGCTTGCCCATGACCGTGCGCGAGATCTGACGCGCCGCGGCGGCATGGAGGCCTTATGGGGACAGGATGAAATCCAGCATAACGATCCGCTCCTTACTTTCAATGAAATTACCTCTCACTATCGGCTTAGTAGAAGGGCCTATCCTCTTCCTCACCCGAAGTTAGATAGGTATCAGTCCGTTACACTTAGAATGCTCCAGACGGGCTCGTTCCCCTCGCGGGGCTTTCTCAGTCGTATCTCCACAGACATTGATTCAAGCCGTCCGGACTGTAATGAGACTTACTGTTCCTTAGCGCACATGCTTTGGCAATGCCCCGCGTTACCTAACGGCCCTCTATCCAGCGAAGCCGACTGGGAAGAGGCACTCCGAAGCCCATCGCTCCAGACACAAATCCAGGCAATCCAGAGGGCCCAGGAAAGGGCGGAACACCACGGTGTCCCAGCCCCGACTTGGACGCGGCCAGCGGCTTCTGCGGGTCCCCGATAGGGGTTCCCGCGAAAGCTCCTCAGGATCCAATAAAGTTCATTGTCTGTCTGTCTGTTCTTCGAATATTTTTCGGATACTTCCAACGAGGCCAAAAATAAATAATAAAATTTATCGCATTAGGAGCTTGCATTTCCTCAAAGTTGTTCCCGTGGGAAAAAGAGAAAAGAAAATCTGACCGGTTCGAAAAAACTGTCCACGAAGGAACTGCGCAAGAAATTAGACTCAGTGATGAAGGGGTTCCCACACTTTCGCTCGCGTGCAGTTCACCGTATACACATGATTGAAGTATAATCTACTTTATTAAACTTATGAAGTTGGCTGGTCGGTTCACAATCAAACCGAAATGTGCACCGCCACCAACAGCAACACCAGAGGCGGATACAGGATTTTTGCGATAGGGAGGTCGACTTATGGGAAGCTCGATACCTAAAGCTGAATGCGTCGTCAACACCCAAAGAAGTCGGCGTGCAGGTTTTCAAATGCAAGACGGTGCATGTCACGCTACTAAATAGTCACGTGTAAAATGTTTCTCAAATAGTTCCTCTTATTTCGGACACGCGTTACAAGATTAACAAAGGGGTAAGGACATTGGGATCTCCCCTCTGGATTCACCGTTGGACAGCACGAACGAAAAATCAGGGATTCTGCGGTGTCGTTACAACTTTACGTTTCATTTCCGGTTCTACCAACAACGTATAATTATCCTACGCGCTTGTTAGGAAGACATTATCTTTCTCTCTCTCTCTCTCTCTCTCTCTCTCTCTCTGTGACGTCCGCCTAATCAGTAATCTACAGTAATCTATTCAGTAATCTATGTGTGACGTCCGCCTATTCAGTAATCTACAGTTCAATGACAAGATGCGCTATACGCCACGTGTGACGAAACTTCTGAAACTTCGTTTAACGTATAAAGAAAAGGTGTGGTAGGAAACGTGAAAGGAATTGCCAAGGTTATGCGGTATATTAATGAACATGGTTGCTTATTAGTACGCCAAAACACTCTGGCCATATCGACAAGATCTAACGACGAAGGGCTGCATCGTGTACAGGAGAGGTACAAACTGTTTTATCAAATTGGTTTAGTTAGTTTCATTTTGTTGGGCTTAGTCTGAGTCCAGTTTTGTATCTAACAGATAGCCACTTACTGCGCATTTACTCAATCTTTTCCTGCCTAATGAAAGCTAATCCAACAAGACCAGCGCATTAAAGATATTTGATGTTTACGTCCATAGAATTACTCGTATGTAAATTGACGAACACTTACTCCACGCTGTTGAATTCTGTTGTATATCTCCTTTCACATAATTAACGTTCCAATAGTAACCTGTGATGTACTTGAATAAAATAAACACAATCCAAATGGTAAGGCGTTTAACCGTTACATGGGCAGAATTCGCAGCTGCTTGGGTGACCTCGAAGTGCAGCGCACCCTATGCACCGGACAGCATTCCTATGCCGAGCGTCTCGGGCAGCTGACGGGCGCTAGCCAAGTGCATTGGCGGCTGCAGGTACAGGGCCCGGCGCCCGAAGACCTGCTGCCGGCGGGACCATTGTGGAAGGCGAGTAATTCCCCCCGCGCCAAGCTAACTTTGGGCCGGGCCCAATATAGCCTCGGCCTCGGAGCCGAGGGGAGGAGGGCATGCCGGCTTGTTTGTTAATGCTCCGACGGCTTGGCATTCCGCCATATATGTAGATTTGAAGGCGGGCCAATGGCGCACCGACCACGTGAGCTGCGGCCCAGTACTTGAGCCCCGGTCGACCAGGAACGTCGGGCCTTTCCGCCGCTCGTCTTCGTTCGTACAGCCGCGCTCGCACTCACACACGCACCGGCAGCCATGGTGAGTAGCGGCCTGGAGAACGCACGCGCCCCCCTTCGAACCCCTGGCCCTTCCTCGATTCCGGCTGCTGGACTGGGGCGGCCTGGTCGCCGAGTGTGGCTCTCCGCAGCGAGGCCGCGACCGACGGCTTCGGCTGGCTCGCTCGCGGCCGTCCGCTCGGGTCTGGCACCAAGGTGACCTTGCCCGCCCCAGGAGACGTCGCTTATTGGCCCTGTATAGAGTGCTCGGACGCGTTCTGGTGCAGTGTGCTATTGTGTGCTATCGGGAACAGCTCTTCTGTAGACCCATTTTACGTGCCAAGAATCGTGCTGATTGGACTGTGGAGAACGGGCGCACGATCCTCCTCGGGGACACCGGTTCGCTTCATTCACGCTGATATGCCTGTTTCACAGCAACGTCTAGTAACCGTGCCGGCGGCCTAAGAGCTGTCGTTCCAAAGATGTTTCACCTTCACGGTTCGCAACTGTTTCGTCCTACGCATGTGCACGTTATGCGTGTTATCTGTTGTACTCGGCAGTAAGCTCGTGTACAGTTTCAATGTCGTTGCAATTTGTATGCATATAGGTAACGTGGGGGTTCGGCATGTTTCGCTGTCTGCCTACAAGTTTCGAAGCTTCACGCGTCGTTTCAGAGTGCGTCATTCCCAGCGGTAGTTGCTGCAGTCAGTGTGACATGGCTGCCTTTTCACAGTTTCACATTTAAAATGCGCTGCCGCATGCGCAAACCACCGTTGTTTGTAAACTTTTAGATGCACGTGTCTACCGAAGTCGTAAATGTGTCTATAAGCCGGCCAACCCTCCGATTTTTGGCACGCTACAATAACGCAGGCGTGCCTGCACCCTTCCTGGAAAAGTGCCAACGTCGGGCCACTCGGTCGTAACGTGAACCACGGTGTAGTGAAAATTCGCCAGGTTTTTCGGCATCTGGAGTCTCACTGCACCAGTTTGTTTTTAGTACATTTTTTTTTTGTCTCTGTAGGTTCCAGGGCGATATCAAGTATTCCAGGAATGTTTTTCAGCTTACCTTTGTGTGACGCTGCAGTCTCCATATAATAGCTTTGTGCTATTGTTGTTGTCGGTGCCGTTTTTTTGACTACTGGAAGACGGAAATTTGGATAAGGTTTCGTACTGATACTCCTATATAGTAGGGTTAAGGACGGGACATAAGTATCCACAATTGAGAGTTTTTTGTGTTTCGATGCCAAAATGCCTGGAAGCGTAGCGTTAGTGTGCTTGTGGATTGTCCTCTAAATTGGTGGCGCCGGTGCGATTGCGGATGGAGATATTGACTCGCGGTGCTTTTGCCGAGAACATCACCATGGGGCTGAATTTTACGTTCAGGCGGATATATCGGCAAGAGGACCTGACGTCGATCTCTCATTTTTTCCCCTACCCCCTTCTTGTCCCATTTTAGTGTACGCATGAAGATAGACAGGAACTTTTTAGGATGTGTGACACCTTTTATTTTTTCCAAAATATGTGCAAGAGAGCAGGTTCATCAGCTCCAGGAACTGCATACCTGTGCACGATCCACATGTCTGAACGCGCTGAGAAGGAAACACATAACGTGCTTGTAGAAAGAGCTGTAGATTTAAGAAACTTTGTCTTTTGTAGAATGTACTGCTTGGGATCCGGGAAATCACTGTAGTCTACGATGCACCTCGGCAGAATTGGCGCTATACTAGATAAGGCATGGATGCGTAAGGTAAGACGAGACAGGCACCTGTCCAAAGCTGCTCTCTGCTTCTATGTGTTATCTAGCATAGCGCCATTTCTTATGAGACGAACCAGCTATACTAACTAGTCCAACATCAAGTGTTCCTCTAGTCTACGTTGGACATGTAGTTTCACTATATAGAAACACTAAGGAACAGAGGTGTGAGCGCAGCCTATGGCGACATTGATATGGCGATCCTCACATGAATGGTACGCGATTAATTCAGGCTGAAGCTGCTTTTTGTGTGGCTATGGCATGCACTCTTCACGCCTTTCAGGCTAGTTCATGCAATGTAGCAATGGTAGTTCCCACGGACACACAGCTGTGTGCATATGGCTACATCGATGTCGTGGTTTTCTAGAAGTACGGTGCGAGTTACTGCACTGGCAAATGGTATACCCTCTCTTAGGCATGAAGGACAACCCATCGACTCTACTCCGCGGAACGGATGCGAGCGCGCCAAGAGATGTAGTAATGAATTTGCTCTTTTTTCTGTAAATATTATGTCTATATCGGTTTGGTCCCTTCTCTCCTTGGATAACGCAGATAACGCAGATACGGTTCGCAACTTGTCATCTGGCTTGTCAAATATCCCCACTATGTAGGAATATTTAGCCCGTAGCAAGACCAGCCTCTTCTTTGGTTTTCTTTACCGTCCTGAACCAAACTTCTACAACGTTCGCGTTTCGGCACTGTCTCGTCGTAAGTAATAATCATCTTGAGTCAAAAGCGTGCAAACACATTCAGCACGTCTACAAGAGTTCAGCGCGAGGTCTGAACCTGCACGCCACGCCGAGCTTCTCAGTTGACTACCCTTTAGCCCGTAAGCTTCATGCCATATAGCTTATTCCACATTTTCTTTTTGCGTGGTCATAGTACAGATAATTCTGAGAATTCGCAGCCAACATAAAAAATGATAGAAATCACCCATTTTATTATTCATAAAACCGTTCTCATACGCATGAGTAGTTTCTCAGAACAAGAATCTGCCAATCATGAAAGCTGACTGGACTGTAGCGAAGATAAAGGCAAAGTTAAGACAGATGTCTGAAACAAAGGCTTTGTGAACCATTTTCCTCTTTTTTTTCTTTTTCTTGGTGGAGGGCCATGCCAACAGTGATATACCTTGCGACTTCTCCAGTTATGAGAGTGATCAAACTATCGGAATCGTTCTATACAGAACCAAAAGTCCTTTCCTTCATCTATGGTGCACGGCCGCATACAGGAGAACCGTATTTGTCCTCATTCTGCGGTACACAGACATAAAGAGCTAGTGCTAATTGGCATTCTCGGAGATGAATGACAAGATACACAGGCATCCCGTGGTTCAGGGCGGTTTGTGCATTTCTAAAAGACCACGTATTGCAATGTGAGAATCCTAGGAACTCTTATTAATGCAGTGCCTTCTTAACAGGGCAAGCCAGGAGGTCTGCATTGCCCTAATAATTTTCCATTGCTTCAGTTCGTCCAGTAAGGCCCCTGTGGTCACTGCGCAGGGAATCAAGCTCTATAGCGATGGCGAAAGAGACCCATTCCGTAATGAAATTCCAAGTTTGCACTACGTGTCTACTGTGCCTCTGCTACAGGAAAAAATTGACGGTGCACTTACCTCAGTGGTATATGCGTTACGCTATAATGACCTCAACACGATGAATTCGGTTTCCAGTCATGGCGGTCTCATTTCCATGTAGAAAGAGTGTAAAAATGCCGATATACGTTGATTTATGTAGCTAAAATGAATGCGGAGATACCCTATTAGTGTATCTCGGTTACGTATGATTAGGCGCAGTGCGTATTTAATTTCGCCGTGACGAGAGCACAGAGTCAAGGGAGAGACGTAGGAGGCAGTAAAGAATTACAAGTGAAGAATAGCACGGTAAAGTCCCTATCACAAAACCTAGCACGTTTTGTCTGGGTGGGCCAAACCGCTGTTTCCCCGGTACGTTCTCAGTGAGTTTATCTATATACACTAGTTTGTTCCACTGAAAAATGCAACGCATGACGAAATCCAAGCTAGAACAATACCTCAGGGGAAGATAGAAGCTTGAATTGACGATGACATCGTTGCAGAGATCGTTGCAAACGATCTCGTCATCAATGCACGACGAATGAAGATGGCGGTATACAAGACCACCGAGCACATATCGCTTTGGTCGAAAGAAGGCCAGGGATCGCTAAGAAAAATTAACGAGCGCGAGAAAATAGTAATAAATGAGAAAGAAGGCGAACAGCAAGTAACATCAGGGCATTGAACCCGCAGACGAATGCGATACCAGCGAAAGCGTCGCGCGCGGAAGCTTTCTGCTGCTGCAATGAACACTTTTGAATGACGTAACCTTCATATTTAGCTGCTCGGTTGGTGCGCGCAGTTGACTTCTCTGCCAAGCAGCCAGACAATAGCGGGAGAGAGTGTGCAGAGCGCGCTCGCGCAGCATGGCGACTATTTTCGCCCCACCGTCGCGCGGCAACCCTTCGTCAGCTCCTCTGTAGCTGTGCAGGACGCTACGAGAATAGTAATGCGAGCGCCGACGGTGGGCTCAGTCTTATATGGCCGCGGAGACGGCGCTCCCCTCGGCGGCCTCTATTTTTAGTGGTATCCTGGGATTCTGATCGAGGCCTCGCCCTCCGCTGCCGCATTTGCCGCCTGGCCGGCTCCTATCCGGACGCACGCGGCGCCGTCGACAGCTGGCTGCCGCGGTTTCCGCTCGCTACGTTGCCGACGTTGCGCATTTTTGAGGGTCTTCTCGATACTCGTGTTACACGATGCTCGGCTCCAGGATGTGGCCACGGTGGTCGCCCAAAGTGCTCTCACTGCAAAGACTTACAAAACAAAAGCGATGAGATCACAGCGCATGAGAGAGGAATGAGCCGCCGATTTTATTTCGCGGGCACGTTGCAACGCGGCACTCAACACGTATAACAGATACTGTAGCTACATACGGGACAGCCGTTGTGAGTCAAGTAAACACGGAGGCCACGAAGTAGCTTCACTTACGATCGTACATGCGGAGCCAATGCAAAGCATGCCCCTAGTGACTGCGCTAGCGAGGCATTTGTGTTGGAATAAAGCTAATAAAGCACATTGCACAGGCATGATCAAAAGTTTACGAGACGCGGTAGTGTATTAAGAAAAAGAATATTTCGTGAACCTGGGCACGAAACCTTGATTCCAAGCGTGTAATATGCACTGTTTTGCGCAACCTGCTTTCACTGTTTAATTGGTGCAAGCTAACACTAGCCTGACTTAGCTTTTTTTTTCTTTTTCGTTTTGTCGTGGGACAAGCATTTCGTAATCTCTTGGCCCTGTCTGTGCATTGCACTTGACATGGACACGTATGAGATCGCACCATAACGAATCCGAGAGGCGGTTCTAGAGACAATATAAATCATTTTTGTAAGAGCATCATGTTTGTAGCGAACATGACACAGAGATATTTATGGTAATATCAAGTTGCATGTAGGACTTTACAGTTTACCTCCCCATTTTCTTTTTTCTTGTTTATGGTATGTTCCTTTGGATTTCGGTGCAGCAGTGATGTCACAGTCACGCAGACTGAATAGCTGTACTACAAAGGGAGGCCTGAAGAGCCGAAGTAGTTGCGCGCACCACTAGACTGCTTACATAATATAATAAGTCACCGTTTAAACAAGAGGTAAATTGCCAAGGGGCATTTCGCTATACTCATCTGAAATTATGTTACGTCATCCCTGTGGAGACCCGAAGGGTGTTGCTTCTGGCTTTTAATCTTGAGCTGGCTGCCGTATGTCGAGCATCTCGCTCACTTCTATTTAGTTGTTCTGGCGTGCACACGTCTCTTTCGGGGGTAGCTGGATAACGTACGCCGCATTGCACAATTCTAAATCCAGGTACTTTTTTGATTATAGGTATTGTTACAGCGTCTGTTTCACATTTTTTTTTAAACTCTCGATTGCACTCTCACTATATATATAAGCGGAAACATGGATTAGCCAGCGTAAACTTCTGGGCACGTACTCGCACAGAATGTCGCGCTCAACCTTCTCCTAAGAGCCAACCACGATGATATGATTAGCGAAGGTGGCTGCCCAATGACACAAGGTAAGAGCAGAGGACGTTGTGAACAGGGTTTTTTTGGGCCCGTAAATGAAACTTGTTTGTGCTAAAATTGTTCATAAAAGCGGACGCCAGCCAGGCATGACGCTTTACAAACTGCCGAAACTTGCCGGCCAGTGGCAAATGATCTTACGAACGAGTGTCTCTACGAATTGGGCTGTCTGCTTGGCGTGAGTGTGCCCAGCTGCCGTGTGTGTGACGAGCGTTCGCGCGTGACGCAGGGAGACTCGGTGAAGGAGAAGAAGAAGAAGAGCAAGAAGGAGGCTGAGCCGGACAAGGCCCCCGCGGCGGCTCCTGCGGCCGCGGCACCGGCCGCCGCGCCGGCCGCCGCGCCCGCCAAGAGCTCGACCAAGAAGCGGGCCCAGCGCAGCACCTCGAACGTGTTCGCCATGTTCACGCAGCACCAGGTGCAGGAGTTCAAGGAAGCCTTCCAGTTCATCGACCAGGACAAGGACGGATTCATCAGCAAGAACGACATCCGCGCCACCTTCGACTCGCTCGGCCGGCTCACCAACGACAACGAGCTCGAGTCCATGATCTCCGAGGCGCCAGGACCCATCAACTTCACCATGTTCCTCACCATCTTCGGTGACCGCATCACGGGCGTCGACGACGAGGATGTCATCGTCAACGCCTTCAGCCTCTTCGACCAGGGCAACGGCATGTGCAGCGAGGAAAGGTGAGCAGCCTGCAAGTGTTCACTTATACATGGGCCCAGTACGAAGCATCATGCAAGGCGGCATAAACTGGCCTAAGCTGCGGAATACTGTTTAACTTTTGTGGGAAATGGCACTGTCACAATGGTGTGAGGAAACAAAACCCGATATAGCACTTCGCAATTGCGCTTCATGCAACGGCACATCGCTCCCGTGCCCGGTGCGCTGAAGAAATCTCAATCGGCTCTGACAAGCAACTGACTCGCAAAACCCAGCTTCAACCACGTACAGTCCTACACGGACCATAAAACAGTGACCACTTAGAACGAAACTAAGAAAATAAGGAGGAGGAAGGGATAAGAATCCTTCCCCTTTCTCCCTTCTTTATTCTGTTGTGTCCAGTGGCCTAAGTTTAGTGGTCCGTAAGACAGTATGGACCGACTATCCCAACAAACAGTACTACACTCAACCACGTACAGCCCGCTTTCCACAAACTCGAGAATGCGAATTCCCATCATATGGGTTTGTTCACTGTGTTATGCTAGTTATACGGCTTGCATAAGGCTATTCGCGCAAGCGTTCTTGCACTCACGAAGTACGGAGGGTCAGATTGACGCCTCATATACTGATTGACCCTTAAGTGGCAGTTATCTTGTTTTTTGAAGTTGTTAAAAAGTTGAGGAGGAGCAGGATCATCTGAACATTACAGGTCGATCGGCAATGGCTTCCCTCGTGCACCTGGCTACCACAACTTTGTCATTTATCCTTTCATGCGCAGTGAGCATTATAGCTTAAATTACTGAAACTGCAGTACATGTCCTGCAGCTCCTTTTGTACTGGCCGCTTTTGAAATACAGGTATTTTCCACATATCAGCTAGAAGTAGGCTTGTCATATCCTACCCTTAAGAAAGAGCTTTGTCGTGACAAAGACGAGCTCCTTCGCCAGACTAATCGAGAATGAAATCTCTGCTCCGCCGGTGTTTCTGCTGCGTTGAGCGATGCACTGACGCTCTTTAACCTTGCAGGCTTCGGCAGATGCTGACCACCTTCGGCGAGAAGCTCAACGATCAGGAGGTAAGTGGCTGGACGTGGGGTGCACCCGGCTTCAGTCGTCACTCCTTGCTCACCCATTTTGCCTCGCAGGCCAACGACGCCTTTGCTGAGGCTCCTGTCGACAGCGCCGGCAACGTAGACCTCAAGAAGTTCGCGTCGATCCTCACCAAGGGTGTCGAGGAAGAAGAAGGCGCGTAAATGGACATCACAGTGGACACACACCGCGCGTGGGCTACCTGGGTGGAAGAATAAAATAAGGCACTGCTTTCCTTTTTCTTATGGTATGAGAGGAGAAGAGGGATCACGCACCTCTGGATTGACATTTCTTGAAGCGCCGGCTCGCAACATGGGGTCGGGAGCCGGCCTGCTGTGGCCCTCGTATAGCAGCGACCTGTTCAGAAAGGGTTCCTTTGCCTTTTCCCCAGCGCTTTATACCCGATTAGTGGAATATTAATAATAAAAAAATCCACTGCTCACTTGTACCACTTCAGCCTCGTCCGTTTCGTCGTAGGTCACCTTGTGTGCGCCGAATGAGGGTCACGGCTCTGAAGCGAATATTAGATCAGCACTGCACTGCTACGCTGCAGTTCGTACGGTACGGATAGGAGTGATACCTATGATAATGGACAGCAATGGCTCAAGCATGTCACATTTCGCGTTCATCTTCTTTCGTAGCGATATCTGTACTGCTGTTTACAGAACTAAGTGCAGTTAGTGCAATCGAATCCCATGACCACTATTGAATGCGCCTGTAGCTAATGGACCATTGTAGTTAATGGAGGCGATTCGAAGCCACTCAAAGTCCTGTTTCGCCTAAAACCTATAAGGTATTTCCTAATATGTCGTATACCTCTAGTAAACAGGCAATGCCATTTGTGAGCCGTTAAGACGCGCATAGTTTGGTTACAGTTGCATGGGTGATAAGCAAGGCTTGACAATGTTTACTGAAAACACAGCGTGAAATGTTCCTGAAGCGAGAGCCTGAAGGACCTACTGGCTGCGACTCCGTGTTACGTGCGCGCCCCGGAGTGGCTGGTTCGACGAGTTAGTTATTCATAATTTCAATAACAGCGTGAGCGTAACTAAACAAGGGTAAGAGGGAACACTTGCGGTAAAGCTGGCTCACCATGTGTTGCGTGTGCGTGAAGAGAGAGGGCATGCACCGCCGCTGACTGCACGTCACTATCGCGGTCAAAAGCATGTGTTATCCGCGCGTTACTTCTACATTCAAGCTCTCGCTTCCGTTCTGACTTCACCTCGGTAATCGCTATGAATAAAGGTAAAAAAAAGCACAGAATAAACGTTAGAGGAATACCCTGGTGGTAACGGGTTTCGAACATGCACGACTTTTCATTCAAGAGCTGAGTGTATGTCTTACACACTAGGGAAACCCAGCGGATACACAACTCGAAGCACATGGTCAAGAGTATGACAAATGAATTCCGCAAAAATTAATATGCCATTTTCAGTTCTCTCGTGATAAAAAGTTTCAGAGCTGATAAGTGCCCCTCTTAGTCTACCGTGCGCTGGGAGCACTAAGTATGAAAGAAATATGTGCGCCACGAGAGGAGAACGTCTTCTTCACCATTTTGTGCCAAGGAAAAAAAAAAAAGGTCTGCTACTGTCGCATTCAAGCACGAAGTAGGGGAAAGCTACCCACTCTACAGGCATGCCCTTGGTTTATAGTTCATGAAGAGCGGGGCACAACCTTTCTAGCGCACTGAAAATTTCAGTTTATTGCCACCCACCATGTTTTTATACAGCTCTTGCGGGCTAGAAACAGAACAATTGGCCGATATAGGGTGGTACAGGTTGTATTCGGTGGCGGTGGATCTTATTTGTCTCCGAAACGGTGGACTGGTATTTGGACACGATTTGGATCTGTCAAGAGCGGAGCCTCTCGTTAACGGGAACTGGTTACTGGATTTAAGTTGATGAAGCAGTTTGATTACTCCATCGCCAGTCTGCATAGCGAGACAAGGACAAAAAAGAATAAACAACTTAACGAGTGTTAATGTAAGGGGTTGCGGGATGGGGGGTGGAGGTGTCACAGGAGGATATATGATATCAACGCGAAATATCATGTAACCTTGGCGGAAACAGAGCATCCTTAGCTCACTCACTCACTCACTCACTCACTCACTCACTCACTCACTCACTCACTCACTCACTCACTCACTCACTCACTCACTCACTCACTCACTCGTGCATCCAGGTAAGTTTCGTCCTCTCTCCTTTCATAGCATTCGTTCACGGCATTAGCAAAATTTTATTAATAAAGTCTCTGTTCGGTGACTGGTACGTATTGTACGCCGTGGTCTACGAGTAATGAAACACTGCTGGGTTTCACGCGAGGCCCGAGAGCGAGATTAGGCTCTCACCAGTTCCTTAGGGTTCTGATCTGAAACAACCGCCGGCTGTGTTCGCGAGGGGAGATCGTTCATCGTGCGCTAATCCTTCCGTTCAGCCAGCGTCGCACGAAGGGTGGTCAGTCAGCGCCGCTTATCAGAGACGGACAATCCGAGAGCCCCGCTAGCTTGGTTGGCTGAGACGCGACGCATAGTTGTCGCTGTCGTCCTGCATAGGGTCGGTGACGAGAGCCGATTTGTTGGTTGACATCCTTCCCGCTGGGTAGCGCCACTGCTCTGTATCATTCCTCCAGCTTTCTCTAAGGAGTTCCCGCTTACGATACAAAACATTGCAGCTCTCTACAAACAGAAGGGATCGCAATGGGAGAGGTGTGGAAGAAGGCAAGAAGAGCGGGAGCACTGAGGTGTGATATCGTGCATACATATCAGGTGGTAGAGATTACTATAAAAAGAGCAGAGGAAGGGGGAATTGAAGAAGCAGATGAAGTGCTGAAAGGAAGCTTTCACCCTTTTCGGAAATAGTGTTTACGCACGTGAGAATAAACAAATCCTTCATTTATTGAGGAAATTCATTGTTAAAGAAGAGAGAAAGGAAAAGCTAAAGGTCTCCCTGTTGTTGAAAACAAAGCTTGTATTTGGTATTTTTGTTTTCGCGAAAGTAGGCACATAAAGCATATATGTATAGATCAGGGGCGTAGCCAGAATTTTACTTCGGGAAGGGTCGGGGTCCCCTTTGTGTATGTGCATGTGTGTGTTTGTATGTGCGTGTGTACATATGTACATACAAACTTAAAAAATTTCGGGAGGGGTACGCCTGTGGTATCGATAATGTTTGGCGATTTTGCTAAGAGGGCGAAACTTTGACAGAGAAAGCAGCGTTCGGCCTGCGCTCGAATTTTTCGAGTGGCGTTTTTGAAATTTACGCGGATAGAACGCACGAGAGTGCGCCAATATTTCGGACACTTCTAAAAGCGCTAGCGCTCCTGCAGGACCTGTGCAAGCATCACACTGCTGTAACTGTATAATTAAGCGGTCTTCATTATATAATTTTAGGAAGCATGCGTAGCTGCTGTTTCCCCCTCTAAAAGCTACATAATCACGTTGCAAAGTGACACATCCAGGAAGATCGATGAACAGATCGCTAGAAACGATTTAGAACAGGGAATGTCGCAGGAGCTTAATCTAAATCGTTTATAGCGATCTGTTCATCGATTCAAGCCTCCATCTTCCCCTGAGCTTTTCTTCTAGTTTGGATTACATCCAGGGAGGCTATTCCAGCCATAGCCGAAAGTGCGAAGCAGGTAAGGCCGTGTGCGAACTGATACGCGTTTAAATGTTGATTGATTGACTTATTTGTGGGGTTTTACGTCCCACAATCACCATTGATTATGACAGACGCCGCCGTAGTGGAGCTCTCCGGAAATTTCCACCACCTGGGGTTCTTTAACGTGCACTGACATCGCACAGCACACGGGCCTCAACATTTCGCCTCCATCAAAATGCCGCCGCCGCGGCCGGAATTCGATCTCGCGACCTTCGTATCAGCAGCCGCGTGCCATAACCACAAGACCACTGTGGCAGGGCACGCGTTTAAATGTTAATCGACGATGAAGGCGGCTAGGGATACACGATGTGGTTTGAAGCGGGAGACGAACTAACCATGAGTACGGTCGTATACTCTTTAAAAAGACGAATTTCTAAACGCTCAAGAAAAAAGTAATAAAAAATCGTTGAACGTGGAATGTCGTTGGAGCCAACGTTTCGACAAAAAAAAAAAATTGCCTTCTTCAGGGTGCATGCATCGTCAAAACGTTGACATTCCCGGTTCAACGACTTGTTGATCACTTCTCTGAACTTCTCTGATCACTTCTCTGTTGATCTTCCTCTGAACCTCTGTCTCGCAAGGAAAATGTGGTGTTTTATAAAATGCTAATTGTATAGTTCCGTTTTAACTGGACCGGTCGGTTTCGCTCTGCTTCAATAGCAGCGGTGAATGAATTCGCCTGATGCGGCGATTAAATGGACGACCCATAATCGGCCTATATAGAAGTGTACAACAGACAGGTGAGCCAGTCTGCAAACGTCAGATGGGGAGCCGTGTAAGGTGAGGCGCGGAAATTCTATACAGCTTTAGTATCTATTGCGGTTATCTGTTTATTATCGGTTATCTGTACAAATTGCTTTCTCACTCTATGATTTATGTCACCTTTTGCCCGACAGTTACTGAGTGCAAATGGTATAGTTTCACTGTTTCATCCTAATGCAGGATGCTTGCGCAACAAATTCTCTAAAGCTCAACAAATGCTAGCTCACATCGAGCACCCTTTCGACACAGACCTGTTTCAGCGAGACATCGTTATCTTCCTATGAGTGTATTCCATTTGTTGGGTATAATTGCGTTTCAGCATTTCGACCAGAAAAATGGGAAGCTGGTGTTTGTACATACGTGTGGTTAGACACACCATATCGAGTAATTTCAGGGATTTGTATAATAGAGTACAACTATGAATTACAGCCCGCCATCTGCTTCCTTGATATATTTCCTGTAGCGTTTACTGACTACGTATTACGAAAGTATTTTAGAGAGGTGTTAGAGACCTATAAATGTTCACATGTAATCAATGCTCCAACAAGAATGACCTCAACTTCTGACGTGGAACTTCACTTTAAGTGTCACCAGCTTTGACTGTCTTGATGTTAAAGTGGCCGGTTTAATATGCGACTTAAGTGATCACTTACCGATATACTGCCTTCTACCTTCTAAACAAGGAACTCGATCAAGCGAACGCCTTTTAGAAAGAAAACACTTCCAACAGAGCACTAAGAAGTTTGTTCAGGTGGTCTTTGGTTTGAACAGGAATACAATGCTTGAAGCTGATGGTTCTGATTTCTCTTACACCAGGATTTTGTTCAGCATTACGTTGTTGTTGTTTTTTTTTTCAGGGTATGGGGGGAGGGGGAGGGAGGGGTGTTACCCATGGGTGTTACCATGCAGCCGTGTGTCTGTCAAGTGTATCGCTTCAGAGCGCTTGAATAGCGGCTCGCGAGCGCGCATTTATTTCGTATTTCATGTATTTCGCAGCATTTTGCTTTCTTTTTTCTCGATAAAAAATGACATGTTAAATTTAAGCATGAAAGAAATGCCTGACTACAGGGTTATTTGAGGCGGCCTACAACTTCATTATTGACACGTAAGCGATTAAAGCAATATTTAAATAACTCATTAAGTGAAAATAATTAATGTTTAGTGATGAAAAGATACTGCTTGCGAGTACACACCACCCCCAATATTTCGTTGCGACGATTTCGCTACAACGCTCACATATTTTTAAAATCTTAGTGCATGATGGTTGAGGCATCCTGCATAACCAATATTTTCCACCAAGTCCTCGAAGAAAACACCGAAGGGTTCGAAAATCGCCGATTACAATGGAACTGTAATCAAATTAAATTTCGAGATAAGCCATTTCAGTTATATTGTTGAACACTTTCAGTATTTCAACAATATTTCAAGTATTGTTGAATACCGGATACTCCGTTGGAGAAGATTTCGCTCACGTGCCTCGCCACAAAACGCCTCATATAGTTCGATAATGCCGGTAAAGTGCGATACAAATTGCGACTAGGAAAACGTGTCAGAGTTATTTGGACTTATTACTAGACTTATTACCTGGACCACACTTCTAACAGAGCCGTGGAAGAATACCCACAGCCATCATCGACACCAGTACAAGGTTGCAAACCGCGTTCACGGAATCGACAACTTTCATTTTTACTGATATAACATTCGAAGTGTGAAAGTGCAAAGTTCACAGAATCGACAACTTCTTGCATTTTTACTCGTTTAACTCTCGAAGCGGTATGCCCAGACGTCATGTATTGTGCAGTTCGATAGACTGATCTTCGTGTGACGTCTTACTTCTAACAGAAGCATGGCTTAACGCATCCATCGTAGATTACGAGATCATCCCTTCCCTCTCACGTCATAACATACTCCAGAAAGAGGCCCGACAGCTTACGCGGCAGGGGTGTACTAATCACTACTAACCGGAACCTGCATTGTTCACTTGTAAACCTGCTTTGAACGCTGGAAATGAGCCGGCTTCGGTGCGTTGCTGTACACCCGGATATCCTTACTGGTATTTGCTATCGGTCCCCTGGTACCGGCGTTTCATTCATGCCATAACTTCATGGTGCTTTAAAGGCATTAATAAAAACATACCCGAATGATCCACTCCTTTAGTTTCGGCGATCTTAATTCTTCAATCATTGACTCGTCTTATCCTGCCTATCCATAATCTAAAAAATTAATACCATCTTCCCAAAGGGAACCCTGATGGGATGCGAAGCAGCAGCGTTGCGCACGGGTGGCGTCACGGGTTGAACGGCGCTAACGCGGGCGCTTCGCATCCCATCAGGGTTCCCTTTGGGAAGATGGTGTTAATTTTCAACGCGTACGTTAGGCGCGCGTCAGGTTTATTGCGCGTGAACCGACGAGTCGGCGGTGTAGCGAGCGGCGGTAGCGGCAGGTGTTGCGGGCGAACGGACGAGGCGGCAGCTGCGGGCGCTGCGGCGAGCGCGCGGCAGGCGAGGGAGAGAGTGACGTCATGGTGCACTACGAGGGGAGCGTGACGTCAACGCGCAGCTGCGGCGCGACCTACTTGGCACCGCTCCAACACCTGCGGCGAGGGGAGCGCGTTGCGGAGCATTCGTACGGAGGCACGGAGGGACAGCGTTACACAGGCTAGTCAAAGAGCTGCTTCGCATCTAAAACATCACGGCTGGCGATTCCGTAAACACTTCAGCTTAACGCAACTCGTCATTCAAATTCCACACGCATCACTCATGACGCGTCTAACGTTTTAGATCTTGTGTTTGCAACTCGCCCTGATAACTTTACTCCTATCACCGTACTGCGCGGCTTAAATGATCATTTAACAATGCATACCTCGCTTTATTGCAACATCCTAAAAAAGCAAACAATCGAAAAAGATTTACACTTTATAACAAAAAGGTTTATGCCGGCATAAAACAAGAATTAACAGATAACTTCAATACCTTCGTCGCTTACTTTACTCAAAATCCTGTCGACTCAAACTCGTTGGTTTTCAAAATCGAGACGCATCGTCTTACACGTTGTTACATTCCTACTATCACAACAACGAAAGAACATCTCCGTGGTTTATTATATCGCTCAAGAGGCTAAATACCAAAAACAAAAAAAAAGAAGCAAAAGAAAAAAAACGCGTGTTTTGATCTGCCAAGCTAATTGTTCTTCATGCAGCCGAGAAAGGATATAACGGACTAACCACCCAAACAAAACACAAGTTTTTTCTCTACCGGCTTGCCAGCTATGCTGCAAACTAACCCTAAGTGATTTTGGAAAACTGTTAATCCTGATCAATCTAAGCGGTTTGACTTCATAGTTCTGACCCACCGATTCCTGAGAATGAAGTTGCAGATCGTCCCAACACAACGTTTAGTTCGGTTTTTCACTAATCAACCACCTCATAGGTTACTTGATCTACCATATTTTGCGTATTCTCTCATGCGAAACATCACATTTCAGACTTTAAGTATTGTCAAAATAACTTAATCGTTGAATAACTCCTCATCCTCCGTAGTAAATGGTATCAGCACCTAAGTGCTAAAAAAACTAAACGTGCGTGTGGCCTCTTCTTATCACTCATATTCCAGTACTCACTAAACAGCAGTCTGCAGTTCCATATGACTGCCAGTTGGGCAAGGTCATCCTAATCTTCAATAAGGAAAACTGATTATCGCCGAGTAAGCACTGCCCGATTTCCGTAACTATAATATATTGCGAACTTCCTCAGATCTATCAATTTTATTTTTCACTGAAGTGATCACGGTTCCACTTCTGGTGTTTTACGTATCAAAACGAGGATATGATTATGAGACACTCCGTAGTGGAGGGCTCCGCAAATTTCGACCACCTGGGGTTCATTATCGTGCTCTGACATCGCGCAGTTCATGGGCCTCAGCATTTCGCCTCCATGGAAATACAGCCGCCGCGGCCGGCATTCGATCCCGCGACCCTCCGATCAGCAGCCGAGTATATCATAGCCACTAGACCACAAGTCATCATGGAAACACGGTTCTGCGAGCATTCCTGTGATACTCAACTTGCCATTTTTCTCCATGACATACACGTAAATCTTTATCACAATATTCCAACTTGTGCAATATTTGTACATTAAAAAATTAATTCCATAAAGTCCTTATCGTCGACTGTTACTAAAGTTAACCCGTATTAATGTTCATCCGTGTGTTCGAAGCTGGAGGACATGACATGACATGACAAGAACTTTATTTGAGTCCTGAGGAACTTGAATCTGGGGAACCAGGGTCCCACCAGATCAAGTTGGTGGCTCCGCCCACGACGGTACTGGAAGTCGAAGTTCCGTCGCGATGTCGTGGGCCCTCTGGACGGCCTGGAGTTGAGTGTGTAGATCGCTGCTTTGCAGGGATTCCTCCCATTGCTCCTTCGTGATGTGTGGAGAAGCATTAAGAGCTGGGCACAGCCAGAGCATGTGATCAAAAGAACAGGAGTCATGGCCGCATTTGGGGCATGACTGTGAATGATCGGGGTCTATTTTATTAAGAGACCGAGGAGTGGGGTACGAACGGGTTTGGAGAAGTCTGAATGTGCTAGCCTGAGGCTGGAATAAACTTTACTTGAATGAAAGAGCCGACGGCAGACTAGTCCAAGGTGGGCGGCGTCCCTATAGTCCAGGACGCCGTGAGCCTGGGCTGATAGCTTGGCCCTGCTCACCAGTCTTCGCAGGTCTTGGAGCCTTGTGCTTCTCAGTTGGGCTTCCCACTGCTCGATGTTTGATGCACCGACAGGTGGTATCGACGGGTTTACTGGGCATTCCCACACCATATGGTATAGAGTATTTGCTGCAGAGCACAAGGTACAGTTACGTCGGTAGCTCGAGAGATACATGGAGTGCAGGAGTGTTCCGTGAGGGAATGTGCTGGTCTGAATTTTCCGGAACAACACCGTCTCCTCTCTTGTGAGTTTAGGGTGCGGGGTTGGGTAAGTCCTCCTGCCCAATTTGTAGTGGCTTAGGATATTTGCGTATCTTTTGGGGATGCTTGCACCAGGGTCGACAAGGGAATGAGAATCTGGTGGGATAGCCCGGAGAATGTGAGCTCGGGCAGCGGCATGAGCTACTAAATTACCCGCTAGAGATTCGTGTCCTGGTGCCCAGACAATGTACATATCTTGAATTGTTGCGTGCTTTTTCAGAATATCCAATGCTTGTTTTGAAATGCGACCCGTTTGGTAGTTTCGGCATGCTGTTTGTGAGTCCGTAATAATGGTGATACAATCATCATTGCCTTTGCCTGTTGTGGCTGCCAGAGCTATCACCGTTTCTTCAGCGGAGCCAGTGTCTGTTGTTTTTAACGAGGCCGCCGCAATCTCTTCTCCCTGGCCATTTACCATACTGACAGCGTAGGCCGTTGCATTCTTGTACTTCGCCGCGTCGGTGTAGCGAACTTCACCTTTTCCTAGGCCTTCGTAGTCTTTGCGCAGAACCCTTACCCTTGCTTGCCTTCTTTCTTTGTTGTGCTCGGGGTGCATGTTTCTGGGTATTTTGGCTACCATGATTCTTTCCCTTAAGAGCAGAGGGATCCGTTGTTTGCTGCCGCATTCTTCTTCGACTGGGTATCCTAATCTTCGTAGCGTGTCTCTGCCCGTACTTGTAAGCTTGAGTCGCTCTAGCTGAATTGTTTTGTGGGCCTCGACCACGGAGCAAGAATAGACTTTCTTTCCACCACTAAACCAAAAGTGGGTGGGGAGGGGTTCCTCCGGACTTAATAAAGTTATTTCCTCCTCCTTCCTCCGTGGCCTCGACTAATTCCTCCCATGTATTGTGAATGCCGATTCAAGGTTTTTTTTTATTTAACTAAGCATGAGCGAATCTTCGAACGTTCGCCAAATAATAATAATAATAATAATAATAATAATAATAATAATAATAATAATAATAATAATCAGCCTATTTTAAGTCCACTGCAGGGCTAAAGTCTCTCGCAATGATTTCCAATCCACGCTATCCTGAGCGAGTTGGTTCCACTTCATGCCCCAAACTTTTTAATTTCATCGCTCCATCTAAGGTTTTGCGTGCCTCTGTTACGTTTTCCTTCTCTTGGTATCCATCCCGTTGCTCTTACGTACCGTCCATCTGTTATCTTCATGACATGTCCTGCCCAGGTCCACTTCTTTCTTTTAATCGATATAATAATATCAGCTACTCCTGACTGTTCCCTGATCCACTCCGCTCGTTTTTTATCTCTTAGCGTTGCACCTATCATTTTTATTTCCCTTGCACGCTGTGTGCTCCTTCATTACATCTCTAGTGTTTTTTTGTTTTTTTTTTTGTTATCCTCCATGTTTCTGCACCGTACGTTAGAACCGGTAGAATGCAGTGATTAAATACTTTTCGCTTTAGTGACAGCGGCAAATCTCCAGTCATGATTTGGGAATGTCTCTCGAATATGCTCCATCCCATTCTTATTCTACGGAGGATTTCATTTTCATGGGTAGGTGTCCCATTTAATAACTGCCCCAAATATACGTATTCGTTCACACATTCTAAGGGTTCATCGCTACTTTTGAATTCCTGTTCCTTAGCTAAACTGTCTAGCATAATTTTGGTCTTTTAATTGCCTATTCATTTTATTCCTATTGTAACACTTTCCCGGTTTAAGTCCTCGATCATGTTTTGTAGTTCGTCACCGTCATTGCTGAATAGCACAATGTCGTCTGCAAACCTTAAATTGCTGAGATATTCGTCTATTCTAACTGCCCTTTCCTTTCCAGTTTATAGACGTTTGAAAACTTGCTCTAAGCATGCAGGGAATAACATCGGGAAGATCTTGTCTCCTTTTCTGGCACCTCTCTTGATCGAAATTTTTCTGCTCCTCTCATATAGGAGTAGTGTGGCTGTGCAGCCTTTGTAGATGTTATATATACTTATGGTTTGCGCGTATACGTCAGGTGCCCCTTGTCGACGTAAAGCTTCTAGAACTGCTTGTATTTCTATGGAGCCAAATGCTTTATCGTAGTTTATAAAGACCATATAAATGGGTTTGTTATATTCAGCGACCGTCTCAGTTATTAGTTTATGCATGGCTGTGGTCCATTGCTGAGTAACCTTTCTTAAAACAAGCTTGTTCTCTTGGTTGGTTAAGGTCGAGTGTTTCTCTTATCCTAGTAGAAATTACTTTCGTAAACGGCTTGTACATTAATGGGAGTAGGCTAACTGACCTGTAATTCTTTAACTTTTTTATGTCACCTTTGTTGCGTATTATACATAATATTAGCGTTTTTACATTTTCAATATTGGTATTCGATTAGAAAAAAAGATGTATTCGAAATTTCCGAATATCGGAGTCGGTTCGAATATTCCGAAAGATTGAACTTGATCCACTTATCTTGCCAAAAATGTCTGATCTGTGTTTACGCAAGGCGTCGAGACCGGCAAGGCATATGCGGGTAAGCATCGGTACAGTGCACGCAGGCGTCACATCGGTCAACGGCTGGCGCGCTATGTACATACGACCTGTCGTCGCCAACATGCCGCGCTATCGTGATCAGCACATTCAGTCATGCACTTGGCAGCGCTGTTGTAGCTCGTCTAACCATGCTCGTATACCGCAAGCCTTAGCAGGCAGTAAAGATGCGGTTCCGTGCCGTTCGCAGCCGTATCCATGTGCAGGACCTCATTGGAACGCATTACAACGGCCTGATCATGTGGGACAACCGGCATTACTTATGTGATAGCCTTTAGTATTTGATATTCCTTGCTTTACGCTGTCGTAATTCACCAAAACCATTAGAGTATGGCGTTTTAGTCTATAGGATGTGTTCTCATATGCAATATTTTGGCATTGATAATTTATTAGTGAATTTTCTCAACATAGTTACGTGCTAAGTAAAACACCGTATTACTGAAGGCGCATTTGTGTTTTGATATTCTACATTCGATTCGATATTCGAAGCTAGACATTCAAATCAGAAGAAAAATTGATACTCGCACATCCGTCTTTTTAACAAACCGCCAGCAGTTCGTGTATGCCAACTCCCAGTCTTCATCTTTTAACACGAGTGCTTTAAGTCGTATACCACGAGGCACTTTAATTGTCCCCCTCCTTTTCCTGGCACACATTAACGACCTGCCTTCCGATATTTCTTCTATCTTTCCCACTATTCGCAGATATGTGTGGTTTGTTGTGCAATTACTAACCCCTCCGACCGATTCGCATTACAGAGTTGGTTTACACACGCATACAGAATGGTGTAGCACTGGGCCTTTGTATTTAAATTTATCTAAGACTGTGCTAATGTCTATTCACCGTCATCGGGATCACGTTGTGCCTATAGCTACACTGTCAACAGCAAGAAGATTGCAATAACTGATTCATCCAAATATTTTGGTGTCTGTACTTCCCGTGACCTAGCTTGGGACATGTCATATCAACCACATAATAAATTCTGATAATCGAACTCTACGGTTTATATGCATGCCGCAACATTTCCCCTCGTTCTTCCGTTGGTTAATAAACGTGATTGCGAAACTTGTGCGGCCGAAACTCGCGTACGCCAATGCGAGTTTCGATCCACATTATACAATAACGTTACCGACGCCCTCGAGTCGTTATGTAACCTCGTGACACGATTTATTTTTTTCTAATTATTCGTAGAGTTCAAGAATGTCAGCATTGAAAGCCCAAACTTAACGTACCCGCTTTAGCCTAAAAGAACAGAAAGCTGAGCAAGTTGGTGAGGATTCATTATGTAAAGAACAAGCGCACAAAACACGGACAGAAGGGAAGAGGGGTGGACAACACGAACGCCGACTATCAAGTGAAGAATAGCACTGAGGCGAAAAACAGAGGAGACACACAACTTATCTGCTCATGCTCAGGAATGGTAGCGCCACCTGTCAAACGGGTACACGTGCCAGTCCACGCTAGAGACAACTGTTAAGACATTCTATCTCTTCTCTGTTTAAGCTAATCGACGACTTACGCAAGCGCTTCCACTATATTTTGATATGCCAGGCCTCGACCATTAAACGCGTTTTTTTTTTTTTTTTTTTTTTCATTTTTATGCCTGTACACAGAATTGCAAATTTGTCCAACTTCGGCATGCAGTTACAGTCCCGGCAGGGCGACGACAGATTAGACGACCTTCCACCGAATAACGACCTTCTATTTTCAGTTAATCTCTGAGTAATACAACGCGCTATTTGTCCTATACGTAGAATCTTCCGCAGCTAAATGGAACCTTATAAGCCACACCCATGCGACCATCGGTAAAACTATTGTTCGCAGTGTACTTTATCGGACAAATGTCTGTTTGCTTTTTTCCTTGCAACTGCCTAAGCACGGCAGAACATATCTTAGCTAACTTATTGGGAACAGTAAAAACAACGTTAACACCACACCTACTTCCGACTTGGATGGATGGAATGTATGGACACCTGCAATAACAAAAAGACAGTCGTGAGTATTCCGTACATCTATTCAGCTTCGCACAGTCGGAAGTAGATATGGTGTTAATGTTGTTTTTACTGCTCCCAATAAGTTAGGTAAGATATGAGCTGCTGTGCATAGGGAAAATGCACGGCGCAGACCGTGGCACGTAAATCATGCTGCTGATGACATGCATGTCATGCTTTTCATGTTATGATCTATCATTTATGTTCGTCATGCAGTGATGTTGTGGCATACCATAGTCTTAGACATATATCACTTACCCCCTCATGTAATGTTTTAAAAAGACCTTTGATGAAATGAATGAATGAATGTATAACAAAAAAGCACCTCCAGGGAATGGAATAAAGAAAAACAAGAAAAATATCGCGTGATGCTCAGATTCGCATTGCAGACTATGAGGAAGCTGCAGGGTGCAATGTCGAGTTGCTTGTGTCACTATGAGGCAGTCAAGCATTACGGTCGCTCACCTGTAGTTTTTAATGGGGTTCATTTTAATGAAATGTTCACAGAGGCGAATACCACGGTAAGGGAAACGTCTGGCTGGATGCAAGCAAACCTAAACTGAAAGTAAAGAAAACACAGTACGTGTTATTCAAAGCTAAAGCAACGGCATATCAGCAAACCCCACCTCTGACATTTCAGGGGACACTGCTACAGGCTACGGAAGACAACAACCATATTAGATTTCTAGAGGTGATATTTCACGAGAACCCCTGGTGAACACCTCATTTCGACTAAAACGGTGTCCCTAAAGCAACTGGACTAGTAAATGAATGACGGTATCCTGTGCCGCCGTACGCTGAGGAACACGTTCGCTATACCCTTGTACGCTCACGTTTCGCGTTCTCTTCTCTGGTGTGGTCCACAGGTACAGAGATGAACGTAGGTTAGCTTTTGTCTTTACAAAAGACGCCGAAACGAACAGTTGGAAACATCCCCTACATTGTGAGTACAATCCCGCATTTGAACTAGCGTAAGATATTGTCGATAGAACACTTACTTAAATTAAAATTATCACAAGAAATCATGTGCCAATAACGAAATAATGGAACGCTGTTTGAAGAACAATATCAGATGGTCAAGCAGACGCCGTACGAACTGTGTAAAAATATGGTAATGTCCAGAACATGTACAAACAATGGCTTGCAGAAGTTAACGTTATTAGTGCCATACACTCTCAAACAGATAACCACTATAATAAACTTATTGGAACATAGAATATTCTATCTCCAACACAACTTAAAGCACAAGTAAACGAACTAATTTTCTCCGAGTTGTAGCTTTTGTGCTGAGTTATGCACTATTTTTTTATTGCTTTATTTGATGTGCACTCGCAACCGAAAGTACCACACGTGTGTAACACTGTTGTTTATTTCTTTCCATTCCTTCTGAAGAGCATGAAAGAGAGGTTGTTTTCTTTTGTGTGTTCCATGAACCTCTTTGTGAAAATTCATGAAATGAAAGCGATCGCAATGTTGCAGCTGCTGTCTGGGTGGCGTAGCCTAGTCAGGCACCTTTCGGGCCTTTTTGCTATGCATTCCAAGACCATTTGCAACAATTTATCTCTCGTTAATCAATTATGCGTGGACAGATTAGACGTAAGGTGAAAGCAAATGCAAAGATTACGTAGATGTATGAGGGACAGAGGCGTTATTTATAGCGCAGGAAAGGTCAGGGGTCAGTTTTTTGAGGCTAAAGAAAATAACTTTACATTTAGAAAAGTTCGTGTGCTTTGCCATCTAACACACTATATGCTGCGGGCAGATTGTTAATACCGAATAAACATTCTAGAAGCCCTAGCGAACTTCCTTTAGGGACGCCCGAAGATACGTCTGAAAGGGATGAATCAATGGTTATTTGCTTATGCAAACTGGACGCCGGAACGAATGTTTTAATCAAGACAGTGTCAGAGAATCGAGTAGATGTTGTCTATATAGTGACGGCATTTCACGCGTATTTGAAAAGGTCAAAAAGATTTGAGTTTCCTCTTAATAGTTAATAACGAAAGGGAAGGGGTCAAGGGCTCGTTCTTTATTTGTTAGAAACAACGTAATGAGCAAACAGACAATGAAGCCTAGGAAAGCATAGGGGAAGTTACTTGTGGTATTGCAATTGTGGGGTAAGTAGAAAGGAGTTAAAGCAGACGAAAAGACAAACCTGCCTTCGGTGGGAACCGAACCCACGACACATGCCCAATAAAGTGGACAGAGGGACGACCGCCTTCGTATAGCTCAGCGGTAGAGCATCGGACGCGTCATCCGAAGGTCGTGGGTTCGGTTCGTGGGTCCACTTTAATTCCTTTCTAATTTCTACACAATTACAATACCGCACAAGTAACTTCCTCTATTCTTTCCTAGGCTTTCCTAGGCACTATGTCGTCGGCAAAGCGTAAGTTGCGTAAGTTGTTCTTAATAGTTAGTGCGACTCAACCCAATAAGGAGTAGTCCGTGCTGTAATATTCAGTAACCATTGCAAAATTCATCATCATAATAATAATCAGCTTATCGCATGTCCACTGCAGGACGAAGGCCTCTCCCGGTTCTCTCCATCCTTTCCTGTCCTGCGCGAGCTGATTCCATTTGATGCCTGCGAATTTCTTAATTTCTCCATCCCAGCTTACTGTCTGTCGTCCACGGCTACGCTTACGCTACGCTTGCTATCCATTCTGTCGTTCTAACTCTCCATCGGTTATCTAGCCTTCTCATCACGTGGCCTACCCATGTCCATTTTTTTTCTTAACGTCGATTATTATATCAGCTACTCCTGTCTGTTCCCTGATCCACTCGGCTGTCGTCCTATATCTTAATGTAGCGATTATCATTTTTCGTTCCATCGCCCACTGTGTGGTTCTGAACTTTCTCTCGAGCTTCTATGTAATTTTCCCAAGTTTCTGCCCTGTATGTCAGTACTGTCAAAATTCAGTATAGTTATACAATTCCCGCTTGAGTGATAATTGTAAGTATCCGTTCATGAGCTGGGAATGTCTCCCGTATGTGTCATCCCATGCTTATTCCACTGTGGACTTCTTTAACATGATTGGGCTATCCTGTCAGTAGCTGTCTTAGGTATATGTATTCTCGTACAACTTCTAATGTCTGCTTCTTTTTATTGATGTGAGAGTAAATGAAGGAGCTATTGTCGCCATTTTTGGCGGCGGCTACCCCTTTTCTGTAACATCAAAATAAAAAAAAAAACCATAAGCACACCAACACTGTACACAGAGTCCAGTCAGTAATTATCACTGACGTCTGCTTTTCAATCGTGAAGACTCGCTTTTTCGCCCTGCCACCTAACATTATCTTTGTTTTCTGCATGTTCATCCTTAATCCTTGTGTCAACCAACGGTGTGCAGCATCAACCTGGGCACACACTCCGACGGTATGCCGCATGCCAGGGAGCTCATGATGCCACACATCACCATCACCATCAGCCTATCTTATGTCCACTGCAGGACGAAGGCCTCTCACAGTCCTCTCCACTCTTGCCTGTCCTGCGCGAGCTGGTTCGACTAGAAGCTCCGTTGATATCGCCGTCGTAGGTCCAGGGTTCGGATGGTTCGGTCACTTGGGAGGTGTTGGCCATGGTGTTGCACCAGGGAGGCCAGTTCCTGTTCTGGTGCGCAGTTGAGTTACGCAGATGAGGCATGGTGGTGGTGAAAGCCCTTAGACATCGTGCTGTCATCCGGCACTCCTCCCATCCTTAATCCTGCTTTAGCGCCTTCTCGGCTTAAATCTTCAATCACCTTTTGCAGTTCGTCGCCATCATTGCTGAAGTGCACTATGTCGTCGGCAAAGCGTAAGTTTCTCAGAAATTCGCCGTTAATCCTTATTCCTGTTTCATCCTTGTCTTGTCTTTTGAAGATTTCTTCAAAACATGCAGTAAATAGCATCGGAGAAATTGTATCTCCTTGTCTGACACATTTCTGTTATGGGATTTTCCTGCTTTTCTTAAGAAAGAATATATATATGGTATTAATTTGCTCATGGTTACATGTTTGTATCGATGAGAAACACACTTGTAATTTGGGTTACTAAAATTTCATTAGAGCCTGTTTGTACTGCACGTTTTCCCTATATGCTAAAAAAAACTAGCAGCACAATTTCGCAAGCACACAACAGAATTGGCTTTTTTACCAGTATCCCAGAGCGTGAAAGGATTAGTAACCGCAAAGCGTCGTGTGTTTCATTACTGCTGCATTTCGCTTTGCTTTTATTCCCACTTTACGTTGGCCAATGTGCGAATGTCTCTCGTTTGTTTGTCTGTACATTCATACACTTATATTACTTGACCATAGTCATGGCTCGTCCTTGAATGGACAATAATTTCTGCGCTCTTAGGTCCCAAAGCCACGAATGAGTACTGACTCGTTCATTAAAAATAATAATTCATAATTTCTGCGCGCTAAAACTGAAACTGAGATATGTCGCTCCGCACTCTATTAGGCTGCTTGCGTCGTTCATGCACCAGTATAAATATATGTCATACCCGTACATCGTCTCCTGAATCCTCTGTTTCGTCACTTAGCTATATTGCGGGTGTGCTGTAAGTGAAAGCCTAATTAAATCTTCTTTTTAATACGGTTTCATTAATATAACGCGTGGACAAGACTAGAGCCAGAGAGTGTATTCGCTCCGATCCTCTTTAGCGAATTTCCACTTGTCTACATTTCCAGCCTCCTTTTAAATAATTTGTGCGCGGCGGTTGTCCCTTGCGTGCCCCTTTTCAGCATCTCCACGGGATTGGCGTCTATTTTCTTGTGGTTGAGAATATTCCATAGCGTTTTCCCATTTGCGTTGTCGTAAGTTGTCGTAATCTTCCTGAATATCTAGAAATGCAACCCGTAAATGTCTATTCCGAGCTGCTGAAATCATTATGCAGTAAGTGAATGCAAAGATGTTATCCCCTAAATTTCCGTCTGGGCTCGGCTCATTCTGTGTAGTTCCTCCATTATGCACTGGTAATTAGGCTAGTTGTTACGTGTTCATTACTGTGAAACGTCGCCACAAAATAAAGACGAAACACACAGGAAAAACACACGAACACGGCGCTTATGTTCGCATCTTTTTCCGGCGTGTTTCATCGTCTTAATTTTGTGGCGCCGTTTCGCAATAATCTTGCTCCAATATAGCACGTTTTGTACAGCCACTTCGACAGCCCTAAACTTGTAGGTTGCTCACCTTAAAGGACAAGGTTAAGCAGGCTTTCGTGCGACCCACTTCATATCTTAAGTATTCTTTACAGTGTAGCTTTTAGCACCTCGCTATAGTTTCTCGTGTCGTCGTGCGAAGCTAACACTGGATCTGTCACGCAGAAGGGACCTCGACTTAATACCCACACTGCTACTGCTTATGCTAAGGACAATATAGAAAGAAAGAAAGAAAGAAAGAAAGAAAGAAAGAAAGAAAGAAAGAAAGAAAGAAAGAAAGAAAGAAAGAAAGAAAGAAAGAAAGAAAGAAAGAAAGAAAGAAAGAAAGACCCAGTATAGTGCCCATAGCCTTGATCTAAGCCCACTGCTATGCATGACACTAATAGCGATAGTGACAGTGCTATATGGTAGTGACAGTGAAGAAGAAGAAATAAAAGAAGAAAAGAAAAGGTAAGAAGGTGGTCTAGGAAATGAGGACGAGACACAGAAAGAAAGAGACAGAGAAGGTAGTGGAATGATTGAAGGTGATGATTACCTTGGTGTAGGCTAAATAAATAGTTTATTTGTATGTAAAATGGTACTTTAATGGTTTCCTTGCGTCTGTGGGGCTTATAGAGCGAAGGAAAAGTTAGGTGTCTGCTAAAAAAATCGCTTCTCATTTGCTTAGCTTTGCAATGCTTTGCTAACGCCCCACAGCTACCTTGGTCATTGGAGTTCGCGAGAGCAGAGCCACGCCCAATTTTATAAATTTCACTTTGAAAATGGTATACTCTTCGGACCCTATGGTTTGAGTTGTATTGGTATTTTATCCAGTGTTGCTGTCGTTTTGTGAAGGATATTACGCTTTTTTTTCTGTAAAAATTCTTTGTGTCATATTTTGAGCTCGGAATGCATGTGTTGCAGGGTGTGGCTACGTATGTATGCGCTTCCATTTTTCTGCCAAGGACACCAATATTATCGTCGTTCCCGTAACACGGCGTGTTGCTTCCTTAGAAGATTTTTTCTTCGTAATACTTTATAAGCGTTTGCGAATTTTTATACCATGATCCTATAGTAATCTTATAAAGTTCTACAATATTTATGGTGCATCTTTCATTTCTTTTGCATACCATGTGCACCCATCATTTAGACGCGTATTCAATTTTTTTTCTTGTACCGCTGCTTTTTATCTGGCGATACTTACTCTATCAAGCAGGACCTCTAAGTACAACAGTTTTTCGACAATCCCTTGTTTTATTTACTTCTCTTATTTAATTGTCCCGTTACTTACACGCTTTCTGTTTGCTTTCCCCTCTATATATTATTTAGCTTTTGTTACTGTTAGGAGGTAAGTCGGAACAGGCGTAACATCCAAAGAACGGTTGCACCCCGCCATGATGTTGCGTGTCATGAGACCACGTATCTAACAGCGTATTCTCGAGCCAAGTAACTTGTCAATCCTTGGGAAAATACGATTGCAACTCCCGCAGGATCCCCCTATGCTATTAGATTTCGAGAACTTTTGCTTCCATTGAAACAGGCCAATTGGTCATCTCAAAATCAATGGCATTTCATGCCGAGGCTGTGGCACAATATATGTGTGTAAAAATTAAGAATTCTAGTCTTCACTTGTTCACTAGTTATTAAACAGCTTTTGTCAAAAGTGAAAACGAAATTTCAAATGACTAACCTACAGTCTTGCTTTTGAGTGTCTTTTTAGCTCTGTCCGTCCTGATTTAAAATTGTAAATTCTCTCGTCATAATTAGACTCCTTTTTACCTTCTTGAAGTGGACCCTTACCCGGTCGCTTTATTTCGCCTTCAGAGTTCGACTATCTTCTTTGAAACTTTTTTTTTAAGCTTAAAGCTACATTTTGTTCGTGTACACAGACATTCGGCGAAATATAGCATACGTTGATAATAAGTCTCCATCTGACATATTTTGAAGTCTTCACTAATTGGTGCCCCATGCGCTGGGTCTGGTGGGGTTAGCTTTTGTGCATTCAGTCGTCAACAATTAGCGTTCTTTTTGTTAAAAATACTTTTTTTTCATGGTGCCACTAATATGTACTGGACAAAGTACAGATGTTGCTAAGCAGCCTCACCACGATTACGGCCATGAGGATGTTGTCCGATCGCTTTCGGAGAGCGCATGCAACGCACACCTTAGACCATCGTGTCAACTTGTAGCTTCGCAGTACTTTGCAGGCCCCCAGCTACCCATGGCATACTTGACCCAAATCCCATAATCCCCGACAACTTCGAGCTTCGCCTCTCTGTCATGCAACCCTTTCGATTTCGCACGCGTTTCGCCAAGTTGCAGCGTCGTCGATCTGAATGCACAATTTCATGTGCTTCAACAATTTCACTCTTCTTCAATAAGAAAGTGAGTCATTTAAATACGATGGACGCAAAGAAAACTATTCTTATCCAGACAACTGCGCTCGCCAGATTGTTCCATCTAATGTTCCGAACCAAGACCGCTATATATTAAAGCCTGCCTCGTTATTGCCACGAATTCGAGATACGGGGACTAGTAAGTGCAGTCGGCCCAAAAGTCAATGCCCACCTGCATTAGTATATGTTAGTATACGTTAGTATACTAACATATCAACACCCATGTGCATTAGTATATGCGTTAGTATATGTTAGCTTTTAGTATATGTTAAAACTGTATACTACAAATCAAAAGCCGACAGGCTGGTGACTTTTTTGATGGCGCACACTACAGTCGCCTTCAGAAAATATGATAACCTGAATTATAACCTGCCCGGAGACGGGCAGGTTATCATTCGTATGTAACCGCGATTTCACTGCGCATCCACGAAGGCACTACAGTCAGATGTCGAACCACGCGATACGTTAATTCCGTACATGTCACTGGAAAAGGGACTCAGATGGCGGAGTGACTGCGTGAGTTATTTTGTTACTGACAACATTGCCACGTTGGCGAGGACATATTTGCAAGTGGACCTGACATTTAAAAACTCGACTTCGGAGCGACAACAGCTGTGTTCTATAACACAGTGATCTACAGGCTATTTTCCTTAACTTTGTTACTTCGTCCGTGTTGTTCCTTTTCTTTGCTCTTTTTGAGCTGACTGAAGTCATATTTAGAAGATTAGTAATGTATACCTTCAATAATGAATAATTTGGTCACTGATGGGGTTTTATACGTGCCGAAACCGCGGTATGAATCAGGCACTCCCCGTGTAGTGTAGGGCTCCGGACTAATTTTCTGGACTAATCCGGAATAGTCCGGACAACCTGCGGTTCTTTAGCGTGCGCCTAAATCTAAGCACACGGGCGCTTTTTCGTATTTCGGCCCTCCCGAAATGTGGCCGCCGTGGGGTCGGGATTCGACCCCGATACCTCAGGCTTCTCAAGCCTGAGGTATCGGGTCAGTAATGGATGAAGAGGTGCATAAAAATGAACATTTGCAATCATTGGTGATTAAGTCATAGTCATTTCTTTAATATATCGATCGGTATCCGCAATTCGTGTTGTGTTCCCTTCGTTGAAATCATTCATTCATTTAGTTCTACAATTCGGGTTTTGAGTTTGCGACTGTTTGGACCGGCCAACACCGTCAGCATCCATCCGACATAAACATGAAGAAACAAGTTCGGCCGTATGTTATCAATGCCTTCCGTGACATTTCTCGCCACCCTGCAACTGTCTTAATTTGAAATATCTGTGCCGTCAACCTCTCCGCACCCCCCCCCCCCCTCCTTTATTTAGTTATTTATTTTTGCGGGAAACGCCAGAATCTCTTCCAGGGTTTTCGCGTTTCTTTCGTCCTGAAAGAAGCCAAGTTGCTCGACTTTCCACGGGGGTCTTACGTTATCATAATGATGCGTAAGTCGGTTTAACCTTCACGACGCCAAAATTGAGATGTCAGGTTCTCTTTTTCGAAGGTAATCTACATACGTAAGCGTCTGCCCGTGCATGGCTATATAGCGTAACCCAAGCGAAAACTGAAAACCTCGTTTAAAGAATGTGAAAAGACCACCCGCATGACAGAACAAACATAAATCTTCCTCTCTTCTTTACTGGCCTCCCTTGTATATACAGTGCCATCAAGGAATCGTTTCATTTCGTTTATCCGTACAGGACGAGAGCGACAGTCCCAAGTCGAGTCAGTCGTTCAATCTCGGCGACCGCGTATCACGCGACAGCGCGACGAATGTCGTTTAGACGCGCCAAAGCGGCAACTCGGTCCGCCACTGCGGAGGGTGCTTAGCTGCTCTGTGCTTTCCTTGGCACGGAGCCCGTGAGCGGCACCTCGGGACAATGCTGCGCGGATCATGGGAAGCTCGGGAGCGCGATTTGTTTTGATAGCGCCCGCACGGCTACGCGCTCTTTCAGCGGGTGTCTCGTGCCCTTTCCGTGGCACCGCGCGCAAATGTGCGTTGCCCTCTGCCTTTGCTCTTGCGTGCGCGCTTGTGCATAGTGTCGTAAGTAGGCCCGTAAATCTGCGCGAAAACGCGGATCTTCTGTTGGCCTGGTTCCATGGTGGAATTCAAATCATGACTATGTAAGCAGCGCAGAAATAGATGTTTGTGAATAAAAGAATTTCAGCTGTATATATAGCTGACAGCGAACGACTGACATAATTCATGAACTAATGTTATCCTTAATTGTGGAAGATGGCAAGAGGGAGATGATTTACATATAAGTTAGTCCGACATAATTGTAAGCATTGATGATTATTTTTGCGAGAGTCATGCAGACAATAAAGACCCTTTCGTTAGGAAAAATGAAACCACGATATTTTTTTTTTAAATAAAGAGATCGAATAATTCTGTTACGTACATGAGGCTTCCTCCGCTTCTCTGCATGATCGAAGTTCTACATTTTAGCATTTGTTGCATTTCGACACGAGCTTCAGCATTCCCATGTACGAAAGGGTGCAGTTTACTAGTCCAAATGGTTATCGTTCACAATTACAACCGATAAAATATGGCGTTCCGCAAGGCTCCATCCTTGGATAGTTATTCTTTATATAAATGATATTGTGAACATATCCCTAACTATGACATAATTCTCTAGCAGATGACACAAGTACTTTTTTATAGGTGAACACTTACTCGAACTTGACATGGTAGCTAATAGATGGCTTACCGAACTGGTTGCGGTGAAAAAAAAAAAGGTATATCATCTTCAAGTGCCGTAATAAGCCTGACGACTATAATGCCTGTATTAGATTTAACAACTGCTCTATCGAATGGATTCCTACTTGTAAATTTCTAGGTGTTGTTTTTTAAGAGAACATGAGCTGGACACTTCACGTAAACAAGCTTCATGCAAACATGTGCAGGTCAATTTTAATACTGCACAATATTAGAACCTTGATGCCTAAATGGTTGAAACTACAGTTATATTATGCCCTTGTCCATTCTCATTTGCATTACTGTCTGGTTATCTGGAGTACCCCTACTACGACAAACTTTCATAGGTTATTAATTTTGCATAAAAGAGCTGTGTGTTGCATAGAAAACTTTAAAAGAAATGACCACACAGCGCCATCTGTCTACAAGCTAAGCATACCCAGAATAGATCAGTTGTCCCAACTAAGACTTGCTTTGCATACACATAGGCAAATTTTGCATGACCCGCACACCCTATCCTCATCTTCGTTATCTCACAACTCACAATATCACCTAAAGCATAATCGACTTAGAACACCAATGTTCAGAACTAAATATGGCACTCAGACACTCGCCTACTTATTACTTCATTTTCTAAATATTAATAAAGAAATTGCTGATATGATTCGCGATTGCAGTTCGGCATACAGCCTTACGAAAAGGGTTAAAGATTACCTTTTGGTTACCCCTTAACACCCATTATACCGTTATGCACCTTTTCTCACGGTCTTGATATCGTTTAAAATCTGTTTTTCAATTTTTGCCCTATTTGTTGTATACTGTGTCCATGACCTGATAAGCGTTATTGTTTGCATAAATATTTTCTTGTTGCGTATTACTGTTGTATGTATAAAAAATAACTATATTACTTTTGTATACTTGATTGTCTGTTGCATACATGTAGACCATCTTTGTTGTTTTTGTATTGTTGCACTATGTTTACGTGGTTTTCCACCCTCTAGCAATGTGACGGTTGGGGGCGCCTTTGTCAGGCAGTTGCATCTGCCATTAGCCCCTCATCCCAGACAACTACTGTCTAAATAAAAATAAAATTCAAATTCAAAAAAATTCAAATACACTCCTGCTGTGCAATAACTAAGCCAGGTCACTGCATTTAAACAAACCTCCTATGCATTTAACGCCGCGTAAAGCTGATTATTTTTACTCTTTTCGTGATAAAGTGGCTTAGCTTTGCTCATAACTCTGCCACGGGAAATTGCAAGTAGTTGCGCCTGTGCAGTGAGGGCGACGGTTAAAATTGCTCAAGAATTGCTGGATCTTGGCCGAAGAATTCTTGCATCAATACGAATGAGAAATTTTTTATCATTCATTCTACAATCCATACCTTGCTCCTATTTCATATTTCAAGCTTTGCTTTAAACTGAATTTGTGGGGGTAAGCCTTGTGGAATGGATGAATAGTTGGAAACTGAGACAGTGACCTCCTGGCTTAACAAACAGGCATATACAGAAGAAGAGCACAGCATGATATGGTCTCAAGCTTGTGACCAGATACAACAAATGTTTGAAATGTACATAGGGAAGTGAAGATCGCTAAAATATGAAAATAGAATTGTTTATTTTTTTCATCAAATATGGCGTTGTTCATTCATTACAATCACACCTCTTCATTTTCTAGATACCTTCGTATTTCAATCAGACCGTAGGAGGACAAACCGCATAAGCTTATTCTTAAATGAAAACCAATAAAAAAAATTGAGGAAATATAACTGCGTATTTCTGCATCGTAGTAAGCGATTTTCCGACCATACAAATGTGTCCGAAATTAAATTTCCGTAATGGCAGCCATCAAAAGCGAGCGCGGACACAATATTTTCAGCTGGGGAGAAAGGGTTGCTCCTCGAGATGCGCCTAAATGAGGCGCTGACAAATGGCCTCGCTGGCAGCCGACGGCGCTAGAGAAGAAGCCAAGAAGCGCTGCCACCACCGCTCACCACGTGCCCCATCAATCAGGAGGAACAAAGCGCACGCCGCTGTCTTTTCCGCGCGCCACTTGGACACGACAGCGCCTCTCGCGAGCGGGCACACCTTACGAGCCAGACCAGCCACCTGTCATGTTCCCCGAGGCATGTTCATGCTACATCAACAAGCGACAGCAGAAAACCGATGCGGTCGATTATGTCCGGGACAAAGCTCCGCTTTCGTAGCCACGAGCGCAGCGTCGGGCCGTCCCGACGCTGGGCTCGCGAACCAGTTCGCGCTACCCGCGCGGGTCTCGAAGTCCCCTATGAGAAAACAGGCCGTCCCCTTTTTGGGTCATCGAGTGACCGCGGTCCTTGAACCAACGGTGCGAGACGCGGTAGTGGTCTGCGCGTACAGGCTCACCCTTGACCCTGCAGTAGGTGGAGCAGCTGTGGCAGCAGCGGTAGCAGCAGCAACAGCAGCATCGGCAGCCCTTGGCAGAACCCGGCGTTGTGCGCGGTGTGAAGTTTCGCGGACCGGCTCCTCGCGACGGCGACTCAACGGGCGCCGAGTGCTTTTTAAGGGTCTCCTAGTCCGATACCGCGCCTCGGGGGCTTGCGGCAATGCGAGGCCGCGCGCTTGTCCACGCCGCGGCGGTGGCGAGGGTGGAGTTTGAGCACTCGGGCCGGAAGCCGCGGCCGCGTGGGTGGAGAGTTGGCGAGCTTCCGGGAGCCCGGACCGGTTGCCCCTACAAGGAGCGCCTGGTGGGGGCGGACGGGCACTTGGGCCCTGGCGCACCAGTCCTGCTCGCACAGCCGTCCGCAGCAGCCGAGCGTTCTGACGCCTGCCTCTTGAGCCGCAGAAACTGCCATCATGGTAAGTGGCCCTGCCGCTGAGGCTTCCTCACGGTGCGCTCGTGCTTTGCGGGGAGCCTAACGACCAGTTTCATGCTCTCGCAAGCGGCCGCTGTCGAAGAATCGATAGCTTTTTCTCGGAGCCGTACGCTTGGAGTTGTGCGCGTTGTATCGGCGTGTAAATTGTCGCGAACCGCCTACAACTGTGAAACCACTTATGATCATGCCTCGTGTTTTTTTGCGAGACAACTGGTGATTGTAATTACACAGAACATTAGTTACTGATGCTTGTGTCGGGATTATTTTCACTTTTTGACATGGCCTAACTCTCGTCGGGATTTAGTGATTTCCCATGAGCAAATGTAGCTTGGACTTCGGCGAGTGAAACATTGGTTCACACCGACCGGCTTAACTTTGAAGTTTTGGATGTCATTTGCGGCCACGTGGCTTTTACCTATTCGTGCCGCTGAAATCTGTGAATTAACCTGCTGTCAACGATATTCTGGCATTTTGAGAAAGTTGCAGCACACTCACACTCGATTTTTACTCGTTTAGTAGGCTGTGATATCGCTTACGCGTCACACGTGCATCTATTTATTGTATCAAACCGTTCAGCTGTTTGCCACAATGCCGAGTAATCCTTTCCCTCTGTACCTCCACGATTTATGGAATGATTACGTTTCCGTTCCTCATTTGCTCAACGGTCTAAGATAGGTTGATTAATACTTTAATATCTGGTGCCTCGGATAGCGGAAGCACGTGGTCCTCGTCAGTTTGTCTCTCTCATGATCTGTTTTGAGGGTGGTGGTGTAATACGATCCATTACTTTAGGTTAGTGCTTCAATGCATTCGGAAGCTTCTCGCTAACCTTCGGCACTTCAGAGCTATAGGGCGGGCACCGGTTTGATTGAGATCGCATTGTATCCATTTGTCTTGTAGTACGGGCGGTATGCAGGGCTCTAGCCGTGGGACTTTCTCGTCGGGGGCCAAGCGAGCCAAGTTTGTTTCCATCCGGAGAAGCCTCGCACAGGTGGAGACAAGCTCGGCTCCGGTGACGGATGATTGAGATCCACAAGATTAGCAGCGCTTGACGCCAGGGAGGCGCGCACTCGCTTTGAAGTGCCACAGCCGCCGTCACCTCGGCGTTGTTTTGCACTCGAGTGTCTACGCCTGGCGTGTACTGCCTCTCTCGTTGTGATGCCAAGTGACAGGCACGAAATGCTGTGAGACGAAACAATGCGGGGCGAGTGGAGGGGGCTAGGGTTGTGGGGAGTGGATGTCAATCAATTACTCTCGTTTGACTCTCACTGGATCCCGTACAGTTAAACGAGACTTGCGACGTTCCTGGGACAACATCGCCTATAGGTTGCTCGGATAATAAAGGTTAATAAAGGGACTCGCAGAGGTTACGTTATAGCATGACTGAACGAGAAATCGTGGGCGAGATTTCTGTGATGCCAGTAGCTATTGCGCAAGCGTTGAAAGTTTCTAGAGCTTTGTATCGGCCGACGCAAGAGGTTGATGAATGCAGGGTATCGTGCCCTAAATTTTGTTAGGGTGAAATATGCTGCCGCAGGTCAATACTATCTACCCGCATTAAACACACGCACGAAATGGTTCGCCGATAGAGCAGACACATCCGAATTAGAGTCGTAGAAAATGCATCAATTTTAAAGCCACAGAAAGAAATGAGCATGTAGCTGTTTATCTGGAATATCTGGAAGGAACACTCAGTGCCATTCGCCACAAGTAATCATCCACCGCTTACAGCTTAGTTTAAAAAAAAAGAAAAGCAGAGAAGCCACTCAGAACTATTTGCATAAAATTGCGATTAAAAATTCAATATAAAGGGCAAGTCTCTTTTGCACAAGGAGCTCGTGATGTTTGCGCTTTTGTTTATACAAATCATGCATAGCTAAATTCGTGCGAAAGAGGTAAAGAAATCTTCAGAGTGCGGGCGGCTCCACCAACGCAGAACACTTAGCCACATGTTTGTACTCATGGCCACAGCTGGTTTTCTTTGCCCGCCAACTTAAGTACGTTCAACAAGCTAGCCCACTGTCTATGCCTTCTCGTGCACGCTGATGAACTTACTGTTATCTTGGGCATGGAAGTAGGGCCCCAGCTGTAATATCACGCTCTCGGCAAATGACGATTAATTGAGATCACCGTGCACAACTCTGCATGTGCATCCATTTCATAGGCGCACATGTCGTACTGGAGGCTTCGTAAAGGTGTTCGCACCTCGCTGTTGCAAATAGAATCTAGCAGAGAGAGAGAGAGAGAGAGAGAGAGAGACAGAAATTCTATATAAAACGTGTAGACTGTCCTGGCGTCTGAGACGCATTCATGTCAAATGTCTGGAATGCGCTACGAATTGGGTGACAGGGTTCATCACCAACATTGCATGCTCTGAACAACATCGCCTTTGCTACCGTTGGGGGCAGATGCAAAGTCTTGTTTCAGGTCCAGGGTGTTCGTGCAGTCTGTCTTATACGTCTTGTGGCTTCTGTGAGATACTTGGACGTCGGATATTACAGTACCTTGCATTCGTTATGAAGCGTGCAATGCTAATTAAGAGATACAAGCTGATTTTACTACAGCGTGCGACTCTTGACGATTATATATTTTGGAGTGGGTGTACCGCTCGACATGATGGATAAGAAAAGTCAGCAGCGCGCGATGCTGACTTTTCTAAACAGCGCTGATTTAGACTCCCGTTTATAGGCATCTTAATCCGCTTTTGCTTCATTTTGTCTGCTTTCCTATATTCTTCTTTCTTTTCCTGTTTTTTTTATTTCCTTTCATCGTATCTTCACTTGCTCTTTCTCTATGTTCTACCCAAAAGAACATAGCCAGGCGTCGTGCCTATCTCGGTGGCAGTTGTCAGTTTTCTCTTTTCTTAGTTCCTTGTGTCTGCGCATGTTTATTAAAAGGACAGAAAGTTGAGCGAGTTGGTAACAGTCCATAATCAAAAGAAGAGGCGTGCAGGACACGGACACAAGGAGAGCAGTGAACAACACGAACGCCGTTTATTAATACATATCAAATAATAATAGCAATAATTAGAATCCTTTGGATTAAGTGTGCAAATGCGATATGCCGGTAGCGAAATGGCAGTGAGTCTGGAAGTCTTGAATCAAAGTACCTGCGCACACATGGCAGGGTATGTGCTGTCCGAGAGCAAGTGAGAAAGCATTCCACAACGCGTCCCGGCTGATGGTGAATGTTGCCAAAGGCCCACCATACGTGTGATAACAAGCAGTGCTTCTTGCTTATGAGAATTATATATGAACGTTGATCTCGACTAAAGCAGGCAACACTTATTACGTAACCGTGTTATTGGACGGGATCAAAAATGTTCAGCGAAAGAAATGTCGAAACTTTGAAACAGCCCTGCGTTGGAGACGGGAAAAAAGAGGTTATAGAACCAAGGGTGGGAATGGTGGCCGGCAACCTTCTTCCGACGTCTCGTCAGCAGTCCAGATAAGCAAGAGTCGTGTAGAGTATTGGTGAAGACAAGCTGGTGAAAAGAGAGAGATTAATAGAACATTATTACAGGTCAGAAAAAAGGGAGCAAGGAAATTAGAACAAAGCACTATGAAACCTTATTAAACAAGCAAGAACATGTTGTTTTCCACCATCCCTTTTCAAAGTGAGTGCTAATAAATATCCTCACCATCCTTGGATATCTGCAGTGGCAGACACCTAGATTCCCGTAAGGAAAGAACCAAGTACATGAGGTGCTTGGAAAATGGGTAATGGCGACCGTTTGTGTAGCAAAAGACAAGGCCCTCACTGCCTCCTTAGGCTAAATGGTAATTATTATGCTCGGTTGTCAGAATATTGGTGTGGGGTATATGACAAGAAATTTGCTGTCCCTTATATCGAACAAATCTGTTCTCTGTTGTACACTCTTAGCACGGTAACCTTTAGTTTATTTTATAGGTACACGAAAATGTGGAAATATGCTCCTTTACTAAAGGTTAAATATGCTCCAGTAAAGGAGCATATTTTCACATTTTTGTCTACCTATAAAATAAACTAAAGGTTACCGTGCTAACCTCTAGTAAAGGAGCATATTTTCGCATTTTTGTGTAAAATAAACTAAAGGTTACAGTGCTAAGAGTGCACAAACGCTGTCGACTCATCGCGTCCAGATGTTCACATCACTGGTTAGTTCCGCTTGGCCTAGTCCAACATTCACGACAGAATTTTCCTGAACACGTTACCTCCTTATTAAAGGTACAAAAACAAAGAAACAAAAAAAAACAAAAAAGAAGACGTGGAGGCACGCATGGCAGGAGCATGCAATGGCGGTCGCCGGTGTATGTCAAAAATGGTTCGTAACCATAATAAACAAAGCGCACAACGAGAACAAGTTAGGCGACGCTCGTTGGCCCTGTGCCGGCATAGCTTCTCAGACTAACCTGTTGCCTAATCGCGGACTTGCTGAGGAATTTAGCGAGCGAGGGAAACTGCGAACAGATGAATGCACATCTACCTACTTAGTCTTTCAGACGGCCCACTTCCCTTCTGGCCCCTTCGTACGTATACGGTATACCTGAAAAAGCTTTCTTCGTTCTTTAGTCTCAGTCGAGAAACGGCAGCCTGCAGCTGCAGTCAAAGCCCGTCGGCGAGAGTTATTTGACTCTACGCGTAAACGGTTGAATTTGGCGACGCTGCTCGGGCATACTCGTTCTTGCATTCGACCAACTTGGTATTGTTCCAGAGCGTGGCAGCGAAGGCGCAAATGTCCGCGCTTGTTCCGAGAATACTGCCGCGTTTTGCAGTGCAAAAATATATCGTGCCGCGTTGACACGAAGGCTCGCGATGTCTTGAGAAAGTCCGGCCGTAAAACTTGCGATGAGTGCGCAGCATTTCAGTGCCAAGCGGCCGTCGAGAAGAATAGTTGGCAGCTTGACAGGCTTGTCCCTGTTGCGTCATTCTGGCAAAACGAGACTGCAGCGGCTCCGGAGCGAGACACGCGCACGAGACACGTTGATACTTTCGAGTGGAAACTCACGAGAGAGATTCGGGATCCTGTTTCGCTTTCGAAATTCAGCTCTGTGGAGGATTTCGAACCAAGCAATCCTTGGTCGCGTTCCAGCTTCCTTGGTCGCGTTCTTCCCCATCGGCGAGTCTTTGCTAAAGTTTGATTTGTTTTACTTTATTTTAGGTGCGCGTTACCCCGAGAAAGTTGTATTGATATCTCAGAGGCGCTCTTATTAGAAACCGATCTGGCTGGCTATATTCAGTCCAAAGAAAAATGCGGACGATATTGTCGTGTCCAGCAGCTATAATATTTAAAGATTAGTACGAGCCTGATTGAGCACGTTATAAACGTTGAGAACATTGCTGTCGTTGAAAAAATACTTCAAGACGCAGATAAACCACTCACGAAGACGGTGCCTCGCCCCCCCCCCCCCCCCTTTTTTTTTTAACGTTTAGTAAGGTCTATTTCGCACTTTTTCTCTACTAATTAATACACAGTATAGGGATTTTTTTTCTTATAGTTACGACATAATACCACTTATATCCCGCTGTGTCCGTGCCCCAGAGTGTAGACATAATCCAAATGAGATGAAAGTCTTGCTTTCGCACCAAGAATATTCCGAGACAAGAACGGCAGATAAAAAGAAAAGACACCAAAGGGGCTTCCTTGACACGAGTTTTCACACGCACGTGTATCCCCGCGCCACTGAGTAGATGTGTTGAACGTACCTGATGAGCTGAACACGCAAGGTTTCTAAAGAGAAAACACATGCAAATTTATCAGAAGAATGCCCAGTGGAATTTAAAAAAAATTATTCGAAACACACATTCCTGCCGGAAGTCATAAGGAATTTTGCGATAACCATTTTAGTGGTTTACATTTGCTGCATGTTTCAAACATATTTATATCTATACTGGAATACATTTATTGTGTTACAAACGCATTATCAAATCCAGGCGTTTTTCAATGCATGTGCAAAAGCGGGTACTTCAGAACAGTCTTGCATCATCAGACCTGCATGAGGTGAAGTATCTCGGCGCTGCATGTTTACAATATTGTTCACGCTAACCACGGATGAAAAGCAATGCATATGGATGACGAAATTCGGGCACTTGCGCTTATTCAGTCCCACTGTGGAAGCTAAGCGGCTAACGCGTGGCAGTGTTACGCTCAATGACGTAGGTTTCAGTTCCCTGCCACGGCGGACCAATTTCGATGACGGCGAGCGACGTGCAAAAGATCCGGCGCACCTTTATTGAGGTTTACTTTCGGGGTTTTCTATACTGCGGCGTTCCTCATTATCATGTCATGGTTCAGAAGCTGATGGTAGTGTCGGGATCATTTACTAAGCTAATATCTTAGAACACACCAAAGGAAAAAATAAATTTAGCCATGATGACAAATTATCTGCGATAAAAGAAAACTTAACAAAAGCGCAAGAGTGCTATGATGTCATGACTTTCAGTAAGACAGGAGGTTGGTGTTGTTTTCCTCCTTCAGGTTGTTAGGTAACGTTCGTATTCTGCATTTTCTTTTTCTGCTTCTTCGTTTCTTTTTTTCGCGTTGCCGTCGCTTTCCATGCTGGGTTCAAGTACGCAGTAGTGGATTTTGACGGCGTCTCCTAGGGCTTAGCTAAATGTTCATCTGTTAAGGCACGCGACCAATTCAACTGTATTTATTTTTCTTTTTATATAGAAAGTGGAGGCCCCAGTAAGATCGCGCTCTTCTCCGGTGCATTTGTAACGTCTTTTTGTCACACTTTTCTTGGTTCTCTTTTGTCCTAGTTATTCAATGCAGCAGCAGGCTAGGGCATAAAGCCACTTGTAATGAACCAGCTTAGAGTAGCAGTTAATTGAAGTCGAGCTAACGTTCCTACTTTCTACGACACCGGATGCTTCCACTTTAAGGTGGTTGCAGGATCGAATTCCCCTTTAATGTGGTTGCAAGATCGAACCGGCCTTCTACGGAGTCCATAATGCTTTTTGCTTGCCTTCAGCAAACATTCTTTCTATTCCCCTTTCCCAATCATCCAGTGCAGGGTAGCCAACCGGACACTTTCTGGTTAACCTCCCTGCCTTTCTGCTTCCTTCTTCCTCCTCCCTTCAGCAAACATTCAGTCAACAATACTCCGCCTTCTGCTGTGACGCAAATCAAATTGCACTTGAAAAAGGCGCTGCCTCTGTCGCCGAAACCCTCGTACACTTTTCTTCTCGGCCAAGGGATGATTTTTATGTTTGACAGGCTCCTGCTAATGCACTTCTCAATCCGATCTCGCAGCATCCGGCATGCAACTGTTCAATCTTTAAGCCCTGTCCGGATGTTATCTCTTGCGTATCCTTGGCATTTCCGTGAGAATTGAAATGGGGAAATAGCATGCAAATGTAAACGTTCACGCGCACTAAGCACGCCTGAGTCCCTTTCAGTTAATTACTTGCATGTACACTATACGTGCCTGATGTAGCCTCTTATTCACGCGCTTATTACTGGCCAGTCGCAAACATGCAGCATCATAGTAGTGAAGGTTTTAGGGTGAGGCCATATTTGTACAAGTCTCCCTTAGTTTTGCGCCTCAGCATGAGTTTCACATAGCCATCTTTCTGTTATCTAATATGGCTTTTATTCTTCATGTATGCACCCACCCCTTATGTAATACCCCTTCAATGGGGTCTTTAAGGAATAAAAATGAAAATGAGATGAAATGAAATCTAATACAACTTTTGCAGCACCGAATGTTTGTAAGCCGAAATTGTGAAGCTCAAATTAACTGCTTTCTGGGCTGATGCACCCCAACTGTGAAGCTGATTCCCTATGTCACAGCACCAGCTTTTGTCGTGGGGAGGAATGGGGCAGCGTCCCATTGCACCCTCAACTGTCCCATTCCTCCGAAGCTACATTGCCACAAAAATACTAATTAACTTGTTATTGCAAAAAGTGCTGATGCCTGCTTTCATAGGCAAATTGGTATTAGAGGTTGTAAAGCAGTTTAAATTTGAGAACTTACTTCTCACATCTAAATGTGTCAATTTAATTTCCAGCAAAAAAAAAACAAAAAAAAAAGAGAGAGAGAGAGAGAGAGAGAGAGAGAGAGAGAGAGAGAGAGAGAGAGAGAGAGAGAGAGAGAGAGAGAGAGAGAGAGAGAGAACCCTTCTGTCAAAGGCGACAGACATTACAGCCAAGCTATCGGAATGATAACGACAGATCCTGAGAAGGTCTTGGGATCGAATCCCGGCCGTGGCGGCTGCATTTCGATGGAGGCGAAATGTTGAGGCTAGTGTGCTGTGCGACGTCAGTGTGCGTTAAAGAACCCCAGGTGGCCGAAATTGCCGGAGGCTTCCACTACGGCGTCTCTCATAATCAGAGCTGGTTTTGGGAAGTAAAACCCCACAAATCAATTAATATCCTGAGAAGTCAGTGGTCCGATTCCTCCAACGATCCTCCCCCCCCCCCCCCCTCACTCTGCCCTACATCCTCGGTTTACAGAAATCAATGCGCAAGCCTGCCTTGGTCCATCCATATGCTATATATTTTACTTAGCACTTCGTTAGCAGGCACAGTGACGTCGTCACTTATTTCACTAGAAATGAATGACACGAACGATTTACGTGATCTACGGAGCTGTCGATTCTTGATATCATTAATGAAGATATCAAATTAAAGGGGCGCCAGCATATATGTTAACTAAGGGTACATCATTTCCAACTTTCATGGATGATGAAAGCTCTCGGTTTCAATCAGGATTGATATGCCCTGTTGCCGTTAATATAGATAAGCTTTTTAATGAATTTTAAATGTCTTCGCGAATAACATAGCAGTGAAGTTTTTCCAACATAGCATCATGATTGATCCGACCGAATGCCTTGAAAAAGCCTAGGAATATTCTAGTAGTTTTGTTTTTTAAGTTCTATGTTGTTATCACGAATTTATCACGACGTAATGGCGCTACTTCTATCAGAGAAATTTATACAATCGTATAAGTTGGAGTGCGCAATTATTTAAAATTTTGAATGCGAATTGAATATTCTTTTTTTATTGAAAGCCTATTTTACATAGGGAAAATAAGTTTTCTGATACTCCCGAATACTTTTCCTCGGCCGAATATGCGCAAAATGCGGTGAATGCTCGGACGAGTAAAGAAATTTCAGCAACAAGAGGGCAAGTAACTGGTTTAGGTTTGTTTAAAGATTCGTGAGCGCAGCCGACAAAATGGAAGGAAGGTGTTGTCCGTTTTTCTTCTCCTTCCATTTTATCCCTGTCTTTCGTTGCGCTGTTACGATCTTTGAAATGAACGAATTGCGAGTGCTACGCAATATTTTAACAGCGGAATATCGTGAAACTAGGCTTGCGCGAAAAATTTGAACGGATATTATAGTATTTTGAGATGGCGCTCGTCCTGTTGTCTTTCTTTCATGATGCCGAAAGTTACGCCTTTTCTTGCAAGATGTTTCGACAAATAGCTCCTCAATAAGCACTTCTAAAGTATTTGAGTTCGCTTCGACGCGCATACATATTTTTCGAAACCTGAAATGATTCGGCAAGAATACACGTGTACTTTACCGCACGTAACCAGACTGAAAAGGTTGTTTCACTGCAGCGTAGCAATGTTGCGCCGTGAAGCTGTCTTTTCAAGAAAAAACAGTAGTGCTGTGAAGTTGCACCTTATGGTAAGTAAATGCGTATTGCCTGCAGTTAAACTTTTTTAAAGTCCTATAGCAGCTTACGGGCCTATAATGGCTAAATATGATGAACAGTAAAACACACACCAACCAACAAGACGTTTCGGCTCCCCTGAAGGGAACCTTGTTCACAATGGATCGAAAGCGTATGAAATTCTGCTTATCAAGGCTTTAAAACATGACGCAAGGAGCGCGTGTAGATATGCGGGATGGCTAGAATAAGAACCCAAGATAGATGTTATCAAATCATTCTCTGGGATGATTCTTAATGTTTTAAGTGCACAAATGAAATATTCGTTTTTACGAAAGACAAATTTAAATTAAACTCCTAGGTTTCATTGTCTAGATAGCTGGCAAGCAAACTATTCCAATTTATGTGCTTCGAAATTATTTGACCCAGTGGACTAATCCCTTCGAACTTAAATATTACTATGTGCACACCGCCACGTCATGCGTGCCTGGTTTGAACGAACTATGGTTAAAGCGTAAATGACAATGATGTACTTGCTGCAATATTAGCTAGTCCTAAATCTCCCTGTTACGGCCTACCACAATTCCCCCCCCCCCTTTTTTTTTTTTTGCATGGAAGTAAACTTTGCCCCTCAATAATTTTACCCAAACGTTTTACTCTTTAAATAAAATTCTATGCGAAAGCATTACATTGCATCATACCACCTGAATTCGGAGTGGGCCTTTCCCATTGCGCTGATACGGTGCGCAAAGAGCACTGTCCCAAGGTGTCGAGCAGTTAATTTGTCTGCATTATAATCTGTATACCAGAGGCCCTTTCACCCTGTTGAAGCCTAGTGGAATGCAGTTTAATTAATTTATTTTAAAGGAGCATCAAAAGTTATTGTCATTTCCTCATACGCGACTTTTAAAGATACACGCGTATTTTATATTCGAAGTCGTTTTTTTTTTTTGCTTTATTCGTATTCCGTACGTATTCAAAAATTGCATACCCCCAATAAAAAGCAATTTTTCAGAACCCTTACAAAAATGCGGGCAAAATATTTCATTCTTATAGCAGTTCTCTAATATCGTCGGTCCTTTTTTTTTTTTAAATTGAGTTTATTTACACGTCTTCGAAATCAATGTCACCGTCATGCATCATCAGCTAATGATTATGTTCAACTTGCCCTTGTCCTTTAGTGAATTTATTTCTGTATGCCTTAAATCTTTAAATTGATCCACGTCTCGCTTTATAGTAAAGAAAAACTGATATAACATTCTTGTAATCATAGCAACAATCGGGGATGGGATCCAAGTTGGGTCGCAAGGACACAAGGTGGCTGGAGTAAGCGTCGCAAGGTGTCGTGACTTGCGTTGTTGCCGCAATGCACGCCGCAGATATCGTAGGTAAATCGGTATCCAGTGTGAATGTTTGTAAGTTATTAAGTTTTCCGTAAGGTAGTTATGCCTCACAGATTAACAGGCTACCAGAGTCATGGTGCGACTGTGGTGCATGTCTATACTACATTTCATTTTATTGACCACTTCACAGAAAAAAAATTGGCATGAAAAAAAAAAAAAAAAAAGCTGAGGAGTGTCTGGGGCATCCCAGACTACAATTATGCAGTGGGAGCACAAATATTCCAATGACGAAATCTGCTAAATAACAGAAAAGAAAAACAGTCATTATGTGTGTATACAGTCATCAAGAGACGTAAGAAATAAGCATTTTTCAAGAAAAAAAATACTTGCCGTACTGCAATACTTTTGAAGCGTTCTCGAATGTGTAGCATGAGTGCCCTTATTGGAAGGAAATAAGAAAAAAGGCCACATGGACGGTGCGTAAATATGTATGGTGCTATCGGCGCTTCATGCAGCCATTAAAGTACTGTGGAGCAAGCATCGCGCTCTTTTTGTTAAACTCTGCGTCACAATTTGTTACCCGGCTCTTCGGGACCCAGTCTGAGGACGAAAACGTGCTTGAAGCAAGTATTCTCGACAGATTGAACCACACATGCCTTTTGCGACAGTGGTGCAGAAACTACATAGTACATCGTGTAAGAATGCCACTAAGATGCTAGGAAGCCAGCAAGATTTCTGTAGAAGGCCTTTAATGGGACTCTACTAAAGTGAAACAGAAAGTTTGTTTTGACTGAAAACTTATATACTTTGAGAATCTATTATCGGTTCAGGAGTAAAGTGAACTGGGCTAGTGAGTAGAGGTCCACAACTGTCACAGTTCGACAAAGACGACGAAAAAGTTTTGACTTTATATCTAAGAACACGTTTTTCAATAACAAAATTCATGTGTCCCGTTGGTTGTGTTCCTAATCTTTATCTTTTTTTTTTTGTAGTATTTATCGTGCTCTAAGCAATTGCGAGTATTACCGTTCATTTCGCATTGATATGAGCTTATTATTGTAGAAAGTAAGTGGAACGTCAAGGTCTCAAATTTTTTTTTTCGATTTCGCGCCGAAACCTCGGCACCTGGATGTCAATGTGACATCACGAATTTCAAAGTAGCTTCTTTTTTCTTTTGCATATTCGCCACAGCAGCTCAATAATAATAATAATAATAATAATAATAATAATAATAATAATAATAATAATAATAATAATAATAATAATAATAAAGACGCCTTAAAACCTGATACTATGTTTCTGGATCCGACAGAACACAACGTAGTTGTTCTTGACCAAGAAGGGTTACTAAAAGACGCACCGTCAAAATCTGTTACTATTTTTATTTTTGCGCGTTTTCTGATTTATCGAGCTTGTTCAGCAGCAAAAGTGGTGCTGGTGGTATTATGAAAAGGTAATTGGCCAGCAGTATAGATAAGCTAGATTGATTGATTTACGGGAATTTAGCGCCGTAACCACGCCCCGCCATGGTGGTGTAGTGGTTACGGCGCTCGGCTGCAGATACGAAGGTTGCGGGATCGAATCGCGGCTGGCCGCGGCGGCTGCATTTCCATGGAGACGAAATGTTGAGCTGTGCGATGTCAGTGCTCGTAACCCCAAGTGGTCGAAGTTTCCGAAGCCCTCTACGACGCCATCTCTCACAATCAAATAAATCGTGTTTTGGGAAGTAGAGCAAGCCACAGAAATCAACGAACACCTTCGAGTTCACGATTAGTGTTCGTCTGAAAGAAGCGCGCGCGGCTAATGTAAATTAATCTGGGGTCCGCCACTACGGCATTCCATCATCTTAATCATATCGTAGGTGCAGTGCGTCGGAACTTGGTTATTTACTTCAACTGCTTTCTGAACGAGGTTGTCATTGAGAATTGAACGTGATTTAAGAATTTTCGCCAGCGGTGGCGCCGTCGCACGATTTGATCGTGAACGACGTGACCATCGGCCTCTAAGGAAGAGGCACGCTGCTTGTTACGGAAACAAGAGACTTTAGTGCAATCAAAGAGGGTGATTTGACGGTACGCAGAATAGTGCACGCTTTCGAAGCATTAGTCTATAGTCGGAAAACAAAGCTTATATGCGCTGTTGTTATATCTGCAACATTCGCTTCTTCCTGCGGTTTAGCTCGTTTGCTTGTACCCCGTTTTCCTCTTTACTTTCTATCCAACGTTGAGCAACAGTTAAATACGCAAACTCTCTTATACCGAAGGCATATAGCGTTTCTGTCGTAGCACTTACTCGCGTAGCAGGCGAATATGGCCGCTAATGTGGAGCGTTGGTTTCCTGTTGCCAAAGGCAGGTTTGTTGTGGCATACGTTAGCTAAATGTATTGTTAGAGGGCGAGCCCAAGAGCTTCCGCGAAACCGTCGCTGCTGCGGGTGCGAGCTAAGTTACAGTTCAACGCAGGAGGCGCCTGGTGACTAGCGGATGCGCGTAGTTCCTAAAGCTGCTATTATTACTTCTGATAGTATTCCGGTGTATCGCTATCTCATTCGTTGCTTCGGCCATCTGGTGAAACTGTTCTTTCTTTCTTTCTTTCTTTCTTTCTTTCTTTCTTTCTTTCTTTCTTTCTTTCTTTCTTTCTTTCTTTCTTTCTTTCTTTCTTTTGCTCAAGAGACCTCCTACAAGTTGGGTGCTCCGCAAGACAGTTTTCTAAACAGACTCTCTTGTCTAACGGTTGTACTTCTGTCCCTGCACCATGGCGAACGCAAAGGCTTTTTAAGATTACTTGCCATATTTGAAGTCATCAGTTGCCCTCACACGTAACCACCGAGAGAGAACGAATTGTTTCCATACGACGCCCTCACATGGGCCCTCACATGGACCCTCACATGGTAGAGGTACTTGAGTGGTTTCGCGGATGCTATTGAATCGGAACAACACTTTGTTGCGTTTTTGTTGGCGAGAGTAATTTGGTTGGCGGGCCTTTCTCGCGCAGGCAAAGAGTGCAGGTTTGGTTAAACCGTAAACCAAACAATTCGTAAACGGTAAACAGTTTGCGGATTGCTTATTATTATTATTATTATTATTATTATTATTATTATTATTATTATTATTTGTGGCTACACCACAAATAATACGGAAGCAACATTTGCACCCCAAGCCGGGAAATAAAAATTCACTTCGGCCCTTTATCGCATATGATGAAACGACTTGACGGCGAAAGCCATTCCGCATTGTCACTTTGATGTGGGTTGCATTGATTTGATTGATTTGTGAGGTTTAACGTCCCAAAACCAGCTCTGATTATGAGAGAGAGACGCCGTAGTGGAGGTCTCCGGAAATTTTGACCACCTGGGGTTCCTTAACGTGCACTGACATCTCACATGTACACGGGCCTCAACATTTCGCCTCCATCGAAATGCAGCCGCCGCGGCCGGGATTCGATCCCGCGACCTTCGGATCAGCAGCCGAGTACCATAACCACTAGACCACCGTGGCGGGGCCGTGGGTTGCATTAATTTATCTCCACATTCATCTGACACCATGCGAAGGCAATTTATTCTATCGGCTGTAAAGGTTAAAGGGGTAGAAGCACCAAATCCGTGCCTTGCGCATTCTGAGTTTTGACGTTTCTTATTGCTACAGCGAGGACGACGCACACTCGAAGAATATCATAACCTGGGCAAATAACTTAATGCCTCATTATCTATGCGAACGATTTTCGGTTTCAGTTTCTGGGCACCGAGTTGAACAGCGACGTCACTGTTTCGGCACGCACACACTGCTACGTCGCCGGCTCTCGCACGTAGTACGTGCTACACCTGCGCCAACGCACAACAGGGAGAGTCGGGCACCCAACATTGGGTGGCGCCACGATGTATTTTCCCTCCCGGTGTGGTGACGGTGTTCTCTTGTATTTTCTCTGCCGGTGTGGCCACACCGGCAGAGAAAATACAAGAGAACACCATCATGGCTTTAGCTGGTGTGGTGGTTCACCGCTTGTTGTTCGTCACTGTAATATGGTGTGCCGCCGCTGAACGCTTTCGCTGTGCTTCCGAAATAGTGACGTGGGTGTCAATCGTGTTTGCGATGGGTCTTGGTCGCGAGAAAGAGCATTTAGGTGCTGGAAAATGAGTTAACCCGCCAGGTGGAGCGACGTTTATGAAAGGGGAAATTAGCACCCACCCGTTTTGTAGCACAAGGCTAGAAGGAAATCCATACGGATTTTCCAGAAATGAAAGCTTCCTAGTTGCCGAAAAATTCGTCCTGGTCAGGCATTGGTGCCGGGTTCGAATCCCGGACCAGGACGAATTTTTCAGCAACTAGGGAGCTTTCGTTTCTGAGAAATCCGTGTGGATTTCCTTCTAGCCTTGTGCTACAAAACGGGTGGGTGCTTATTTTCGCATTTAGGTGCTCTTTGGAAGATAATGAAAATATGTTTCAAGCGTTTGCTGTGTCCAACGCTCCGTGGCAAGGGCCCTTGCATACAAAAGTTGTAGCCTAAAGATTTGGTCCCTCAACCCCACTAACATTCAATGACGTGTGCCACGTATCCACACATCCCTGCTGGTATGCACCACTTGTGATTGTATTAATGTTATTCGTCCCGTAAATGATAAGTACATCATGTTATTGATGTCGTGACCTATCAGTCATGTTAGTCGGGGATTCCTAAACTGACATGTAAATTTCAGGCAACCTTTTCTCACGTCGTCCAGAGTTTTGGTACCAATCGTCTTGATACCGGTCTCTTGATACCGGTCTCATGCAAGCCTTTCGCCTTGATTAAGACAGAAAGAAAAAAAGCACTTAAGGCCTCTATGAAGCCGTAGAGTCACGGTAAATGTTCCTCTGAGTGAACACAGTTGCGCGTTTGATGGAACCTCGTCTCTCGCGCCCCCACTCACCGATTGTAGCCACATGTACAAAAAGCGTCCTTTTATGCGGGAAAGCCGCGTCCCCGGCTGCAGCTGCGCTGTCGCCCGCAGCGCCACTGCCATCGTGGAGCCTCTGCAACGCAACCGCTTGGCAATCCCTCAGTGTTGAATGGGCCACGTCAGCGTGCTGCGCGCTGCAGTCTTGCTGGACATCATCGTTATGTGACTTTACGGCATTGCGCCACGATTATTAATTATAATCTTGGCGACGCTTCTCAGTGCGGCCAGGTGCGGCCAAGTTGCGGCTACGGCAGGTTGCTTCACTCATTGCGCAAGTCGTCAAGAGAACGAGAGGGCACCATTGCCTCCATGCCGCAAGTCCGTCTGTGACTCGCGGATCTGAGTGTTCGGCGGTATCGTCAATGACTAGCTTTTTCTCTCACCCACTGTGTTACCTAAGCTTTCGAAGCACAAAATAAACTATCTGTTCTGTAAAAGACGTGTCCAGAAAAAAAAAAAAAAATGAGCGACACTCGGAAGTTTGCAAATGATCGAAGTCGCCGACATTAGTAGCGCAAGTCGAATGCGTCGCATTATAAATGATGGACATTTACGTACCAAAATTATCGTCGACGTTGTATAATGCACGCCCTGTTCGCGCCACGCACAAAATTTCATCGATGTAGTCAGTACAAATATCACTAGCGATATTTTTTCTAGAGGGCAGGTGACAACATTGAGGACGTGCATGGCTCCTCGCGGATTATGGAGGACCTGGAGCGGTAAAAGATACAAATGCGCGCTTGTGAAAGTGTAATGATGTTCATCGTACGCGATAACAGTCAATATATATGTTTCAAAACGTATTCAGTGCCTATTACGCCAGCTATATACTTCGATCTGCTCAAAATTCTCGTTAGTTCACGTTATTTACAAAACAGAAAGTGCACATATTTTGTAACATCTCTCTTTTTATAGCCATTGTTTTCACTAATTACACATATTTTTTAGAGCCCCTGTGCCAAGAATGACATGCAGTGAGCGATTTATTACCTGATATGTTATCTAGAATTGTGCCCAGTCGAGTTTTATTAATTTATATGAAAAAGATATTTCCACCAACAGAGATATTTACAACGGATAATTTAGAGCACCAGCTTTATCTAAATTCAATAATTCAATTTTTTTCTTGGTGTTTTCATTTTTCATCAAGCCGCCAACGACGAGGCATGCATGAATGTGGATCGCCGTCTTCTGCATTCAAGAGTAGTGGCTTTCCCGCTTAACGTGGAGGCGTCTGCGCGCACGATTGCTGACGTGCGCGCCGCTACTCTGCACCCGTAGGGAGCATGTACAGCAGTTCTATAACTCTAGGAAACCCTTGACAGGCTCGCCTTGATGTGGGGTTTTGTGTAACTGAAATGCGTGTGGAAAAAGAAAAGAAATGCCGCGCCAGTGTTCTTATGGATGGAAAACAATGGAAGTACTGCGTTTACAACCTTATATCTAACTACGAGCTCTTTATACCAGTAGTAATGTGGAACACATAAGTCGCTGCAGTATTAGCTTTGCGTGTTCCCAGTAAAATTTTGTGTCGTCAGATGCCGCTTGCAGCTTCGTTGCTCCCGCGTACTTCTCTGCTAACCGCAAACGGTTTCTAGAAGTCTACGGTATAAACAAAGATCTCAAATGTTCTTCAAGTGGTCCACTGTAAAGTCTTCAGAGAAAAACCACTGAAGGAAAAAGCACCGTCGAAGATTGAGTCAGGAAGAAACAAGGCTGCAGGCAGATCTAAATGTAGTGTTCCTGCCTTGTATGAAAGGATGCGTCATCAGCCAAAACCACGATATGAGGGGCGCCGTTGTGGACGGTTCTGGAAAGTTAGGTCACCTGGATTTCTTGTCGCACAGCGTACGGGCCTACGGGGCACATAGCATTTCGGCTCCATCAAAATAAGACCGCCGGGGCTGGGGTTGTAACAGCGTCTTCCGGACCAGCAGCCGAGCCGCGCATCGTAACCACCGAACCTTGATGAGTAATCAGACACTCGCACGCGTTTCAAGTCTCCTTAAGATTATTTCTATGTATACTCCTCTCGTATTATTGCTATGTATACTCCTATAAACATGCAAATCATCATTACACGTCTATTTCTCGCCCCCGTTCAGAATCTCTTCGTGTTTATTTGTATCCCTTAAACACTGCAGAAATCTAAAAAAAGGAGGATTTTATTTTTTTTCTCCTGGCCACTTTCTTGTCGGATGTCCTTCGCCATGTTCTGATCAGGAAGACAGCGTCACCAGCACGAAAGCTGGAACGCCATTCTCCCTTTCGTCTACCGACGTGCAAAACACAACTGTTTCCTTACACGAACACGACGTGGACTTCACTTACTCGGATTAGTTTTGCCCACACGGCTCTTCGCCATAACAAAGAGAGGCGAGCATGCCAGCAATCAAAAACGAATGCACGATAAACGCATTTAGAAAGGCAGTAAAACAAGTTAAGCACATTTTCAATGGAAATGAACCAGAACGCAACAGTAATAATAAATGACGGGGGCTTACGTGCCAAAATCACGGTACGATCGACGCACACCCCGCAGTGAAGAGAGAGAGAGAGACGGGGGGGGGGGGGGTATCCGGAGTAGTTTTGACAACCTGGGGTTCTTTGACGTGCACCTAAATCTAAGTGCACGGTGATTTTCTGCGTTTCGCCTCCATCGAAAAGCTGCCGCTGTGGCCGGGATTTGATCCTGCATGTGGCCCCGAACTCAGCCAGCCAACACCCCAACAGCCAAGCAATCACGGCGGGTGACAAGCGGCGTTATGTCATATGATAGAGAAGTAGTATTCGTAGTAACACAAGCTCGAAGCTATCGAGTTATGTAACTGAGGTGCAATGTGATTAATAAAGCATGTTTCAAATGGCGCTGCTGTTAGGATGACACGAGCCTGAACAGAGGCGCCAATTTCGCTGTAAGGAACAAGAACCTTATCTGCGTGATCAAGGTGACGTGTTATGAACCTCGTGCTTTTTTCATGACTATTTCTCACCGGTAGGCTCGTTGCTGCAAAACATGCCTAGTTTGAGAGCTACCTGCCAAAATTGAACTGATAATCGACACTGATTACTACGGTTGTGTGTCAGAGCAACTATACCCCAGTAATATCGGAAAAAGCGTACTGAACGTGACGCTTTCAGACAATAGATGGACAGTTATGGTCAATAGGTAATGAAAGTCATTGGGGAAAAGTTAATCATCAGTCAATGTCAGTCAATAATGAATTAACCTCTTAAGGTTCGAATTATGTTCGATCGGGCTCGGATTGGTCTGATCGGATCTGACGAGTGCGCGATCGAGACCGCAGTGCCGCAGTTGTTTGCCATGGTGGAGGAAACATGGGGGAGATAACTACCTAAAGTTCCAAGATCGCTTTAAAAAAAAATCTAGGGACTTTAGAACTACCCGCCTAGCTTTGGACGAAAATCGTTTCCGCACCCGCACAAGAAGCTCAGTAAACAACAGGAAAGACGCGCATCGTCAGAGGGGGAGAGGGGGGGAGATTGGCTGGAGAGGCAAGGCCACCTTCTCATGAAGCGCCTTCTCCCGACTATCCCCCTTTATGTCCCTTTCCCCCCTTCCCCTAAGGCGCTTACGCCGTGACCCCTTCCAGTGACGCACGCTCGACCTTGCGTGCCAGATGCGACAAGGAACAGCTTGTCGAGCTGTTCTTGTCGCGTTTACCTTCCGAACGGCCACCGCTACCCAGCTGCAATGGACACACGTGGCGCCAGCCCTCCGGAGAAAAGCCCGGAGAGTTGCACGTTCCCATGCTGATAACGACTGAAAATAGACATGTACTCGTGAAAGAAACACGTGGGTGCGGCATTTTGAACAGAAGCATTGACTGCTGACGAGGGAAGCCCGTCAGCACGAGCGACGCCATCTGCATTCTTGGAACCGTGCATGCAGAGTGCCAACCCGAGTGATATAGAAACATCAGGGAGCGGAACAGGAGAAGTGCACGTCCGAAAAACGTGATTATGAAAGCAAATCATAGAGGCGCGCGCATATCTTAATGTGGCTGGGCGCATCAGGACATGCGCGCACGCATCAAGTCTCCGCTCACGTTCAATCAGACGTGATTTGCTCTAGCAGCACAAGAAGCTGGAGGTAACCGCGGACTGTGGAGCTCTAGATGTCTTACGTATTCGCCGCCTTATCAAATCGAGCAGGATGCGAGGTTTTATCAGTACGTTCAAGCAATGTTTTTGCACGACTCGCTTTCTTCACTTGAGTAATTTGGTGATGGTTGTCATCCAGCATTACACTTTCCTGCCCCGCCGCGGTGGTCTAGTGGTTATGGCACTCAGCTGCTGATGCGAAGGTTGCGGGAACGAATCCCGGCCGCGGCGGCTGCACTTCGGTGGAGGCGAAATGTTGAGGCCCATGTGCTGTGCGATGTCAGTGCACGTTAAAGAACCCCAGGTGGTCGAAACTACCGGAGACCTCCACTGCGGCGTCTCTCATAATCATGGCTGGTTTCGGGACGTAAAACCCCGCAAATCAATCAATCTATTATCTCATTCATTACTCCTAAGTGCTGGCTACTCATTTGTCAGCTGTGCATGCTATAGTAGTAAAACTTACCCCAGAAATAAGAGAACCAGGGAACTGAGCCTCGTTGTAAATGTGGTTAGCGTGCCCGTGTAACTAGGGTACTAGCCATGTCAATATTGCGCCATGACTGGCTTTACTGCGAAGAGCTTTACGAAACTTATTCCCGCTGGAAAAGTAAGTAGGTGCGATGCGAAAAATCCCACAAGAGAAGCTGAGCCGTGCTACGGGCTGCATAACGATGATGATGATGTACCTGAATATGTACGGCGCTCACACACCAGGAGGATTGGCTGCAGATGATGATGATGATGATGTTCCTGCTGCAGTGCTTCTTCTTCTTCTTCTTCTTCTTCTTCTTCTTCTTCTTCTTCTTCTTCTTCTTCTTCTTCACCTTCGGGACTCTTCCTTACCGGAAACATGTTGCTAAAACTGGCTGTGCACGAGCCCACAAGTAAAGAAGTGTTGATGTTTTACAAATTAACACGAATCCAGCAACTATTAGTAGTACTCTTCCACGCAAACGGTTCATGGCCGATCACCCAGGGCGGGTTGCGCCAAGGTATCCAAGGGCCAACAACAACAACCCAGTGCCCCGCCACGTGGTCTAGTCACTATGGCGCTCGGCGGCCGATCCGAAGGTCGCGTGATCGAATCCCGGCCGCGGCGGCTGCACTTCGATGGAGGCTGTGATAATAGGGGATGTTTTCCATCGACCAAAAACCGCTCATGACATAAGGACAAAAGAGAGAGATTATGGTTGAGAGGCCGTTCGCCTTAGTAAAAATTTTCTTCTCATAAATAATAATAATAATAATAATAATAATAATAATAATAATAATAATAATAATAATAATAATAATAAAGTTATATTCATTCTAATGGAATTTCAGCGTTGTAACATGAATAGAAATTTCGAAAATCTCCACTAAATTTATCGACACCGATATTTTTAGGGCCATAATGATCATCATTAACATCATGAGCGGCCAACACTCCATGGTCAGCCCGACACTTCAAACCATGCCAATGATAAAAGCAGCTGACGCACTCTGCGATGCGGAAGGAGATCAGGTAACAATTGCGATAAACCCGTACTTGTTGAGGCTTGGTAAGCACACCGTATTTCCCAGTTGCAGTGCCGAAACCTTGCAACTTCGCCGCCACGGATGTGCGCCTTAGGCCATTTGCAGGTATCTGCACCGGCTCCTTGGTGCTTTTTAGGGATAAATTTGCGGGCATAAGCCTTGTTTGTGACGTCGTGCTTCCGTTCCAAGGGTATGCTGTTCTGGCTCGTCTTCCTTCTGTGACGGTAGCGCGTCTTGTGCATTTCAGGGAGCATGTACCACCAAAGAATACAGTTTAAAAAAATGTGTTCATTTGATTTCTCACTCCTCGTTTTCTTTCTACAATCGTTGCACTTCTTAATTACTCTAATATTTCAGAGAACAAATAGACATTAGTACTCGCGGACCATAACGGTATGAAAGGGAGCATGCTCAGAAAAGATGTTGTGGTTAACTAAGACGTCAGCACATTGTACATTGCTTGCATATTGCCTTCGAAAGTTGTGGCGCAGCATCGCCTGAGTCGCTTTTGCGCCAATAAACCCAATTTAACTAACTAGCCTTCGAAAGTTGGGTATTTAAAACCGATGTTTTGCAAGAAGCTCGCGCGCTAGACGCGTTAGTGGTCCTGCAAGAATGAGCTAACGACGTCAGCAAGCAGATTATTGGAGTAAACAGATTAAATGTAACAGCTCGACGGCTGCACAAAAAAAAATAATAAAGAAAGGTCAGACGCCTTCACGTGCACACGACACGCTTCCAGCTGTTTCTTTGCTTCAATGTTTGTTTGCTTGTTTTTGCACACAGAATGATGTTGACTGTGCTTTGCAGTGCGATGAGTGTCCATACAATGGTGATCGCTAAGGCAGTTTATTGGCGAGTTAGACGCATTTTATAATTTAGAAAGCTTTCGAGGATACTATTTATACAACCTCACAGCGGACGCGAAAAATTAAGATGCCAGTATAAGGGTCATCCCGTACGACAGGGCGAGAACAACCATTTTAGATCAGCACGACTGCCCTGTTCAGATGACTTCGTTTGAGATCCTCTATGAGTGATGACTTCCGACATAAAGCATTATAAATTCTTAAGCGTTTTCTTTTTCGATGACATTAGCTAATATGGGACAAAACAAGAGACGGAAAGCTGACGCACCCATGAACTTAAAAGCTTCAGCAACCAGGTTGTTTATTTCCCTAAACCGAATGTACGCGGAAAGCGTCATGATGTAATAATTGACATCGGCTTTTGCCGAGTTCGCGTACTCCTGTTCGCGGAAGGCCGATGCTGGTCGAGGACCACCCGTTTGAAAGGGTGTTGGAAGTTCCCGTGAGCTCTCGAGCCGCGCTTCCGTCAAGGCCAAAATAAGTGGGCCCCAAAATTCTCATGTGCGCGGGCAAAGTGTCTGCCGCTCAGTGTTTTTGACATACTCGAGGAGAGAAGCGTTGCCTAACGCCCGTTTTTCTTTTTCTTTGCCTCCCCACCCCATTTTCCCTCCTCCTCCCCCTTCTTCTTACGGCGCAGTCCAAGCGAGGAAAGAGTGACTCCACCAAGAGGCGCGCCCAGCGGGCCACTTCCAACGTGTTCGCTATGTTCGAACAGAACCAGATCGCCGAGTTCAAAGAGGTGGGTGCAGAGTTTCGCGCGCTCCAAATTTGGCGCCCTCACCGAGGTTCGCGCCCTTCTCGACGGAAAAGGGGGGAGAGAGAGCTGCTCCGTGTGCCAACTGCCTGCTTGCCAGTCGGTCGAGGCCCAGCAGCCAACGAGGGCTGGCGGTTTTTGGGTCCCTTCGACGTCGGGCTCGGCTTTCACTGCGCCCTCTGCACGACGGCGGCAGCGGAGTTGCCCACGGCCGACAACACCCCGTAGAATGTGGCGGCCGCTTCGAATGCCTGCTGTCGTCTCGCCTGCGTACCGTTACCGAGATAAGGGGACCAGCGAAGCGCGCGCTCTTAGATCCCCAACCGCCCGTACATAGTGCTCGCTAGCCGCCGCACACCGCGAGACGCCAACATTGCGACACCCATTTTCCCTTCTCGTCCTTATGACGCGTGCTACTTCGCTTTGTTCCCCCGCCACTTTCTTTCTTTCTTTTTCTCTCTCGCTTTCGTTTGGTCCGAACCGGGACGAGCTATACACTTTCTGGAAGCACCCGATGCTGTTACCGAGTTTTGGCGGAAGACTGGCGAGACAAAAGCCCGAACGGACACAAGGAGAAGAAAGAAAGAAAGAAAGAAAGAAAGAAAGAAAGAAAGAAAGAAAGAAAGAAAGAAAGGAAGCCGGCCGTGTGTTATTTCTTCGTCTGAGTGACATCGGATGTTTCTCCAGGAATGCGCTTAAATAACGGGAATTGGATTGAGGAAACGCGGTAATATCTTGGAATTTGCGTTGACGCGGTTGCGTAATTAACAGCGGCAACTTATGTGACTACGATCGAGCGAATCAAGCTTTCGCGTAATAAGCACTCCACATTATACGATGAATAAAGTCACATTCACGAACTTGCAAAACAGAAGATTATATTAATGCGCATAATGTGTTTGAATTTAATGAATGCGCAACAATTAGGCTAATACGTGTGAGCACAGGCCAAGGCAAATCTCCCTTCCTTCTTCTGGCTCCATACAAAATTTGGCGTCGTAATAAAAAAAAATGTCATTGTGAGTTACGCGAGGGTGTGCCTTCGGAAATAACATGAAAAATGGGAGAGAGAGAGAGAGAGAGAGAGAGAGAGAGAGAGAGAGTGTTACACTTAAAAAAAAAGTTTGGCCCTTGAAACTAACGGCGCGAATGAGCTGGCACGTGCAAAAGTCGGGCGCACTCAGAGGAAACAACGGCAAAACCAGGGAAGGGAGCAACTGCCTTTCGTAATCTCCTCCTGGCAGTGAGCAGGGCGAAAAAACGCGCGCATTGCACGCAGTTTTGACTTCGTCATTACTAGTGCCCATGCGTGACAGATGTCAACTGATAGCCGCGGAAATATTCTTTAGACTACACCGCAATAAAATTTTAGGAGGCTGCATGTGCGATGCATGACCAAGTGGGCCACCTCCACAGAGGAAAGAAAATATGGAAGGGCAAAATAAGGCCTGCCAACTCTTTCGGGAGGAGGGAATGAATAGCCGTTTAAATAACTAGACTTTCTGACTGAAATATCTTATCCGTACTTAAAACTTCTCGTGAACACTTTTGTAGGCGTGTACTTTACATAAAATCCTTGATGAACAACTTTTACCGCTCCCTAAGCAAGAAAACTCAAATGAAATCACAAATTCTTATCATTGTGAATAATGATCAGCAGATCTACGTTTCTCATGAAGACGAAGTGATGGCCTCTTTTCCTCCGATATCCAATTCATTCTTTTCCCAGTATTCCTGATAGACATTTCCCTCCCTCAGCGATGTGTCCCTGGACAGATGTGCCCTAGCGGTCGCAACTGTAAACTTGGTCGAGAAACGTTGCACGCTGCGGTACTAGAATATTCTAGTACACTATAGCGGTACCGTACGTTCCAGGAAACGGAGTAACTAGAAAACAGCAAGGCCGACCATGTCCTTGTGCAGACGACGGCGGCGCCTGAAACATTGTCATCTGCAGTGTCCACCACCGAGCGAGCGGCCGTGGTCGACGACACTGGCGCCTCCTCCCGCCGTAGCGGTCTCATATCTTACCCACCACCTGCGCTTTGGCATTGTCTCTTCCTGTCTCGCCAGTTGTGATTAGGCGATGGCGAAGGCGCTGCGTCTCTTTGAAGAACGCCGGGCCGGATGCAGCCTTCAAAGTCACCGAGCGGCACAAAAGAGGTGCCGCTCGGTGACTTTGAAGGTGTGCCGCTCGGTGACTTTGAACGCTCGCTGACACGTGGGGCTTTCTACCCTTCCCGCCGTCGCCTTTGGCCTTACGTCCTGCATGCCATCTCGTCGTAGTTCCAGAAGCTTCGTGAAGAGTGGGCCTCTGCTTCTTCCCAGGTTTCCATGAGCTCTCGTAAAGCAATGCAGTCATGAATTGTGTATTGTAATAAATACCGCAGTATTTGGTGGCACAAAAGTATACGGGTAATCGCGCTTCTTGAAGAACAAATAGTAATAAAGCGAGAGTTTAGTAGAAGGCCACGCATTTGGGCTGGTTGGTTCATGATTGCAGAAGACGAAAACAGCCCAGGACACAGGACAAGGAAGACCCTCCCTTGTACCCTCCCTTGTGAATGTCTTTCTTCGCGCAACCTTTTTGTTTCAAATAGCTCTGTATATGTTTTTACCATTCAGGCAGCAAAAAGCAAAGAGAAAGATAGCACTTCGAACATTTCAGGAGGAACTTGAGTAACCAGCTAAAGATGCCGGAAGAAATAACTGAGAAAGCGCACAGTGCAAGTGCGTGTGGAAGTGGTCAGTCGCGTTGCTTGGCGCTATTTCGTTAATTCGAGACAGAGGCAACTGCTTTCAGCTTAAGCGGTTGCGATGTAAAGGCCCACCGTCCAAGGTGAATTCAATGAATGCGACATCAGAAAGTGGAAGCGACGCGCCATGTAGTTGTCGCATTCATGTAAACGCGTTTCCGGAGCGTTGCTTGCGTCGCCTTTCAATGCGTATCTCGCGCGAGGAATTGGCGCGAGAAAAAAGAGGCGCGCAAAGAGATTGGAAAATGAGGAAGCGTTCGTTTTCCCAGCTGTTTGTATGTGTGTACGTTTTATTGTACTCCCAACATCAGATGTTCCAGACGAACTCCCAGCAGTTTTTGTTACTTCAGTGCACGAAGCTGGAACTACTTAAGAGTATTTGCTATGCGAGCACCGTCCTGCAAAGGTGGAGTTTGATTTGTGACATGATAATGATGATGAGGGTTTTTTAGCTATGTAATTCTCTCGCCATTTAATGTTCATGACTGCAAAGGGAGCCTCTGTCCAGGCAAAGGCAACCGCTTTCTTTTTTTTTTTTTTAAATTGGGCTCACCGTCAACATTTATGCTCTTCCACTGATCAAGATATCAAGTTCCCCTGAAATTTTGCATTGTTCAGATGGCGCCAGGTTAGGAAACTATTTCTGTGAAGTTTCTGCCCACGCTTACCTGCCCTGCATGACCTCGGGAGAAATGTGACGTTATAAGTAAGAGTTTCATGGTGCTCAGTGAAAGGTGAGGCATATCTGAAATTGTTGCTGTCGCCATTTCGCAGGCATTCCAGATGATCGACTCCAACAAGGACGGCTTTGTCTGCAAGAACGACTTGCGAGCTACCTGGGACTCACTCGGTGAGTTATCGTTGACGTTCCGGCAACAATCGAGAACCACTTTTTTTTTTTTTATGTGGTACTTCCGCCATGTACGTTCTTTACGTTTCAGCCAAGCGCTGTCATGTGTATGGTGGTTAGAATAGTCATGTGGAGCCAACAATCAAAAACGCTCGTTTAGCGGCGCCACCGCTCTCCGACCGTTCGGGCCCCACAACGGACAGGAAGAGCATTAATGACGGTTCCCGACGCGCGTACAAATCTTGGAGGCCATGCGTTTTCTTCCCGGCCCGTAGGTCGAAGTTGCATAGCGAAGTGCGCCCCGTTCGCTGCTTCGCGGCTACGGGCGCACCCAACGATGACGGATATTTCAGAAGGAGCAGAAAACGCCGCAGTGCAGTCAATACGTCTGAAATATGTCAGCGCGTGAATGGTGATGTGCCTTTAGAAACGCGTAAACGTTTCTTCGTATGCATTCCGATTGAAAATTAACCTACCGGCAACCTGGCGCGCTCGCTAGTTTCGTGCATGGGCTGGTGCTGGCTGCTTGGTTTATTTGGCGTGTTCGCAGTCCTGAAAAAGAAAGAAAGAAAGAAAGAAAGAAAGAAAGAAAGAAAGAAAGAAAGAAAGAAAGAAAGAAAGAAGACCTCACGAAGCAATGGTGTTTTTGCTTCATAGCTTCTGTTGTAGAAAAGCTTTCTATCACCCTGGCTCGTACACGTGCACGCTCCTGACTTCTACATGTTAACGAACAAGGCGACTTGGGCAGCACGCGTGAGAGCCTCCGAGGGAAACGATTCGACTGGAGCAAGCGCTCGCGTCGTTTTTTCCTTCCTCTCCGTCCTTGTGTGTGTGCGCGTTGTTTCACGACGATGGAGGAACGATTCGACTACTTTGAGTTCACTTGAAGACTCATTTATCCAACAAAGGAAGTCCTAGAACTCGCAATGGAGTGGGGAAAGGGAAAATGGGGAGAAAGTTCACAGAGGTGCCGCCGACGCTGGTGGTGCCCGAGAGGTTGACAATCTCGGACCGGCTGGGCTCCGCGTGGGAACGGGTGGCAACCGACATGTTCCCAGGTGGTGGCGGTCAGCACCCCTGCACCAGCGCCCAGGCGCTGGTACACAGAGGCGCTGCCTGTACACAATGTTTCCGCCTCTTCTGTTTTTAGCGCTCGCTTGATGAGGAGTATGCGGTCGTCTTCTAAAGTCTCCCAACGCTGTCGTGCGGTGGCCGATCGCATTGTAGTATGAAACCATTGCTGCTTCGAATTATTTTCTTACTCGCTGTTCTACTCTTACACAATCGAGCAGGCTATTTCTTCTATAAATTGTGTGGAAACGGATGCTACTGTGAACGCATGGACGTGCCTTACGTTTTTCCCCAGCTTGTTACCTGCGCTACACAAAAGATAAATCGTACAAATTTATTTCGCCTCCCGTGGCGCTGGCCATGGGCTTGGCACAATGAGCAACCGAGGCATGCTACGCTTCGCGAGTCGGTGAGCGCGTTGCAGGGATGAACGCGATGTACCTTCGGAAACGCGCAATCAGTCCTGAAGTCGACGGGACTTCGCGAACGCTTGTGAAAGACGCACCCGTGCTAGTGCTTTAGAGCTTTGTGCGTGTCTTCTAGCGAACAGTCCTCCTGTATATTTGTTTTCCTGCACTCTCTTCCTCTATCTTTTTATTATTCTCTTCTCCCCCTCCCCAGGCGCAGGGTAGCCAATCGAGCACGCGCTTGGTTAATCTTCCTACCTTTCCCCTTCATTCCTCTCTCTCTCTCTCTCTCTCTCTCTCTCTCTCTCTCTCTCTGTCTTCGCTGCATGGACACAACGCGAAATATCCCCGATTGACCGCGAGTGTCTTTCGATTGCGCGAGATCATCAGTTTGAAAAGATGAGTTGAAGATTAGTCGTCTCATGACAGCCGATCATGAGACCCTTGAGTCCGAGAGATCTGGCATTCGTGCGTGTCGCACATGCGCGATTGAGGTACACCTCATGGCTAATCGCCGTTACTTCTCACCAAGTGGATGAGTCATTCTGCGGCCTTTTAAGCAAAAGATATTTTTCAACGAGCAGCAGCGTCACGGCACGACATATCATCATCATCATCATTAATTATCCTTAAAGGCCCTTTTCAGGGTATTGCGTAACACGGGGGGGGGGGGGGACAGAAGTATCAATAACAGCATGGTCATTATTATACAATAATAAACAAAAAGGTTTTAAATGGCTGCAGACCAACGTTATGTCTGTCATCATCGGGTCATTTCCAGGGTAACCGATAAAATTCCACCTTCGGCGGCCTCGCGATGATGTTCTTAAGGCTGTTATGGAACCCATATACTCAACAGCGCGTAGAAGTACAATTTTCCCGCCGCATACGCGCGCCCGCGCGGGTTGAGAGTCGAGACGCGGCTGGCCAGGTCGGTGGCGAGGAGAGAACGTGCATTTTTTTCTGGCGGCCGCCGCCAGGAACCGCAGTGGCGCTGCACGTACGATTCGAAACTGGAGCGCACGAGTCATTGACAGGCCATTCTTAATTTGTTTTTTCTTCTTGGCACATTGCGTATTTAGTTGCGTAGTACTTTTACAAAATGCGCACCCTATTTACGAGGATGACCAAGGTTTACAAGTTTATACGGGCCATACAGTTTAATCGGTATACATATCTAAGCCAGTTCCACTGCAGCGAAAGCTGTTCGAAGTGTGGAGCAGTGATTTGTCTGTGTGTGTCTCGTGTGTTTATCGTCGGCGTTTTCGAATTAGTTCTCCTTAATTTGATCTCATTATGCCATTAATTGCCTTTAATGTATATCTTTTATTTTACTATACTATTCTGGTTTATTTTAACCGTTCTTGGTCAGTTACTAGCATGTTTTCGCCGGCCTTGTTTTCAACAGCTATTTTCTGAGCGTGAGCACGACATGGATGTCGGCAGCCAGGGCCCCTAAAATGCTTTGCACTTTATAAAGCAACCCAGCGTTTAAGGCCATTTTGCGCAGGTGGGATCAGTATTGGATACCATAAGATATTTGTTGCACGCGAATCGCTTGTAAAGGTAGTTATACTCGCCCCAGACGCGATTATTCTTCCACTCGCTTGTCGTGCTCACTGTCGACGCTCAGAGACTTCGCTTATTATTTTCTTTTTCTTCTCAGAAATGCCAAGCGTCTTGTTGTTTTGTTTTGTGGGGTTTAACGTCCCAAAACCAGTTCTGATTATGAGAGACGCCGTAGTGGAGGTCTCCAGAAATTTCGACCACCTGGGGTTCTTTAACGTGCACTGACATAGCACAGCACACGGGCCTCGACATTTCGCCTCTATCGAAATGCAGCCGCCGAGGCCGGGATTCGATCTCGCGACCCTCGGATCAGGAGCCGAGTACCATAGCAACTAGACCACCGTGGTGGGGCCATGTAGATTGGCAAGCCTTAGAGATATATATGTGCGAGTTCACGGAAAATTTCGAAAAAAGAAGAAAGAAAATAAATGATACTGGACACCCCTCGCTAAAAATTTGCGTGCGACAAAGTTGTCTGACCTATGGAAGAACCAATGGTTTCAAAAAAAGGTCGTGCCATCAGCATGCCATTATGGTTTAGAGCTTAAGATCACTTTTTCTCGACGTGCTACACGTTGAATGTGTGGGCTCAAGTTAATTTGTGAAGTTGTTCTCGAGTGCTATGCGCAGTTAATTAGAGAATTTAAGTAAAGAAAGCTTCGCCCAACGTCTGCTGGTATAGCGAGTTCTCGTTAATAATATAATAGTTGTTATTTTTAGTGCAGTGGCCTGTAAAAAAAATTTTTTTTGCCGTCGTTTCCGAGATGCACATTTAAAGCATGATTTGATCTTTGCTGTGTGTGTGTGCTTACGACGACTATTTTGGCACATGGTGATGACGTGTGCGCACGTGCTGTTTACAGGCAGGATCATCCCCGAGAAAGACCTGGACGGCATGATCGCCGAAGCCACGGGCCCCATCAATTTCACCATGTTCCTTACCATTTTCGGCGAGCGTGTTTCGGGTAAGAGACCTTTAACCACCACTGACAGTGTAATGAACAGCTTGAGTGCCGCAATAAATTACTAACACATCTAACAGAGAATTTCATAAGCGTAAACTAAAGCATACATACAGAGTGGCGGCTCCAGTGTTAGAGAATGCATGCTCGATTTATTCTATGTTACAACTGTTTGTGCTAGCTACCTGCATAGAATTGTCTAAGAACTATAATTTATTTATTTATTGATATTTTAACGAATTGCGGCTCTTACGCAAGACCGGACCATTTGATCGAATGTTGCGAATGTGAAATGGCCCGTAATGCTCCACGATCAACCAATAATGACTCAAAATTCTTCGGCTGGATTTTTTTTTTAAGGCTGCGATATGTCGCGAGTGCGGCTTTCAACAGCGTGAATGGTATTTCTCAAAAGTCGTAATGGCTATGTAAGCATGCTTCACCGTTCGTAAATCGGAAGAGATTTTGTTTTTGGGGTACCGCAACCACGCAGACGATCAGCGCGGTAAGACGTAAATTGCTCGTCGACGTCGTAGAAGCAGTGTCGCATATACAATTAAGGCTCGATGGATAGCGATTGTGACTATCGCTGGAGTAACTTATTCTTCGACAGAATTTCCATATTGCGACCGTAAAGATGGCGTATGTACTGCCATTAGGAAAAGGTATAAGAGGATGTTACTCGTAAAATGTTAGGCTTTTGTTCGTTATCGCCGAAGAAACAAAAAGAAGAGAGAGAGAGGAAGAAACAGAAAAGAAAAAGCTTTGCAAGGTGATGTTCTAACTGCGCAAAATGGCACGTAAACGTTGTCTGCACTTTGTCAAAACCAACACTGTTCGTCTTTTAAATTTTCTAGCCCGTCAAACTCGAGTGGTCCGCGTTTATATTAAAATACGCAAATGCTGCGCAAATGTGGTGCGCAAACTGTCTAGCTCGTCAGAAGGCACCTGAACCGCGGATTCCAGTAAGTGAAGTGGGAAGGGGGTTTAATTAAAGGATGAGACCAGGGGGAGAGCGGGATAGGAAAGAGGAACTGTTCACATATTTACACGAAAGTTTCAGTTCGTTTCCGATGCGGCCTCGTCGAGCGAGTTGTCACGTGGCACCGCACACCTAGAGAGCAGCCTGCTGGCGACGCCGCACTGCTCGAGGAAGTCGCAGACTGCTTTGTGGGCCGCCTATCTTGCGCGGGAACGACGGCGGGGCCAATTGCATTTCAGGAGAAAGAAAGCGGCGGCCCTTGTCGTGGCGAACGGAAGACCAAACCATTTGAGCGCGCTGAGTAGGGGAGTACCTCTTGACGAGTTAACAAAAAGCAAAAGAAAGAAAGAAAGAAAGAAAGAAAGAAAGAAAGAAAGAAAGAAAGAAAGAAAGAAAGAAAGAAAGAAAGAAAGAGAGAAGAAAGAAAGAAAGAAAGCATAATGTGCCATGAACGAAGTATACAGAATGCTGTGGGATCCCCTTGTCCGGAACCATAGGGTTGTTACTACCCGATAGCGTTTTCTTTTCTTTTATTTTCTGGAAACAGCCCGTCGCGTTGCAAACTAGCACCACATGTCGTTGCTGAACATCGAGCCGTAGTACAACAATCTTGTTGCTGAACGCCGAGCCGTAGTACGACGACGTTTGCAACAAAAGAACTGCGGGAAAACGCGGATAACTTGGCTCTACCGCCAGCCCTGTGACCGGTGCTTCTATCGCCCCAAGGACGGGCGCGCCGCCGCGAGAGGCGCTCCCCTCAGCGGAGAGTTACAAGTGCACCATCCCCATACGTGAAGCGATATTATTATATAGTAGTCTGCAATTTCTCCTGGTTCAGTGCGTGAGCCCTGATGTCTGGGTTTGCGTTTATACCTGAGGCATAGCGATTCGTGTATGGGGATGGTGCACAAGACCAGGCGGCTCCACCGTCGCCCCCTGCGTTCAGCGCCAATGCGGGCGCTCCTGCGTCGCTGGGGTGATAAGGCTCCCTCCCGCACCGCGTGCGCACCTGCTTGTGCGGGGTGGCGTCGTCTGCTTGTGTTACGCCGCAGCTTCTTACTAGTTTTAAGACCGTAGAAGGTCTGGAAAATTTCTCCCGTAGGGGTAATATGGCTAAAGGAAATCTTTTATACGAGGCAGGCCATGTGCGTCAAGTTACAGAAAGTGTGTCTGCGGACGGAAGCGTGATGACCGGCCAATGTGTCTCCCAAACGCGGGAGTAAAAATACTCCGAATGTTCTAAGATTGCCTGGAAGGCAAAAGTGATTTTTATTGGGATCCTTGTTAATTTGTAATTATTTTTATCGGTATGTATACACGGTTATCAATATATTAGTCCCATAAAAGGCACCACAATAAAGCAGTGAAAGTCTGTAGCTGTATCTATCACGTGTGAGCACAGTGCTTGTGTGCGCGTGTTGGAAAAAGAAGAAAAAGGAGGAAAAGGGCAGCAGCGCGGGCCGCGAACGAAATTTACGCAGCGCCTAAGCCCACACGGCTATGCGTGTCGCAGCCTGGTAGCCCACACAAGCGGCTCGTTAAAAACAGCGCGAACCATCGCAAATCGACAACACATGTCCCGGAACGCGCGCACCCCCGTTGACAACCCACCTTTCACGTACTCCACGCAGAATGCCGGTGGACAGAATGCTCGTTACATTGCAAACTAGCAACACATGTCGTCTGATGAGTTAGAGAGCGTCAACAGAACGCGCGCGCGCGAGCGACCTCGCTTCTCCTTCAGCATTGAGCTTTCTGGAGGCTATAAATATTTGTCCCTGGTGATCTGACAGTAAGTATTGTTACGGCCGAGGACAAACAAATCTTGTTGCTGATCACCGAGCCGTAGTACGACAACCTTTGGAAGAAACGAAAAACCGCAGGAAACGCGAATAACTCGGTTCTAAAGCTACCGCCAGCCCTGCGATCGGAGCTTCTATCACCCCAACGACGGGCGTGCCGCCGTGATGGCGCTCCGGTCGGCGGAGAGTTACAAGCGCACCATCCCCATAAGTGCATGTTCTGTGAGACTCCTAAGAAACACTGCAATGGTTTTATGCTTTATTCAATGTGATGCGCAACGAACACTATCTTGGTTATATATGACTGCCAAGGTAGCGAGTCTAACATGTATACTTGCTACACATACGGTAGCACGATGCTTAATGAAGTGCTCTAACTTGCAGGGACTGATCCGGAAGACGTCATAAGGAACGCCTTCAAGACATTCGACAAATCTGGCACTGGGAAGATTAGCGAGAAGGAGTGAGTGTTTTTTTCTTGGCCAATTTTAGAGCAGTGGCAGATCCAGCCACGGATTTTTCTTTTTATGTTTCTTGTTTTGTGAAAGATTGGGGGGGGGGGGTGCTAAAGGAGTATCTACTATTGCACGGCTCCCAACTGCTGCCACGCTACCTCTGCAGTCATGTCATGGTGCGCACTCAGCTGAGTCCGTTGGAGTAACCTGATTCGTTATCGACTTTAGTTTTGAAACTACGTGCCGAGCTCCCTTAATTACGTTTTTCAAGACTAGCTGCTCGCTTTGTGACTAAATAAATCAAAGTGCTCGAATCAATACGTACTGTGTCATGATAAACGTGAGCGAGAATGGTTGAAACACACAAACATGCAACGGATCGCTTGTTCTTTTGAACTCCGTCAGTGTAGGGATCTGACCTCATCGGTCATAATTCTGCAATTTTCTAGTAGCGCACATGCAGAAGGATGCAGCACAGAGACACACACACACAAGACCCTACAGAAAAAGCTGTAACACATGAAGCAATACGCGTGTATATGTTGTCTATCAACACGAGCGGTCTAGAACACGTACCTTGAAATTTTACAACAGCTGTTACACGATACTGGGGCGAAAAGCGTTTCACTTATGGATGCATGAAAAGGGATTCGAAAAGTTACTGGCGCGTTTTTCCCAACTTCACTGATAGGGCCGCGGAAAGCTCTCTCACACACACACACACACACACACACACACATACACACACAAACGCGCGCGCGCGCGCGTAGGCACTATTAACTTATCAAATCACTGTTCTCGTTTACCCCCACTGAGTCTCGGCGATTCTTTTTTAGGTGAGAAGCACCTTATGAGCTCGATCTATCGGCGTCTAACACCGTCGTCGTGGTCACGCTCACGAACAGGTGCCCAAAACAAACCCAAAAACTGGTGCATAACTGATCAAAAGGGACTCAAATTAAACTAGCATGATTCAGAACACGTTAGGAGGCAGGAATAATGTTGAACGAATCGAATTAATTAATCGACATTCGTTACAATTGCTTCTGACACGACAACCCTATGCTATCTGACTCAGTGCATCCAGGATCCACCTACAGGTTCTGTCAACAGAGCAAAACAAGTGCATAATTGATCAAAACCGGTTCAACGCAGCAATTGATGTGTTCCTATAGAAACACCGGCGCATCGCTGTTTCGCACCTTGCCTGGTTTCACGTTAGTGGAGCTGCATTATTTTTCTTCTTTTGCCGGTTTCTGGCAACGCTTAAACGCCCGAAAGTGCAGTCGTCTAGACGAATATTCGAACTTAGGGCCTTGAGCATAGAGAGACCCTACGTCCCTGTTACTTCACGCTACCCTGACACGCAGGATACAGATGCTAGATGTGCTACTATAGCGATGAGGTTAGAAGAGCTTCCCTAGTTCAATTCCTGGGAAAAGCGAGAGAATACGGATTAATGGCCAATTTAATGAATGACAGAAGGCGTAAATAATCGTTAAGAAGGTTTGCAAGCTTCTGTACTCAATAGCACAAGACTTCAAGTATATCAAAGAGTTGAAAGAATGGAAGTACAAGTATCATACTAGTATCAGAAGGACCCTGCTAATATGTCCACGGAGGGATTTATAGACTTACCAATTTCATGTTGGGCAGGTTCATCTAGGACAGTCGCTTTGACTATCATTATTAGTATGTGGTCTTCAGTGACTCACAGTGTTTGGTATTTTACAGACTGAAGAAGGCCCTCATGACTTGGGGAGAAAAGTTCCAAGAGTCTGAGGTGAGTTTTCGTAGACACCTCGTACACGTACTCATAAAAGGTAAAACACCCTGGATGTCTCATTTCTACTTGTTCCCGAATGGTTCAGAACTGAAGAGCGCAGATAACTGGGGCTTCTGCAATCCATAATGGATCATGGCCCAGGGTCGTGGGTGAAAGAAATGTCAGCCTTCGAGATCAGTGCACGCCGTGAGCTAAATGGGGGTAGCTCTGCCCGGACTTGGCGTTCCATTCCCTGCCCCACGGGAAATTGAACCCAGTACCCTTCTCATTGAAGGCGGACGCTTTCACTGTACGGTCGAACAGGACAGGTTTACACATGACGCGAATCTTGCTTTCCGTTGTCGCCGTTTCGTATATGCAACAGATGTTCTGTATAACCAAACGTTCACGCGTTCCATTTCGGCATCATAGCCGTTCACATGTAAAACCGAATCACAAAACAAAAATTTTAATTTGTTCGATGGCTCCCGCACGGTCGGTTATTGAACGACATGGGCATTGTTTCCATGAATTTAGTTCCCAGTTTTCACATGAGCTCAGCCCAGAGATTCACTATTCCTTGCCCCGCGCAGGTGGACGAGGTGCTGAAGGAGGCGCCCATCGACCGGGACGGCAACATCGACATCAACTCGTACGTGAAGATCATCTGCGGCGGCACAGACGACGAGGAATAAGTCGTCGTGCTCTGCGAGTTGCCCCGCCGCCGCCATGGCTGCTCGGACGCTGCGTCCCGAAGGCTCCGGATGGGGCCACGTCTCAGGAAGAGCCGAGATGGCCGCGCGCTGAGCGCTGGTGGCAATGCACGCTTCGTCTGCAATACATGCGGCCGCACATGATGCGTGCCGCTTACCAACGAGCCAGTCTCTGTGTGTCTGTCATTCGCGTCACTGGAAGAGCACGCTGCATGCTGTCGCTGTGCTTACTGCGTGGCCAGCTTGCGTGCGCGAAGCCGTGTGAGCGTCGTTGTTGCTTAAGCAGTCCGAGGGATGAGTCGCTAATGTAATTGTCAGCCATGCATACGCGGCTTTTGTCAGCACGAACTAAATAAACACCGGCAAAAATTGCAATAGTTGTAACTGATGTTTCTGTAAGAAACAAGATGGTAGATACGTTTTCATTTGTCACATGACTTTCTGTACAGAATGAGCAAACAAGAAAATCCTGCACATCCCACGCACTGTGGGAATCGGTGTCATGCGAAGCAGTGAGCGAGGGAATTGTCTATGACGAATTGTTTGGCACCTTATTTTTACGGGACGGATAGAGGTTTTTGTACGAATCGCATGTACCGAGTATGCTTAGCATGAGCTAAGCAAAAACGTCGACACCGCTGTGGCGGCTGAACGGTGTCTCATGGTACAATGTGACGTTGGAAATGACGTTAGTCGAAAGAACAAACGTTCGTTTTGTCTATCGCAAGCGTCATTCGTTGAAATATTCCTACGGGATCGAGCAAAGATACCGAATGTAGCAGAAGATATGTATTGCTATGATAGTGCTTATCACACATTAGAAGCGGAATTCACGTTACACAAGCACCATCGTTACAACTGCTGGTGCAAAAGGTTTATTTACTATATTGCCGAGTGGGTGTAGCAGCCGTTGCCTAGTGGTAACGTGCTACCTTGACACCTCGCTGGGACCGGCTGGGACCGTGGGTGAGTGACGAAAGCCGGGGTGGAAGGGGCCCGGGGGGGGGGGGGGGTGGGGGCGGAGACGCTCTTTTTACAGCCAGTTTCGGTTTTAAGAGCTTGCCAAGGGGAAACAATTGTTCGCGTACCTCCGATATGTACTCCGCTATTCAAAATTCGATCGTTGGTTTAGACAGTGCCAAGGACGCGCTCCAAAGTACTCATTTGCTGTAGCCACCAATTACTAATAATTAAAAGGTTAATTAGCGTAATTTCGCCAATTATACACACAACTGCAGAAATTGTTCTGTGTCTAGAGGCCCCCAATCCGTGCACTCGAATGGTACACAAACCATACCCGCAATTTATGTTCTTCTAATTTAGGAAATTTGGTGCAAACTAAAAAAAAAAACCCTGTATATAAAATGTACGTCAGAAATAATCTCCAGCCAAACCCTCCGTTTATAACTAATCGAGCCGGAAAATCGTCAGGAAACCTCAACCATTGCAACACCTTCACCGACTGAGGCTTAAACACTCGTAACTAAGGCTCTTGCAACCGTATACAGCAAACGCAGCAGATTGGATTTGAAACTTGTAACACCGTGGTGGCGGTTTGGGCTATATAGCTCAAGACGTACTGGTGGTGGGCTAGTTGGCTGATCAAGTAACAGACTGAAGCGCGCGACGGGTAACGGGACAAAATGGACACGGATATATGTACATAAAGAAGGTCGTCCACAATAAACGTCAGTTGTAGTTCGGCGTTCGTGATATCTTTCGAGCTATATATATATATTTTTTGTCCGCGTTGTCCCGTTACCCGTTGTGCACTCCGTTTGTTACTTTATAGCTCGTCTTTCTCTGGGAGCTGTTCCCCTTTAGAGTAGAGATTTATCTCGCTGAGGATTCCATGGTACCGCTGTGCTACATTATGTTTATTAATAAGGCTAGCACAGACTCGACTCTGCATCGTGTGCCACCTTGCAGCGTGTCGGATGAAGAACTCCAGCATGGTGCAGTCTTTAGGCCACGGCTCATTGGTCCAGATCTACGGCGTCTGGACACACTGGCACGACTTTGGCGGACGCAGACACCGCCCTTCCCTGCCCTGTTACACTCTCGGAGGAGGTCGTAGTCGTAACTGAATGTAGTCGAGTGACACTGGAACCGAACTCCGGAAGGCTCTCAAATATCTGACTGATGTCCTCGAGAGACTTCCCCTTGGTCTCTGGGATGAACATGTAGACAAAGATGACCTGCGCAACAGTGACCAAAGCGAACATCCAGAAGAGACCGGAGAAGTTGAATATGTGGACCAAGTCCTGGAACTCCTTCGTGATGATAAACTCGCAGAAGAAGCAGAAGGCGGTGCTGACGCCGGTGGAAAGACCACGGGCTCTGGGCGACAGGATCTCGCCCATGACGACCCAGGGCACCGGACCGATGCCGAGGCAGAAGGCGGCAATGTACGTCGTGAGCGACGCGAGCGGCACGTACCGGTAACGATGTAGGTATTCGCCGTCGTCCATGTCCTTGTAGAAGTAGAAGAAGCCCAGCACCGTCAGGCTAGCCGTCACAAACAGGGAGGACACGATCATGAGGCAGCGGCGACCCGCGCGGTCGATGAGCAGCGACGCCACGAGCGACGCGATCACTTGTACTGCTCCCAGCATGATCGTGCAGTCGGCAGCCGAGATGTCCGAACCGGACGACTCGAAGATCTTTACTGCGTAGAAGGTGATGACGTTGATACCACAGAACTGCTGGAAAAACATGAGCAGGAGCGTGTAGGCCAACGGCAGCGAGAAGCTGCGCTGCAGCAAGTCTCCGGCGGCCGTCGGCTGTCGCGTTATGCTGGCCTCAATGGTCAGGCACTCGGACTCCGCGCAGAACTTCGGCCCGTACAGGAAGCGCAGGGCGTCGAGCGCCTTTTCGCGTTGGCCGTGGGCCACCAGCCAGCGGGGTGATTCGACGGCGAACGCCATGGCGATAGCCATGAGCACGGGGCACACGGTGCACAGCAGAGCGAGCGCCAGCCAGTCGAGCCACTTCCCGCCCACGAAGACCGCCAGCACGCCCAGTGTCATTGCCAGCTGGACGCCGGATCCCAGGAGACCTCGCACGTGGGGCGGACTGATCTCGGCCACAAACACGGGAACCGCGAGCGATACGAGGCCGCAGCAGAAGCCGGTGAGTATGCGGCCGGCGAACATCCACGGTAAGCTGGAGTTGCAGAGGGCGATGCAAAGGCAACCGCCGACGAAGCCTAGTGACGACAGCTGAATGGGTCGCACGCGTCCGAAGCGTTCGATGAGGAAGCCGCTGACCAGGCTGCCCACGAGGGCGCCCACGGCGAGCACTGAGCCGAACCAGGTCTCCTGGGAGCGCGTCATGCTAACGCCGCGGGCCGCCATACTGGCCAGCGCCGGAGCAGAGTAGCCCAGGACGCTGCCCATGGCCACGGCAGCGAGCGACGCCGAGCCGGCCACATAGTAGAAAGCGGGAAGCTTGAGCTGCATCGTACCAGTACCGCTCTGCCGCCTCCCCGCCAATGAAAGAGGAAGTCAAGCGCGGCCTGTAATGCGTTCTTCTTTGTCTTTAAATATAATTCTTATTCTTACATTTCGTAAATCAGAGTTGGTTTTGGGACGTTAAACACCACAAATCAATCAATCATTTCGTAAATCATTATAGAAACACAATTTGCCTCTTTTATGATCGCTATGCCACAAAAAATCATATTAGCCACGCCTTCTAAATTTCTTTAGAAAATATCAGACTAAGCTCTCCTTATCTTTTTCCACATCTCCACCTATGCGTGAAGATATATGCGTGGAGATTTGCATCGTGAAACTGGCAAGGTTGTGGCCGTTGAGAAACACGTGTTGTTTAGGAATCAACGAGTTTTTCACAACAAAACACAATCTTTAATGAAGAGCCAGCACAAAGCTTTGAGCTGATCAACGTTCGTGATTTTCGTTTCTATAACAAAGGTCTACACCGTTGTTATAGAAACGAAAATCACGAGCCTTGCTTTTATTGTACGCTCGCTTGTTGCGGGACTCACTGATGAACGCAGCACCAATGAAGTCCCAAAATTAAAGCATATTATATTTTAATTTGTACCTGAATTCTGCTTCCGCGAAGACTGTAGCGTCGTACATCAACAGTTTCTGCAAGCGTATGTTTTATGCTGCTGGTTCTGATTGGCTGGGAACACTCGGGAATAAAGATGTGTATCGCTCACACGCTTACAACTTAAAAATAAAAACATGTTTTCTGCTCGCTAAAAGTAGTAAAAGTCATAAACTTGTGCACTAGTTTGATTTTTGTGTGCAACTGACCAAGGGGCGTTGTGCGGGCGACGTTGTATCTGTAACCGATGGAAACGACGCCGTCAAAAAGCGCGGTGACCGTTTAGTGATAGGAAGGCCACAATGGGTACAACAGTTATACGGTACCGCAAGACGTGAGCCGCGTTTTTATTGGAAGCAGCGCAACACGTCTCTGGGTGAGTTAAATGTAAAAAGGGGTGCATTTTTGAATTTGTTAGTTGAACAACTTCTGCATGATGTTGGGATGCTGGTGGTGGAGGCCGTGCCGTCTCCCTGGGTTCCGCACTTCCAGGTTGACGGTTCCACATCCCGACTTGAAGGAGAGGTTGCCGATGCGGAGCGGAATTGGAGATGATGACGTTTTAGAAGAAAAGAGAAGTTTATTTACATGATGATGACAAGAGAAGCTGCTCGAGTGCATTAGCGCTCGTATTATATACAGTGGTGCCCAATCAAACAACAAATTCGAAGGGAGGAGGTCACGCCCCGCCTTCGCTGCTTCTCCGCTGGAAACTGTGACGGGACCCGGTTGCAGCAGCGGATTCCTTGAACACGGGATTAAAAAGTGCAGTCCGGTGAAGAGGCTCACTAAAAACAACCACAGCACAAATGCATGCACTCTTCCCAGTGCACCCAGTCCCGTCCTTTTCACGAAACGCTGGCACCGGGCAGCCGTCGATCCACCTGGCTGGCAGCGGATATCAGTGTCACGCGCACTGCAGTGCCACTCCCGCTCCGTCTGTTCGGCCGCGAAGTTCCTTGACACAAAAATGGCACAAACGCGCGCGCACACACACACACCGCATGACACACAGGACGACGGCCCACGGATTCCTGAAACTTCCAGTGCGTCACTGCACAAGTGTGCACTGCGGGCCGTCTTCAAGTTCAGCAAGCGGCGACGCCGGGCCGTCGCGGCAGCATCCAAAACAATGCAATTGTCTCTTCTGAGACGGCTGCACAGCGATGGCCATCCGTGAGAACGCGGGCAGTACGCGCTCCCCACGGCTTTTTTCGCCGAAAAGTGGCGCCCTCGGCTACTGCATGTGGCCGCCCTCCACGACCTTTAGCGGGGGCCTACGCCGATCCTAACAATGCCCGCATCAATCTTGAAAAATATTTTTGCGCTTATATCAGGGCAACGGAAGGAACCCGTTTCGATGAAAAAAGTCGAAGAGTAAGATTTCGTTGCACGAGCAGTTTTCCACATGCTAGGTGTGAAGCAGCAGCAGCAGCAGCAGCAGCAGCAACAACAACAACAACAACAACAACAACAACAACAACGACAACGACAACAACAACAACAACAACAACAACAACAATAATAATAATAATAATAATAATAATAATAATAATAATAATAATAATAATAATTGCCCCGCCACGGTGGTCTAGTGGTTATGGTACTCGGCTGCTGATCCGAGGGTCGCGGGATGGAATCCCAGCCGCGGCGGCTGCATTTCGATGAAGGCGAAATGTTGAGGCCCGTGTGCTGTGCGATGTCAGTGCACGTTAAAGAACCCCAGGTGGTCGAAATTTCCGGAGACCTCCACTACGGCGTCTCTCATAATCAGAGCTGGTTTCGGGACGTTAAACCCCACAAATCAACCAATCAATAATAATAATAATAATAATAATAATAATAATAATAATAATAATTTGCATGAGATGAAAAAGGGCAAATGGTAAGAAAAAATGTCATGTAGTCGTATGCAAACGAGGGGAAAAGCGAGGACAAGTTGCACCGCATTCATCTCCTGCATACATTCACAAGCAGAGCTACACTCTTAGACAAAAAGCTGCAGTACTGTTACGGTCGGGCTTTCTTTCCAAGAACGGCGCGCGTGGTTCTACCGGCTCTGTACATTCGTTCCAGTGTTTCCCTTCCAGAGAGTAATCAGTGGCCAGGCTACGGATGATGGGCCTCAACACTGCCTCTGAAGGTAGATTCACGAGAGACCCACCTGAGTCGTCTGGACCAGGAGTAGCCAGGACAGCGCGGCGCCGCCAAATGGCACTGCAGCTGCTGCTGTTTCGTGTGTGTGTGTTCGTGTGCGAACGCTTTGACTTTGCACGGCAAGATGAAGTTAAGTGCCTGTGCTGGGGACCTTTTTGTGTTGGATTTGTGCTGTAATAGACACAACTTGAACTCTGTTATATAACTAGCTTTTCAGCAATGATAGGGCAGGACTACATACACCGATTGCCTCAAGCTTATTAAAAAGGATATTACCCCTCTAAGGCATGTTCCCTAACAAGTGACTTGAACCGGTATGAAACGAGCCGCCGAGCTCGTTCTCGATGCATTCCTTCCTTGCTATAATCATGTCAGTAAGCTTCTGTTAAGTCTTCTCGCTCTGTCTCGGTTCCCGTCGCCCGAGATCCTGGTACCTGTGGGTCGTCTTTGCCGCTGAACACCACTCTACCCGCTGGTCGGCTCTTGTCGCAACAGTACTTAGTAACTTTCGTTTGCCAACTTTTTGTCACATATCTTACAGCACTCTTAGTGACGGGTGGTAGTTACTAAGAGGGCTGTACCGGGCCTATCCGAGAGGTCGGGCCCATCTTCCCCATCTTCTCAATCAATACACACGGCTGAGCCAAACTAGCTCAGGTCAAAGTTTGCTAGCGCGACTACACATCAAACATGATTTCCGCCACCAGGAACGAGTCAAAGTACCAGAACTGTGGCGCAGAGCTCTTCTGATCCGACCGCTACCCACTAAAATGGACAGGGACAAACACACAGGAAGACGGGATGCGCGCGCTCGGGCGCTAGAGTTGAAATACGGACAAAAGACAGGCGTATATACTATGTGGACGTAGCTGGCCCGAACCCCGAGGGGTGGTACACGGCCGCCATTGTTCACGAAGGAACATGGGTGGATGGACTAACTTTCAGGGCCCCGTCCGTACAGGCTGAGGAGGTCGCCAGTGCCCTTGCGGCCTCTCACAGCGATTCAAAACGCATTATTACGGATTCGCGTGGAGCGTGCCGTAATTACGTAGCAAGGCACATCTCACCCCTAGCTGAAATAATATTGCGCAATAGCGTAAGGGACGTAGATCCTCATCCAAGACACATAATTTGGGCACCGGCCCATCAGGGATTGCGGGGAAATGAGGCTGCAGATGCGCCTGCCTGAGCGCTCGTTTCCGGGTTTCCTACTTCAATCCCAATGGAGACGAACGGGGAGGGTTACCCCCTCCTCCGGTATAGGGAAATTTTAGATTATTACAAGGAAAGCCGTCGCCGCTACCCTCCCCCTGCAAAGGGGTTGAAGAAAGCCGAGGAGCGCATCCTGTTAAGGCTCCAAACCAACACACTTCTATGCCCTGCAATAATTAAACATTTCGACCCTACGATCACTGGACAGTGCCAGCACTGTAGGGAGGTGACGGACACCTACCACATGGTGTGGGCCTGTCAGTACAACACAGACCTTACGCCTCACCGAAACCCTACCCGAGAGGACTGGGAGGCGGCCCTGCTCGGCTGCTCGGACATTCAGGCCCAGCAGGCCTTGGTCCAGAGAGCTAGGGCGGCGGCATCAACCAATGGGGTCCCGGAATAGGGACTCCACCTAGTCTGTACGGACCTCTAAAGAGGCCCTGCACCTCTCTTTTCTAAATAAATGTTCTTCACCACCACCACCACCATTTGTCAGCATTAAAGACATATTCCATTTCTTGCACCAACCTGAAATTTCCGTGAGGGCTTTCTGGAGTGAGATCTGACCAGCTACGGATTTAACCGTGGTGTAAAGGACGCAGTCGTCTGTAAAAAGCTTTATCTTCACATCACTGGATATCACATTTATAATACCACTTATATAGATAAGGAATAAAATCAGGCCCAAAACTGACCCTTGTGGTACCCCTGAAGTTACCTGAAGGGTCCCTCAACAGCACTTATCAACCTGGACATATTGATGCCGGTTTTGCAGATAAGCCCGAATGAAATCAATCAGCTTGCTATTTATTCCAATGGCGTAGAGTTTATGTATTAAGTAATTATGGGGCACTTTGTCGAAAGCCCTTGCGTAATCCAGAAATACCGCGTATATCTGGTCTTGGCTGTTAATCGCGAGTGAACAATCATGGTTGTACACTAAGCAGTTGCGTGGCTGTTGATAATCCACGCAGGAACCCATGCTGGGCGTTGGATAGCAAACAATTTTCTTCCAAAAATATGGTCGTGTCGGCAAATTATATGTTCGAGCATTTTACAGCTTATTGAGGTCAAAGATATAGGGCGGTAATGAGATGCACTCAAACGATCAGCTGACTTGTGGGAAAGGATACGAGCACCCCTCCAGTCTGACGGAAGCGAGCACTGCGCTAGAGACGCGTTATAAATTATGAACAAGTAATGCAAAATCCACTCTGCGCAACATCGCAAGAAGGCTGTAGGGATGTTATCAGGGCCACCGGCATTTTTAGGATCGAGATTAAGAAGCAAGTTAAAAATACCTTCCTGGTGCAGAACAAGATTCTTCATAGAAGTAAACCCTTCAGGCTCAGTAACAACATTAGTATCTTTCGGGGAATATACAGAGTGGAAGTATCGATTGAACTCATCAGCTATACTGCTTTAGCCTGTCATACTTGTGTACCGCCGATCATTAAAGAAATACCGCTGGATTTGCTGTCGCCTAAATACCTCCAAAGCTTCCCTGGTGCTTCCTTGAGCTAAAGTGGTGGTAAAAAAAAAGTGTCCTTAGCTTTCTTAACCTCATTTTTCAGCGCTGCGCTTAGTGTGATGACGGTAGAGTCCCGTGGCCGGCCAGAGCGCCTCATTCTTCCTAGTTTTCTTTTCGTGTGTATTATCTGTCTCGTAACCCAGGTGTTCAGCATCTTAATCTTGTCAGGAACAAACATGTCAATAGCATGCAGACAAATTTATTTGAATTTGCGCCACAACATATTTACATTGTCTTCAACATTAAAAGCATCCAAAATCATCTCTAATTAGTCTAGGATACTCTCATCATTTGCTCTGTTGAAGCCCTTCACAACAGTTACTGACTTCTGTTGTAACGCTTCTTAAAGGAGAAAGTAGCAAATACCAGCTCATGATCAGAGAGTCCGTCTATGACAGCAACATCCGTCTATGTGTGCGCCATGTTAGGAAGTGCGTATTCTTCGAGAAGAAACGAAGAGCAAGACGCGATCGTAAACACCAACCGGGTCCGCGTCAGTGTTTTCCTGCTAGCAGTTTTCCTGCATAGCAGTTTTCCTGCTATGTTTAGCTGGTTTTAGCGGGACAATTCAGTAAAACCTGCTAAGGAACAAGAACAAGAAAAAAGAAAGAAAAAAAAGTGCCGGTCGAGTACAAGTGACCGTAGGTGACGTCCGGTCCGGAGGATTGGAGGAGTCCGGAGGAGTGGAGACGAGGGACAAAAAATAAAACGTCGAAAACCTTTCACCCTTTATTATTATTATTATTATTATTATTATTATTATTGAGGACGCAACAGGGTAAATTACACTAGTAGTTCTGCGGAAAGATACTACAGAAGACCCACGTTGACCTAGAGGAGATACTACAGGAGATACTACAGAGACCCACGATGACCTGAAAGCTTCCCTCAAACGACGCTTTGCAAGCCACCGAAAAATCGAGTACACTTGCAAGGTGGGCTTCTTGGTAAGCTCATGATACAGAAGTTGGTCAGCGCATTTTAGAATATGACGCGGTTGGCAGCGCTGAATGATTGAAGCGCGGAATACACTCGACAAAGACAGCGCTGGTGGTTGGTTAACAAGCAGTCTTATCGCGTGGCTGACGTGTGCTACAACCAGACACTAAAAACAAACAGAAAGGGAACAACAAATCGTTAAGGCGCGCTTACACTGCGAGGATCTATCGGCCGACTGTCGGCGGCACCAGCGCGCCCGCATCCGAAGCGGCGCCGATGATTTTTGGATGTTTTGTTCAGGAAAAAAAAGAACGCGTTACCACCCTACGTTATCTACAAAGAAAAAAAAAGAAATAAAAATAAATACAAATAAAAATAAAATAAAAATAAAAGGTAATGCGTTTGCGACGACCACCGCGACACAACCAGAGCAGGCACTCTGTGGATATCTTCGCAGTTCCTCAAGCCAGATACAACAGAAAGAGTGAAAGGAAGGCAGCAAGCAAGGACCGAAGGGAGGCGAAAAAAAGAAAGGAAACACAGGCACACAGAAAGAAAGACAGAGAAATAAAGAAAAAGAAAGATAACCCACGTGCGCGATAATCTTTTTCTGCCGCAAAAACCTTTGATGCGCCGCCGAGGCACCTCATTGGTCGACGTTGCTTCCGACAGCAACCGCAGTCGCTTGAACGCCGCTGCGAGAGGATGTCCGAGAATGCGTGTTCCCGTAAGCGGTTTGCGTGTTCACCGTCATATCTTAAAGAAAAGCATATGTTGACGACCGGACGCGAACTGCGCCGCTGCAAGAGTTACAGAAGAACGTGACAGCCGACGCTAGCTGCGTGCGAGAGGGAGCCAGGAAGAAGGCAGTTGTGGCTACTTCGAAGAAAAAAAAAATAATGAAAATGCCCTTGCGCCTGCTTCGGGGCGGACGGCACTCTTCTACAGCCCTAATAACTCCCCCTCTCCTCTTCCACATATCTCCCCTTTACGTCCACTCTTCCCCTCCCCAAAGGTGCTTAGACGTTTCCCGAGTACGGGAGACAAAAAGAAGCGCCTTCTTGGTACTTCTACGAATCACTATATATAAAACATAAAAAGATAGAAAGGAAAATCTAGGGGCGTCACGAGAAAACGTAAACTCGCCTACGGCGAGACGATTGAATAACTTCAGCATACCGCCCGCGTATCGTTTTCAGTTGTTTTTAAATCTTGCAGGTAACCTCACAACGAGCGCCGAGCGGGAGACTGCATATCGATCACGTCCGATATTCGGTAAGCAGCCCTTTCCAGTTGCAAGAAGTATTGTGTGTGCTGGAGCGCAGTTTCCTTGAAATATATATAACGATAGGGAAAGGGTCAAGTTGTTATGTGGGGTTTAACGTCCCAAAGCCAGCTGTCATTATGAGAGACGTCGTAGTGGAGGGCTCCGGAAATTTTGACCACCTGGTGTTCTTTAACGTGCACTGACATCGCACAGCACACGGGCCTCAACATTTCGCCTCCATCGGAATGCAGCCGCCGCAGCCGGGATTCGATCCCGCGACCCTCGGATCAGCAGCCAAGTACCATAGCCACTAGACCACCGTGGCGGGGCGAAGGGGTCAAGGGCTCGTTTATTTGTTAGAAACAACTTAATGAACCAACAAATATTGAACCCTAGGAAAGCACAGCGGAAGTTATTGGAGTTGCTAATTGTGGTATTGCAATTTTGCAGTGAGTAGAAATGAATTAAGGTTGACGAAAAGACAAACCTGCCTTCGGTGGGAACCGAACCCACGACCTTCAGATAACGCGTCCGATGCTTTATCGTTGAGCTACGAAGGCGGTCGTCCCCCCCGTCAACTTTATTAGGTATTTATGTACATATAAGCACCCAAATATTAGTCAGCCGAACAGCCCACGTTTCATGTCTAGCACCTGAAAAGTACGTTCAACATAAATATTTACCTTATTAAAAAAATTCCCCACGTAAGGAAGACTGAGATGGTCGTGTTTGGAAAACAAACGAAATGATAAGCAGTTTCCTCTTCATATAGAAAGTGCAAAGACCAACATTAAATGCACGGAAATCAACTGGGGGAAAGGGGGGGGGGGGGAGCAAGCGGAGCGACTAAATGTCCATGAAGGGATTAACTGCATGCTAGGAGACTATTCCCCTTCCCGTTGATCCCTAAAGGGAGCAATGGCGGTGGCAGCGCATTTAGTCCCTCAGGGGACCAAGCCCTACACCCCCGTTGATCCCTTTTGGCTTATAGTGTAGTTTTCCTTGCTGTATACTTTCCGTTACTCGATATCTGACGCTATTGACTCGTTGTTCTGCTAATAGCTTCGTATTTTGTAAGATCCCCGTTGATTACCTGCACTTACGAATACTGTACTGCTCTGCGACGCTGTATTCAGGTTCGTATCAGGGCGACCGACAGCGTCGCTGTTGGACTGTTTTCACGGCTTGGAACGGGCTGGATATTTTTTCATTGACGAGCAATCTGTAATGAATTACCCAGCTCAAACGATTAATTTCGAACAAATTATTCATTCCTTTCACAATTACCTTAGACTAAAAAATGTAGCCCTTCCGCCTCTCCTCGTGACATAAAAAGTTGAATAGAAAAGGAAAATAGCAGAAAAATTAATGTAAGGGCCATACCTCAAGTGGGAACGAGGCACGTCTACAGGAAAGCCGTGTGGTATCAATGTGCATATGCTGGAAACTGAATGGGTTAGTGCATAAAATGGTGAATTTTTCAGTTAAAGTAATTGCAAAGTAATTTCATTGCTTTTCAAAGTTAATGGTGATGTGATATCAGTGTTTCTGCCAACTACAATCTGTAGTGCGGTTTTGGGACATTTTACAAAATTTTATAAAAGTAATTTGCAACGTAACTTAATTCCTCATTAAGAGTAACTTTTCTACGCCATTCACACCATGGCGTATTTTCTTATTAAGTTTGATGTATTCCTGGCCGTGTTTTGGGAAGGGAAAGGGAAGGGGTCAATGGCTCATTTTTTTCTTTTTTAAAAACAACTTAATGAGCCAACAGACAATGAAGCCTAGGAAAGCATAGGGGAAGTTAACTGTAGTATTGTAATTGTGGAGTAAGTAGAAAGGAATTAAAGTGGACGAAAAGACAAACCTGCCTTCGGTGGGAACCGAACCTAAGACATTCGGATGACGCGTCCGATGCTCTACCGCTGAGCTACGAAGGCGGTTCCTACCCTCCCCCCCCCCCCCCCGTCCACTTTATTGGATATTTATGTACATGTAGTCCTGGGAGTGTTAGGCAGCGCCACACGTGGCCATGGCGGCGAGTGTGAAACACACTTTGATGCCAGGAGGTGTCACGTAGAACGTGAACTTACGACGAGATGGCTGCTGCCCAGTAAGCCCTAGCATGCTACCTAAAGTCACCAAGTCTGCCGGAAAGAGGCCCAATCTATGAAATAACGAAACGGAAGGGGTCAAGTGCTCGTTTTTTTTTTTTATTTGTTAGAAACAACTTAATGAGTGTTCTTGCGTTAGTATATCGCGATTCCAGTAAGGCGTGTTTCCCCGCCTTTAATTCCAGCGCCACGGGAGTCGTCGAATTGGAACGTATCTCCAGAAGACAAACATACACGACCATTGCAAAAAGGACCGACCCGAGTCAGCACAGACCAACAACGATATCTGCAGGCAGCCAAAAAGGCGACAGCCCGCAGTTGTCAGATGAGGAGGGGAGTCGGCTGCCCGGAGGCGCATAACGGAAGCAGCGCAATCACGAGAAAAAGCGGCGCTGCAACCTTGGCCAAACATATGAGAATGATTGAAGCCCGCACCTGCAGAACATTTTGAGTACTATGCGCGGAACACCCCTCACCGACCAATGACATCCACTCGTCGCCATAAAGAAAGAACGAGGAGACAAAGGGGCGCCGGGGGAACTTCATTCGCGCAGGCTTTTAGCGTAGGAGATGAGTGTAAGCCTGGAGCCTCGTGTTTCGGTAACGCGTCCTTTTATCTCGGGAGAGCGTGACTAAACGCGGCGAGAGTCTGATCGCCGCCCGTCGGGAGACACGAAAGGACGCAGGTGTCGATCGGGTCCGTTTGTGCACAGGATAGGGAAAGCGATAGGCATCGCCGTGGGACTTATCCACCCCCCGTGGCGGCAGATCGGTGCCTTGTATCCGCGGGCAGGTCCGCGCGGCACCGACGGAAACAGTTATGAGCGTCCTGGACCAACGCAAAGACATAAAAACAAACAAAAAAGGCTACGAGACTTCCACTTGTTTGGTGCCGCCACGCCGCCCCTTCAAAAGCACGAGAGACGGTGTAGTATTCTTGCGGCCGCTCCGACCAGCTGTGAAGAACCACTGTGGTCGCTTCCTTCGAAACGACTGGCGCCAACTCGAGGGCGAAAAAGGGCACTTCACGGAAAAAAAAAAAAGGCAGATCCCACGCGCAGTGGGACTCAAGGAAATGCGAAGCACGCGTCAGGAACGTAAACTGAATCAGCATTGTTGTCTCGATATACCGATTTTGGTACATAAGAAGTTAACGAAACGGCCGCAAAAGCACCAAGACTGTACTACGTAAATCATGCCGCTCATGACATGCATGTCACGCTTTTCATTTTATGACCTGCCATTTATGTTCGTCATGCAGTTATGTTTTGGCCAGTGCCTCTGTTTTGGCGTACCAATTTTCCGTGTACATCCCATTAACGAAAAGGCCAGGAGAGCACCAAGACCGTGGCATGTAAACCATGCTGCTCATGACACGCATGTCATGATTATAATGTTATGACCTGTCATTTATGTTCGTCATGCAGTTATGTTGTGGCATACCAATTTTTAGTATACTTCCCATTAACGAAACGGCCAGAAGAGCACAAAGTCGCAGGCGGATAGATAGATAGATAGATAGATAGATAGATAGATAGATAGATAGATAGATAGATAGATAGATAGATAGATAGATAGATAGATAGATAGATAGATAGATACGCCGATGTCGCCGACGTTCGCTAAGAAATGCTTCGCATTTAAAAAAAGGATGAGAGAAAACATCGCTGCTTCACGACACAGGGGAGCGATCGGCGATCTTTGTTTGGAACAGAACGCGTTCGCTCGCTGCAGCGTCACGTAGCGGGGGCAGAGCTCTCGTAGTGCGCGCTGCTGATTTGGCGCGACTGGGTGCGGCGCAGGCTTCGAGGATTGGTCACTTTCCTTTGTTTGAGTGGGCACTGTTTTATGACAGCGTGACCGTAAAATATGCGAGAACGGAAAGGCGAGAGCAACCAATGGGCAAACGGTGAACATCACAAAAATTGGCGGGCATGTTTTGTTGTTTTCTATTAGACAATATACTTCAAAACTAAATGTTTTTCGTTTTTCAAATGACTAAGACTGTCTCATTAAAACGAAAAATTTTTCTTTTTTGATGAGATTAAACGCGTGACGTGCAGAGAAAGCGTGGTCACGCAAAAACGTGGCCGCGCCCCGCTGCTTACGATGTAAGCATGACCCCGGCCAATGACATGCAGTGAAAAGCGAACAAAACCACCCGCGTTCGCAAACAACGATCACCGATCTCGCCGCAGCTGTCGAAGAAGTGGTTATATTAGAGTGAGGTGGTATGCACTGACCATCTCCGGCCGGGCCGGCCAGTAGAGCTTTTGCAGGTGCGTCAGTATCTATGCGTTGACGTGCGTCGCAGTAGGTGCTTCGGTAGTTTATATCATCCCAGCCATCGTGCGGAGTCCGCGAACAGCGCGTGCGGCCAGTTGTTTGCACGTGCGGCGAGCGCAGAGACATGCAAAATGGCCGACCGCCGCTAGTGATGCCGTCAATAATGGGAGCCTGTCGAGGAAGTCTCGATGAAGTTTACAGTTGCGACCGCTAGAGCGCCACTGTTCAGGGACACATTGAAGGGCAACTGAAGCGGTTAAAAAAAAAAAAGAAATTGAGTTAAAAGCACCGTTTTGTACTCTCGAACCTACTCAACACGAAAATCGGCACGAAATTTAACACAGCTCGACCAAATATGCGTTATTAACGATAAACGCCGAGAGCGCGCCCGCCTCTCTTTCGCGGCTCGCACAACCTCGTGATTGGCGGAGGGAGCAATGACGTCATTATCAGTACCCGCCGCAGCAGCGGCAGCCCACGAGCAGGCGCCACCAGGCTATTTCTTGGCAGAGTTCAAAAGGTGTAATCAGCGGCATAACAAAAATTCCTTTCTTTACTTCTTTCTTTTGGAAAGAAAAAAAGAAAAAGCGGGGGGAGGAGTGACAGGGCTAGCGGGTAAGCAACAGCCAGACAATCTGTATGGAATAGTAATTGTTTCAGTGCAAATAAGCGCGGTTAAAAGAGAAAATGCAAGAACTCTGTATGTAATGGCGCTTTATAACAATCCACAATAACAACTTCTTTCCCAAACACGCGTTTACTAAGCGAACGAAGGTCTAAGATCTTTCAAGCGCAGAAGTTGAGTTTCAAGTGAGAACCCAGCGTTGGACGACTTGCCACACTGGAGATGTGATGCGAGTGCATTTCGTTGGGCGACAGCGACATTCAACGTGTGTCAGCGCAGCTACGCTCACTTCGATTGCATGAAACCTAATTGCGCGTATTAACGGTGGGGCATATGCGCATGATAAAGCGAGACAAAAATGGCCCCATATCTGCTTGTTTCGCTGTAAATGACGTCGAAAGATGATACGTAACACTCCCTCATACGTAACACCCATTTTCTCCCCCCCTCTCACTCCATGCAATGGAGGTTTTGCTGAATTCAATTCGATTTTCCCGCGTTTGCCTCACGGCCGTGGCAGGGCGTTTGCCAGCGTTGCTTGCCGATTCCTTCGCAAGACTCCTGTACCCTCTGATGCGATCTTCTTTCCGTTACAGATGGAGAGTACTAGATGCCACCAAACGTGCTCGTAACCGTACAAGTATGGGACAGCCGTTGCAGCCGTCCCAGTCAAGTAACTTGCGTGTTTAGAAGTAGTGTGAACGATTAAGGACATTTGTACCCCACTATGGCAGAGCTATATTAGAGCTGTGCAGATAATAACACCCATGCAGCAGTCGAACCAAGCATCGTCACGTAACTTGCAGCAAGAAGAGAGAATTGATACTCGAACAGACGCGCAGCGACTACAAGCGCAATCTATCCCTTCGTTCATATATCTTACAATTTCACATTTTCGGCGAACTAATGGTAGGGCATTTCTTCTAGTTGTCCTACATTGTTGGTGCACCGCAGACCAGAACTTTACGCAGCGCGCAGTTGGCATGTTCCACACGACAAAGTCCTTTAGCAAAATAATATATGCACGCCGCCGAAACTACATGAAAAACGGCTCATATATACTCTGCAAGCCATGCCAGAGCACCAACTCTAGCAACATTAAGCGCATGCAACACAGTTGATTGATTTCTGGGGTTGAACGCCCCAAAACCACGATCTGATTATGAGAGACGAGGGCTCCGGAAATCTGGGGTTCTTTAACGTGCACCGACATCGCACAGTACACGGGCCTCAGCAGTGCGAGAGCTATCAATGCGAGCGATGTCCTGCTTACATCCTCACAACGGCAGCAGGGCCAGCGCTTCCAGGGGTAGCGCTCGCACCCAATACGCTTCAAGGAATAAAGAAAGCTACCTAAAAATGACCTGCAATGGACCTTTCGATACCTTTCCAGAAATCGCAGCGCCGCGCCGCGCCTCTTTGCATGGTGGCGCAACGCAAGGCACTATAATACGGAGCGCCGCCTGCCCGAATCTCGCCGCACACTCCGCGCCCAGCGGGTGCTGTTCGCTCCTGCAGAACGGACTTTAATTTTTCGCACTGCCGCGTTCATGCGCCCTAACATATAGTGCGTCTTTGTTCTTGCGCGCTTCGTCCTAATACATCTATAATGGATAAAAAAAAAAATGTTCGCTGCTTCACAACCCGAGCTAACTTCAAGAGTCAGCTTTTCAGAATCTTTACCAAACACTGTAGAAACATTAAAGGAATGGCCAAAAACCTCAGTTTATGCCTGTCGTGATAGGCACACGTGAATATTTAATTAGTTAATTGCGCTATTAAAAGTGCGACATGCCAACAAGCGAAACCGCCACGATGGTCGTTTTCATGGGAGAGGTGGGCCAGCGCCCGTCGGTCATTGATACCTGCTCATTAATAAAATGATGCTTGTGTTAGGACACATTTTCACTAAAGAACAAGATGATGTCTTTTTTTTTCTTAGGGGGGGGGGGGGAAGGGTTATATTTTTCCTATTGGCCGCTCGTGGAATAATCCTTACCCTTGCTTTAAGCACTTGTTTTCCAATGCCTCAAGATCGTTGTGAATCCCATGTATAGTATGTAAACAGCTTTATTTCCTTTGTTTTCTCTGCAGTAATTTGCATGCTTTTACCCGTTAACGACGCACTGATGACCACGGTTTATGTGTCAGCAGCCTTCTCCGGACAGTTACAGCAATCCGTAATAAAGAATTCATCACGAAATATGTTGTCGGGTGGCGCTGAAACGTTTCCTCTCTCGGCGGGCAATTTTCTGGATGTAAATGCAAAGGGTAAACGAACGTACTCGCGCAATGGCTCAATAATCCTTGTACGCTTTCCAAGCACACGCATAAAACACTTGCAAGTGTAACATTGGCTTACAGGCGCACACCTTTAAAGTAAACACCGATGCCGTAATGAAGACATGAGTTATATTTTCAGATTATTTTACTTACTTTGCTGTCCTTGTTTCTGAAATTCTGCATGTAGCATTTAGGTCGAAGCTGTTGTAAGCTTCTTTTTTTTTTTTCAGCACGGGTATTTCCCGCCAGCTAAACGCGTGATACGCGTGGTACTTACCTTTCTGTGCCTGTGACTGCCTCCATCTAACTGTACAAATCGCGGTTAGTTACAAAGCACATCATTTGCCGCTTTACGTGACTTTCGTTTGACATAGATTCCAAAACATCGTTGGATATGATTCGCTTTAAATAACAAAGGAGCTACTACTACTTCATTTTTGTCTCCGTGGTGCTTCCCGTTCCTTTTAGATACGATCCTTGCATGGCAGTCCAAGTTCAAGGAGAACAAATAAATCAACAAACGACACCAATAACATACGTAAACAAGCAAGTATATAAAATGGTATTTCGTGTCCATTTCTGCCGCCCCGCCACGGTGGTCTAGTGGCTAAGTTACTCGGCTGCTGATCCGAGGGTCGCGGGATCGAATCCCGGACGCGGCGGCTGCATTTGGATGGAGGCGAAAAGTTCAGGCCCGTGTGCTGTGCGATTTCAGTGCACGTTAAAGGACCCCAGGTGGTCGAAAATTCCGAAGACCTCCACTATATACGGCGTATCTCGTAATCAGAGCTGGTTTTGGGACGTTACACCCCACAAATCAATCATCCATTTCTGAATCCACACATGCGGACGCGTACTTTCAAGGAAACGGAACACTTGAAGACATCGGGCAGCTCTCTACAAAAGACGCTTTCGCGAAAGCATAGCGAGTTCCCGTATCTGCGCACTTCTTCCCGTATCTGCGCACAGTCCAAAACAGCTGCCGCTGTTTTGGACTGTGTCGCAGGATGTCCTTAGGAGGATGGGGGGAGGTCTGGGGGTTAACTAACAGATAACTACACTCCACGGCCCCCTGCGTTCAGCGTCAATGCGGGCGACAACGCTCCCTCCCGCAGCGCGTGCGTGCGTGATTGCTTGGGGCTGGCGTCGTCTGCGTGTGTTCCGCTGCAAGATCTCGCTGGCTTTCAGACCGCCGAAGGCCCGAACGATTTTTGTCTTGAGTGCTCACATCGTTAAGACAAGCTCGTCTCTGCGGACGGAAACACGGTGACAGGTCGGAGAGCTTCCAAACGCGATCAACGACCCATCGAGGACCGTCATGTTGACAGTAATTAGGTTTTTTTAATCCATGGCTGATTGCTTCACCGAATTCCATCTTGTTTTGAAGCGTAATAGCTTCCTCACTGTGCCCATTCGCCGAGATTCGGAGTCCTAAGAACCCTATTCTCTAGGTATTCGATTACTTTCAGAAAAAAAAAAAAAAAAACAGTCTGGCCTTTCCTTACGACTTCAACGTCCGCTGCAAGAGGGCCTGTAGATCAGAAGTTCTGACCTTTGGGAGGATGGCTTGAGCCCTTTGTCGTTAATATATTCTTCGATAACATTAATCGCCTCTTGTAAGGTCTCTTAGTCTTGCCTATATCTTATAACCCTGCCGCCTACGGGCAAGCTCGAGGATTCGTCAACCGAGCGGTGGGCAGTCCTTCAGACCCTGAGGAAAGCCGCAGTGAGCCTCTGACTTCCTATCACGACATTACTCAGCATTATCACCTCGCTAGCCAAACTAAATCTCTCCCGCATTCCCAATTCACAAAATCTCAGGAAATCGTGTGGCGCCGCCTCCAAACGCATTCTTTACCATGCCCACAATTATTCAGCCCGCACTGCTCACAGCGCGGGTCCGTCGCCACACTTGCACACACAATCTGGGACTGCCGCGAGGACCCACCCCCGCCCGATCTCCTGATCACTCCCTCGCCTTGCGCTTGGGACACCGTTCTCCGTGACTGAAGCCTGGAGAAACAACTCCAGGCCGTCAGACGAGCAGAGGAGGTGGCGGCGAGGCACCGCTTGACCGCTATACCTCCGTGAAACATTTTTTTTTTACTAAAATAAACTTGTTCTCTCTCTTTCTCTCTCTTCAAGTAAACCAATCATTCTACATTGAACATGAAAGGGGAAAGAACCTGTCCCAACGGGGTCCCCTTGCTCCCTAGTTTAATTCTTCCGCCTCCCCGATAGCAATTTTCGCAGTGCGACCTGATAAAAAGTTTCTTAAATACGCGTGGATTTTGTGTCCTACCGATACATCGTGAAGATTCTCCAATATGGGCGTATGAGCTGATTTTTTAAGAGGCACTTGTAGAATGTTACTGTTATATTTATTTCATTTTAATATTTGTTTATGATAAACCACTTGTTCTGATGTTCCTATTTTCTTTCCATTTGTAGTTAGGTATTCCCCCTCCCTGCAATAGCCCTGAATCGGGCTGCAGTATTTGAATATAAATAAATAAATAAATAATAAATAAATAATAAATAAATAAATAAATAAATAAGCTTCGTTATCGTAGACATTCGTTATGTCGAGGCCAAGGGATATCTGTTCGTGCGTGGATCTCTTATTCCTACGTGTAATTTCTAACATTATGTCCTGCGTCGATAGTTTCGGTCATCCATGTACCTCGTAAGACGCATTAGGACTACATGTTCCATAACTTTGCCAACGTACAATGTCAGTGAGATGGGTCTTAGGTTTCCTCATTCGGGTTTGTTTCCCGGTTTTGGAATTGGAATAATTTGAGCTGTTTTCCATTGACTTGAAATGCTACCCTGCTCCCAGCGTTTATCGTTATAACCGGAGAGAGCTTTGATGGATTCATCATCTAGGCTCCTGGGTGTTTTGTTTGTTAACACCGTTCGACCCCGGCGCAGATTTAGTATTTATTCTCGCGAATTTTACTCTAACTTCGGCCCCTGTTAAAGGGTCGTCGAGATCAGTGTTCTCTTTTCCTTGATAATCTGGGAGTTACTTGCTGGTCGCTTCTTCCACGTATCTCTTCCGCATTTCTTGAAAAGAGCTGCTCTCCCGTGGCCTCGTAGTTGTGTATTGCTTTGTGTAGGTTGTGTTTCTGGCCAGTGCGCCCTCTGGATCGAAAAGGAAGCGTGCTGAGTCGCTGGTACAAATGCGTAGTATGAATTCAGTTGCATGTTTCGCCTTTGTCGAGGTTTGGTTCGGATGATGACGATCGTGCATTCAATGCCACTTTGCATGTCTTTGCAGGTCGTTTTGTTGTCAGTACATTGCAGGCATGGTTGTCTATAAGACTCATTGCGATTATGCGTAATACCAGCCGTGCTGAGTCTTGTTTCGAATATCCAGGACTGATCGCGTGGCGCGTGTGACGATTTTTATGTTGCTTTGGCTTTTTCGACAGCTCTATTTGTCAGCATTTTGCAACAGCCACTGTGATCGTGAGTGTTAACGGTTACGGCAACATTTATTTTTCACAATAACAGCGCTAGATAGAACTCGGGAAGCATCGACTGACTTTAATGTCATCCTGGTTCTTTTTACCGCCTTGCTTGGTCGACCCAGCAAAAGGCTGTAGAACATCCGCGGGACATGTTCATGCGAAGCTGGCGCTAGTTCGCAGTGCAAACATTCCACTGATTTGTGCCTCTTCATCAACCGAAACTAAGAGAAGTCGTGCACCAATGAGCTTCAACATTCCGGAAACCAAGTGACAAGCGGCAACGCTAAGCAGGGCAACATCTGCTGGACATCCCTTCCCAAGTGAGTTTCAGTGTTGTCGTGGGCTCGTGTCGTCTTCAGGCCAGGTGTCCACGGGGCAGCTGGGAAGAGTACGAGGAGCGTTGGGAGTGAAAATATTCACAGTGTTTATTTACAACATGATGGTAGCTTAATTGCCGAATGCCCATAATTCTGCCGCGCGTTCTCCAGGTGGTTAACTAGTGCGCGTCGTCCTATGACGTCTTCTAGGGAAGACTCAGTTAAAACTCCTCCAATGCCATGTCGAAGTTCCGAAGGGGAAGAAGGTGTTGGACCGCCCTTTTAATTATGAAGTTCGCCGAGGCAATCCTTATCGCAGCTGGACTACCCAGAAAGGCAGCAGGGCTCCTTCGGGTGAAAATCAGTCGCCACCCCCTGCTGAGGTAATTGAAGTGGTTACCAGCGCACGGCTCGTTTCCGGTTTTCGAGGCTTCAGTGCCTCGTTTACGGCTTTTCGGTCGCGACGACTTCGTCAACGAGCTTCTGGTGGCGCCGCTTCGTCTGCGACGTGCCGGTCGCAACAGCTTCGTCCGCCGGCGGTAGACTCGACCTGAGGGTGACCAGCCCACCAGGTGGCTCTCGTCCTAGGCACACACGTAAACACACGCGCGCACACACACACACACACAACCACAGGCACGGGAAGTGCCCTGCCATCGTGTCCAAAATAAACAAACCAATCTGTCTTACATTTCACAGATTAAACGAAAGCAGCCCTCAAAACATTTGGAAACATTCGCTGAAGCCCCCAGTTTCAATTCTTGAATTAAATATTTCATGTGCTGTAATGTGCAAACAACAACAATCTTGTGCAAATCCACCAGACCTCACATTTTTAAACTAGTGCCACTCGCAAGACCCGGACCTCTTGTTCCCAAAATTTTGTGCCGTCAAAGCGAGTCGTCATGTTCCCGTGAGCAGACGAAAGAAAACTGTCGAGCTGTATTAGAGCAAAAGCTAAATACGCAAACGTGCTCTAAAAGATTACATCCCTATGATGCATAACAACAGGAACACGAACCATATTCAATCAACACCCGCCCCTCGCACGTACTAGTGCAACGAAAAACCTTCTATTAAGTGGATGTGCTACAAAACTAGCTCTGACATTGCGGTCACAATTCTTACACTTCACAAGCGCGAAAGATAATCTTGCTAACGTCCACAAAGGACACCTGCGCTTAAAAACAACGAAAAACAAAACTTCCGCGCGCATTACGCACTAAAGAACTCACACATGATTAAAACCTAATAGCTTCAAACGTACTTGTCGTACAAACACTAACCTGATTCCTTGCTAGCGTCCACACATTACACATGAGTTTAAAGCAACAAACAAGAAACAAAGCTCTCGCTAGCATTACGAGCTAAAACTCGCTGATCATATCCATGGTTATTAGTTGGTATTTCCATACTTCATGGACACACACACTCACATGATTTTTTGCATTCTACCTTAAAGACGCGCAAATCAAATACTGCACACACAAAACTATCGCGGTCATACGATTCTTCTCCGAACTTAAGTGTCTTGTTTCTTTTCTTCCAAGGCACACACCGCTAACATCTGACACAATCTGGCACGTGCTTCTACGCTTAAAACAAACAGCTCTCCTGATCATTTTTTGCAATTTCTTTCAAAGTGATTATCTCCTGAACAAAACACAGTTCGCCAAATTCAATGTAACATCTACGACAAAGCTACAAAAATAAACCTTGTAACTTTTAACTGGATGGATGGATGTTAGGAGCGTCCCCTTTATAACGGGGTGGTAGCCCGCGGGCCACCAAGCTCTACCTTTATTGTATCTTCTACAAACGTTTCTTTTTCCCGAATCACACATATTTTCGCAACTAATTTTTCTCCTCGCCTACCTACTTTATCTATTATCGTTCCGCTGTGAAGTAAGATTCGTACCTGAACTACCTCGCGTTTCTGTTTGCTCCATACCTTTGCGCCACCAATACATGTTCAGCTTTCCCGCGCTATCCCTGAAACACATGGCCTCCTGCAGGGTAGTGTCCACAGCCACACGTGGGTGGACATCTGTACATTCAATCAAAATATGATCTGTCGTTTAGCTTTTCCCCAGCACGTACATGTATCCCCTTCTTTATTGAATTTCGCTCTGTAACTTCGGGTTCTCGGGCAACCTGACCTAGCTTCAAACAGTAAAACGCTTCCCTTTGAATTATAAACTTTTTCTCTCTTGATTTCGTCTTTCCCTTTTCTGTACTTGCTCAATGCCGGTTTCTTCACTGCTGCTATCCAATCCGACTTCTCCGCCGCTCTGACCATGCTCTTAACGCTCTTTTTCGTCCCATCCGTTTCATTACTGGCTGTATACTTACTGGTAAGCCTCCTAGTTCTCTTCCTCCATTTTGAGTCAACGTGCTTCCTATACAAATACCTGAATACTTTCGCTGCCCATCTACTTTCTTTCATATTCCTTAATCTCTGTTCGTACCTAATTTTACTCTGAGCTTCCCTTCCCTCAAAGTCAGACCATCCCATATCCCCCTTAACAGCCTCATTTGTGGTCTTCCCATGGGCGCCCAACGCGAGACGTCCGACCGCCCTCTGATTCACGTCCAGCCCTGATTGTACCTCTGACCTCATGCACACCACTGAGTTTCCGAATGTAAGTCCTGGCACCATTACACCTTTCCACAAACCGCGAATTACCTCGTACCTGTTGTAACACCACTGCGCTCTATGCTTGATTATTGCCGAATTCCCCTTTCCCTTAACTATCATAGCTTTTTCTTGTACTTCCATGTATCTATTCCCATCATTTATCCATATCCCGAGGTATTTGTACTCTCGTACTCTGGGCACCTCCTCGCCCTGTATTGATATTGTCCGGTCGTTGCAACAAGATCTGCAAGTGTTGCTGCGTACGAGAACACAACAACACTTGCAGAAAATCACCAAGGGCAAATTTTTACCGCCTCCCAAATGCTCAATGGAGAAGGAGAAGCACAGGAGCTGGGACGCTCGTTCCGTGGGCGCCTTATCAGGCGGCACGGAGTACTAGTTGCGCCGCGCGCTGTTTTCGACGAAAAAGAAAACGGAAATGAAAAGAAGAAAAAAAAAAGCCGCTCAAGTTGTATAGTTAAACCCATATGGGCCCGGAGAGGGGGACCCTACGGTCCTCCGCACATCTCGTTAGCGACCACTTCGCGACCTTTTTTTTTCTTTTTTTTTTACTCCTTTATCTCCCTCTTGGCGCGTTTGAATGGTTTGTCCTACCGTCCATACACAAATAAGAGAAGTGGCCGCCGCCCTTCTACAAGAATGACTTCAGCAAAATGAAAAAGGAACAAACAAATACGAGCTCTTTCCCTCATCCTGTATACCGCTAATTCCGCTGTTGGCTCGCACCGAGCACAAATGCCTTCAAGCCTTGGATAATAAAATTAAGCCAGCGAAAGGCATGGTGGTAATTTCTTTCAGGTCATGTTTGTGGAAAAGTTTCGATCAGTCTTTGTTTTATTGAAAAAATTAATAAATGAAAGTACTGTTTTCGCCGTTTGCAAGCGCCAGGTACCTTTTTCTCGTAGTTATTAAGAAACAAGCATTAAGACAAATAAACAGATTAAGTCTTACACTCGCGTGACTTGGCAGTTGCCTTTCCAATGCTCAGTACCGCTGAAATACGTCTTTCAGACTTTCATTGCATGCCTTGTGAGGGGATGGGTATGGCCTAATGTCTTAATAATAGTGATCTTATTACACGAACAATTACTAGTTAATATGAAGCACGTTGTTCACTTTCCAGCCAGCCTTTCAGCTTTTCAGTTTTTCCGTACGCTCGGCCACCCCAAGCCTTCGGCTTACCGGTTTTTTCTGTGGTTTTCGTATCGCTGCAGGCATACAGGGACTGCCGCTTCGAGCTTGGAGCTGGTGGCTATGCTAGGGCTGCAATCACGTGGTCGTGTCAACGACACACTTTTATGGAGAGCTTCGAAAGAAGATGGAATTAGACGAAACAAGCGGTCATAGATTAAAAATGCTTAATTACTGTCGACGTTGATCCGCATTTGGGATAGCTACGGCCTGTCACCACGCTTCCACTCGCAAAGACAAGTTATTTAACATTATACGCATGGCCTGACTCGTATAGAAGCTTGTATTTAGCGACGTTAGCCTCTGAAGAAATCTGAGACCTTCGGCGGTCTGAAAGCCAGCCAGAAGTTGCAGCGTAACACGTGCAGACGACGCCACCTCCGCAAAAGCAGGCACGCATGCGGTGCGGGCGGGATCTTTACCACCCCAATGAGGCAGGAACACCCGCATCGGCGCTGGACGCAGGGGGCGATGGTGGAGCCGCCTGTACTTGTGCACCATCCCCTTCCGAAGCTAAAATAAACAACTAAGACAAAACTGTCTTTCCAACAAATCCTCTGCTGACATTGTTCGACAACTTAGATCTGTCTCCTACTTTTGAGCCGTACTCGCGGTGGTCGTGCTCTGAACATTTGTTGTGGCTGTTGTGGCAGTTATGGCCGCCCGAACGTCTCTGTCTATGTCTGATGCGTCACCCCGCTTGAAGGTGGGACCGTTAGCATTGCTGTCTGCACAGTATCCGCACCTCATAGTGAAGGTGCTTTCTATTTTTTACATTGAGTTATTAAAGACTTCCATAAAGATTGCGGTCAGGCGCTTTTTTTTTCTTGTGAAGCGCAGGGAACATGCTGGGCACATGCTGGATGAGTGCTGATATCAATGCTGCAGTTTCCGGCAAAGTGTGCGCTGCAAATCATAGATGCCTCATTTCGAATTCACGCAGTTCCATCGTGGCTGAACAAAGATCAACATGCTGCAGTTAGTGTGTGCTGCAAATCATAGATGCCTCATTTCGAATTCACGCAGTTCCATCATGGTTGAACAAAGATCAACATGCGCAGTTAGCGTTCACAGTGAACTTTAAATAAAAAACGATCTATAAACAGAAAAAAAAGTGTTTCCGGAACTTTTTTTTTATTAGTTTAGGTTATTGCTCATGACTTTCGTGTGTAAAGTCCGACACAAAGCAAATGATCACAAAACCCATGTATCGTACATTCGTGATTAGGCGCAGACAACTGCAGCCTAGGGATGGTAAAATCAATGAACGATTAATCGATTAAACGTACACCATTAATCGATTAATCATCATGGATTTCTCCCTTTCAATTAATCGAATTAATCGATTAAAGCTCTTTGATTAATCGATTACGGCACCCGCCCCCCCACCCTCCCACGCCAACGCCGCCCCTTGGCCGGAGCGCACGATTGCGAGGTGCGCGACGCCGAGACGCAGATGTCGAATAGATATTTCTACGCATCTAGAAAGAGCCCGCAGCCGCAGCCGGCCATACCCCATAGAGAGAGAAATGAACTGGGCCCGATCTCCGTCGCCTAGACCGTTTTAATTAACCCCCAGATTTTACTTGCTTCTTGTGTAAGTGCCAAATTGTAATATGAGCTGCTTCTTTCTTGACCGGTTCAGTTCGTATTGCCGTTGTATTTTACTCCTTAGCGAATTAAAGATTATTTGTCACCAATCAAAGAGAGGGTGCCCTGATCTAGTACGCCCCGGCCTTCTACTGTGCTTTGGGGACAACGCAACATGGGAAAAGAGCGATGAAGCATGATGATGGTGATACGAATGAGTGATTGCGCAAGCGGTCATAAGACATGACCGCTTGCGCGGACATGGACGCTAGTAATCATTTTTCATTACGCTTGATATCAACTAGCCCAACTGTCTGCCTTAACGCCTAGGTACCCCTTGATAACTGTAATGCTAGCTTTCCTGCAATGCAGTTAGCCCAACTTATGGCAGGTATTCACTTCTGCAAGCGTGCTATGACACGGAAAATGTCAACTCAGCTTTCTTGACATAAACACTCATAATAGTAAAACCCCGCACGTGTAACTAGGAGCTCGCCTCCACTTGAAACGTGACAGGGGCCGCCATTACTTTGCTGAATATGCTGTGCAGGTAAACGCACTCGAGGATTATGAAAAAAGTCTAATTGTCGCATAATGGAAAGAAACCACTTTAGCTGCATTTAAGTCTAATAGTCGCTTCCCATGACCCGCAACTTTGCGCAATGGTATACCGAACGCCTAGCATCCAGTCCATTTCTATTGAAAAAATGACCTTATTAGCATTTGGTAATTCTGTACGATGCCCTATTTCGGGTGAAATACAGCTTTCATCTATTGCTCGTACTCCCATCTCAGCCTGCAGCATAGAGGCCGCTGTCTACTGCTGTGTCACGAATGCAGGACGGTCGCGAAATACTATGTGTTCGAATATCTGATACATTAGACAGCGCTAACAGTTCGAACTGTACGCGCGCTTTGAAAGGTGCGCGTAGCGCCGAGTTAAGTCGACGACCAGCTGAAAGCCTGAAACCTGTGCACTATACTGGCTCAGCTGCCGTTTATTCTAGCCGGGAGGAAAAACTCGTGGCGCTCTATTTCCCTCAGATGCCTGCACTGGTAGCCTGTTTGAGACGGGTGATTGCTGTGCAGTCTCGCATGGGTGACCTCAAGGAAGAGATCACGTCAGTCGTGGTAATAGTGTGATCGGGGGTTTCCAAAATACCTAACGGAGAAACCGAGAAATATCGCCGTCCCTACAAGACCGAGCGTCGTTAACTTTCCTTTCCTATTCGTCTCTCTCTCTCTCTTTTTTTTTTTTTTTTTTTTTTTTTTTTTTTTTTTACCTTTCTCGGTACTTCCTCACCATCGGCCACACTGCATGTTTCCGGTGCGACTTTCCAACCAGTGTGGTCGCCGAAAGCGCCTCCGATTGCGGTTCGCTCTAGCAGGCAGACTTCGAGGAAATACGACCTGCTGCCGAATCGTCCGCGGATCATGGCCACCCACGGAATCTTGGACCCTTGACAACATCCAAAGACGACGAGCTCCCTGTGTTCAGTGGGCGAAAGTGCGAATTTTCACGCAGTCCCTAATGCGCAGATGTGATCTCTAGCGCGTCGGATAAATATTTGTGTCGATATCAAACACAAGCAACGCTTCTCAAACAACAGGGCATCATTTTTCAAGCATTTATAAAAAATGGCGATTAATCGATTAAAACATCACAGCGAAAGCAATTAATCGATGAAAGGCTAAATCGACGAACGATTAACGATTAATCGATTAAAAAATTTAATCGACCATCCCTAGTAGAGCCTATAAGCGATTCCATCTTGCGTAAACATGTAGGTAAATTCTAGTTATGTCCACACACACGCGAAGAAGGCATTCAAAGTTAAACTAGAACTAATTTGAGGCGAATATGAATGAATATATTCGGGCCGCGGGTTTCGCAAAGCGGCGATCGAGCTTGGTAACATACGTGTTCTACCAACCAGACGCCCAGCCGATCTACAAACAACCAAGACGTTTTCACAAGAGCACCGCAGTTTCTCGGTGGTTATTCGTAAACTACGAATGTACAAGGAAAAGGAGTTACTCGGTGCGTACATGTGGCAGCTGAAAATGGTAACTCCCCAAGTTCAAAGCGCGAGGCGACGGTGTTCCACCCGCTCAGCGCTCAAGCCGCAACTGAAAAGCTATGTACCTCTCGACCAGTACAATAAAGCACTCGCGGTACCATATTGAAACTGCGATGCACTGAGCTAGCGAGCTCCTCGTGTCATATAAAGAAATGTTAGGCTGGTTGACTAGGGCAGCAAGTGCACAACCACGAAGTATAAAACGACGATGCTCACAATTTCGGAATCACTTTCGGTCCAAATGAGCAAGGCCCCCCCCCCCCCCCCCCTGTCGTTATCACCCAATCACAACTCATGTAATCACCAATACCTCAGCTAAGAGTAGGCGATACTGTATTCAACAAAAAAAAAAAAAATACCGTAACATGACATGACAGAACAATTAAAACATTACTTGACTCTGCCTTCCAAGCTTGCCATTTCTGTTCATCGAACCATTTGCCTGGGAACAGCTAAAGCTGAACGGGCAATTCGCGGCCCTCCGTGTTTCTTGAGCTGTTGTGGCAGTTCGCAATGCAAGAGTATATCGTGCCTGCCTTCCACTGCGACGAAGGGACGTCAGCCGTCGGAAGAAAAATGCAAGATAAAAGCGTATGAACGCGTTTTTCGCGCGCTCAGTGCGAAACACATGTGACAGCGACCGTCGCTCCGAGCTACGGTTAAAAATGCTTATATCTTGACAAGCATAGCGATAAGGAGCCCAAACTCCCACTCCTCCGTCAGCCAAACACGCATGGCCGAAAACTTCCCGCGAAGATGCAGCGTTTCCTAGTGAGTAGTAGGCGGCGCCGCAGGGGCTGATTACGGCAGTGTGTATATCGGATTAAGTGATGCTTGCGCGCGGTCCTGTTATCTTCTGACGCCAATTTAGTTTGCGAACCGCCGGAATGTGCATGTGTAGTAGATATATCATTCGAAGAGCGTGCGCTGGCTGTACAAGTCAACTGGCTTATACCACATTTTAATGACAGCGGTGGCTCAATACACCACACTTAGAAGTATAATGTCGTGAGATAGTGCCTCTGTTTTATTGAACTGGTGGAGGTAAGTATCAGCTCGGTGCAAACAGTAGCTGCACGAGTGTGTTTATGCCACCCTTACAGGCGCATGTGCATGCCCGCGGGCAGTAAAATCAGCGAAGGTTTTGCGATGTCGTGCGTTGTTTTCATTCGAAACAAATGCCAAAGCAGGCTAAGAATATTGACGATCAGAGTGGGCATTATATAGGATAATGCTGACTAAGTGAGTTTTCAAAACAACCGAGGCGACATTAAAATTAAGGCACATGGAGCGCGACCCGGGGTAGCGCTGCGGATAGTACGGACGTAGTGGGTGTTATATATTATCCCGTAAGCATTATAACGCTGACAAAGTGGGCTGCAAAAATTGAAGCAGGTTCTTTCACTAACTAAACGTTGTGAAACGAAGACTGGTTAAGCAGCTAAGCTAGGGCAAGGGTTTAAAGTTAACTGTCACTATATAACGTAGCGCTATCATTATCACTATCATATATCAGTGGGCTTAGGGCAAGGACTTGGGTAGTGAGTGGAGGGAAAGGGGGGGGGGGGGGGGTGCGCTTTACATTTCTTCTTGATTTCTTTCTTTCTTTCTGCAAGCGCGGGTTCCTTCTGCGCCAACCCGATACTTCTCTTTCTTTACCTCTCTCTTTGTCTCTCTTTCTCTCCCTACCTCCCTTCCTCGCTTGCATTTTCTCGTTCTTTTGCCCATAGCAAGTTACATCAAAATCGTGGGTACAACGCATAAATATGGGTACAATAAACGCGCTGCAAGTGGTGTGTATGTAGGACGCTTGCCTTCGATCGTGGGTGCCCTGGTTGGAATCCCGCATCCCTACTAAGTTTTTTTTTTTTTTATTTTGCTTTATTTCTCTCGATCTGTGTCCGTCTCTCTTTCTTTAACCTCTCTCTGCACCTCCTCCCCTTATTTCACACTCTCTCCGCTTCGCAGGAAACTGCGAACAACGGCGACGGTTCTACTAACGGATCGACCTTGACCTGAAACAGCTGTTAAAACAGTCAAAGCGCCATTGAAGTGACGTTCAACTGGCGTCATTCTCCGAAGCAAATTTAGTCAAATGTGGTACTTTTATGCAACTGAGCACGGCGCATGATAAAGCTGCCAGCGACTGGACAGAACAGATATAAATCAGAACTCTTCATATTTAGCTCACAATGAATATAAAGGCTCACGACAAGCAATTCTGGCCTTCAAGTGATCAGACTTTGAAAGAAACACACACACACACACACACACACACACACACACGCACACGCACACGCGCACGCACACACGGGATGCATGTTTGCTTTCGCTGACAGCTCCGAACTGACACCGCTGCCATAATGATGTGTTTTCTCGGCCACACTATTGCAGAAAATGCGCACTCTTCGCAGATTATGGGGTGATTCGCTTTCAACAACTGCACTTGGCAGTCATGCACACAGCGTCGTCTTCGATATAGTATAGGTCCCGTAAACGCTGTCGATCAAAGGCTCTGTCATCCTGAGGTCGGACATAAGAAAACGTTTTTCACTGTTCTAGATATTCCTAAAGCCGCAGTGCGATATATGACTCTGCACGTACAGGGCAGTGCAGGAGTAAACGCCTGCGAGGCGCCTGGAAAGCAGCTGACCCATGGATAGCTCGTGTCACATTCCCATGTGGCCGCCATCACGCCTTTGTGCGATCTGTGACGTCGATGTCGCCGCCCCCGCTTTCGTCACTCGCTACTCGCCCGTGGTCACCGCCGCTCAAGCCGCTCCGGCCGCGCAAGCAGCTTGATCTGCGGCGTTGGGCGCCGCGGGCGAGTGACGAAATCCGGGGAGGCGGTGACATCGACGCCACAGACGCTCTTTTTCCGTCCAGTTTCGGTTTCAAGGAGCCTGCCACGGGGAACTAATTGTTCGCGTAGCTCCGACATGCACTCCGCCATTCAAAATTTGATCATTGGGATAGGTAGTGTCGAGGACGGGCTCCAAAGTACTCATTTGCTGTAGCCACCAATTACTGATAATTAAAAAGTCATTTAGCGTAATTTCGCTAATTATGCACACGTGTGCGGAAATTGTTCTTTATCTAGAGGCCGCCAACCCGTATACTCGAGTGGTACGCAAGACATTCTCGCGATTTATGTTTCTCTAATTTAAAAGATGTGTTGCAACTAAAAAAGACACCCTGTATAGTTTAAAACATTCGTACCTATAGAATTGATGAACAAATCGCAAAATACGATTTAGAACAGGGAATGTCGCAGGAGCCATCGTTTCGACAAGCGGACTTGTCTTCGTCGGCCGCCCTGACGAAGACAGGTCCGCTTGTCGAAACGTTGATTCCTGGGACATTCCCTGTTCTAAATCGTATTTTGCGATTTGTTCATCAATTCAAGCATCCATCTTCCCCTGAGCTTCTCTTCTAGTTTGGATTTCGTACCTACAGAGTAATACAGTACATTTCAGATGGTTTTCAGGTTCTTTCATTTTCGAAATTCACCCTCTAAATAAAAAAAATTAAGACATCCATTATTGAGTACTTCCTTTAGGGGTTCTTGCTCTTTATAGATAGTACGACTTCCGGAATTCTCTTTAGAATACCGGGGTCACCCCGTGCGCTGAAAACAACACAGTATTAGAACCCAAGCCACAAGTGTTCGCAAACTATATAGGATACATTGCTGACGATGCGTCACGGTGTCGTAAGAAGTGATGCATTAGAACTGAGAAAGCAAGATCCCATGGCCGTGTTCACGGAATGGTCAGAAAGGTCTTACGCTACAACTAAACGATTGCAGTTGGAAATTTTCAGCCGATTGTGAAGTCGATTGTGAAGCCGTGAAGTGGAAGCTTTGTGAATTCGACCTTTCTGCTCTTACTTGCCTAACACACCATAATAATATGAGACACGCCATATTGGCGGACTCAGGGTTGATTTTGATCAGCTGTGGGCTTCTCCAGTTTGTACCTAAACCTACATACACAAATAACTTTACACCCCCCCCCCTTCACGCACACCCACAGCCGCCGTGGCCCGAATGAAGTCCCTAGAGAGTGCCTTCATTACATTTGGTGGTACGAAAAGTATTCTCTTCAGCAGCCCGTTGCTTTGATGTAACATAACGTCACAGGGCATCCACATTTCGCTCGGAATCTGGCAGACCCACTAAATGCCCAAGTCGCTACTAAAAGGAGGGCATCGAAAAAAGCCTACCATTATCCAGGCATTTTCAATATGCTAGTTGTTCATTCGATGACACATAACTTATTGCCTATAAACTTGGTGCAGCAAATATTGCATCCACTTGGCTGGTGTGCGGCATTAGCAAGGACACGTATATATTGATATACATCCGTTTGGGTGCTGATAATAGCATTCGAGTCCCATTACGCAACAGCCCCGCCACGGCGGTCTAGTGGCATGGTACTCGGCTGCTGATCCCAGGGTCGCGGGATCGAATCCCGGCCGCGGCGGCTGCATTTCGATGGAGGCGAAATGCTGAGGCCTGTGTGCTGTGCGTTGTCAGTGGACGTTAAAGAGCCCCAGGTGGTCAAAATTTCCGGAGCCCTCCACTACGGCGTCTCTCATAATCAGAGCTGGTTCTGGGACGTTAAACCCCACATAACAACAACCATTGCACAACAAACCTTCGCTTGACTTCGCGCTCCTTCGTTGGTTCTCCCATGATCTGCTTCACTATACACATGGAAAAGCAATGAACCTCTAATGAAAGTTTTGTAGGAGATTCTATCGACACCTTCACCTCCGGACCCCATCTCGATTCGGTCGTATTTTGCGCATTCCTTTACAGCGCAATAAAGCTCTCTGACCATCCGTCCGTGAACTCGGCACCAGGTCACCGCCTCGAGCCGGAGAGGTGAACAACGTGACTACCGAAAAGCTTTAGCACAGTCAAAACTTGCGAGGAAAGACGCAGCAGAGGCGGGTTTGGAGCGTCGGCGATAATATCCCGACAGCACGGTCTCGATAGAGCACCGGTCACGCGCTCTGTGACAACTTACGACAAAGGCGGGCGTCGAGGGGGCGCCTTCTCCCGGTGTTGTTCGTGAAGTTGGTAGAGGAGGTCGCGCAGCGGTCGTGCTTTCCGCTCCGTCCCCGCGAGAATAAGCGTGAAGGTAGGCCGCCCTTGGCCTCCACCGCCACTGGGGAAGAACAGCGGCTTAATCGGCGTCGCTCGTGGAGCGCTAATAGGCGACCAACACGACGGGAGCTCTCTCTCTCTCCTTGTCGCGAAGGCGCCACTGATCGCCGCTGGGTCGTAAACGGTCGCGCTACGAGTGCGCGTGCGGTGACCGCGAGTACCCGGCGAGTTTTTCGGCAACTCAACACCCGTTGGCGGCGCTCTATTCGCGCTCAGTGCAGTGAACAGGGGTCCTTCGCGAAGAAAGCTAGCGAAATATATTTCAAGGCTGCCATTAATGACCATCTTTCAAGTCATTAAAACTAACCTGACCCGCCAGTTTGTTTGCCCGCCCCTCATGTAATGTCCCTTGTGGGACCTTTGAGGTACAATGAATAAATGAATAAATAAATATTTGCAGCCGCACCAGACGGTCACATAGTTTCGGAATCGAAGGTTGAAGTCGGAAAACTGCTCGTTTGTAACTGCGGTTTTGGCCGGCTGCCTTCGCCAATTACGTGTCCAACAGAGCGATTCCCTGGTCTCTGCTCTCAACAACAGTTCTACGTTGTGTGTGTGTGTGTGTGTGTGTGTGTGTGTGTGTGTGTGTGTGTGTGTGTGTGTGTGTGTGTGTGTGTGTGTGTGTGTTCGGGGTAAGAAAGACATTGAAGAAAATGCGGAGGATATGGCTGCAGCTGACGTACATTTTTCATTCTTAACGTACTCTTCGCCGTAAGCCTAAAGCTACTGTATTGTTGAAGCCGCGCGCGTAACTATCGCAACATAATAGAGTGCAGCTCAAAACAGGGAAGTTATTTGCGTGCACTTTGAGCTCGCCAGCAGTGCTATGTAATCGGTGACCAGATTTATTCTTTGGGCTAGAACAAGTTCGAAGCACTGTTGGCAGCCGATTGTGATAGAGATGGTTGTATTATTAACAAGAGCGGCAGATCAAAGACAACTCGAGACCGGAGCTTGCGTTCCACGTATAGCACCGTAGAGATCGCATATGCTCAGTTAGAACACCTTGAATCTGAGGTGTTTGTTCTTCGTGGGGTCATTTCAAGCAAGCGGTGATGACAGGAGGGCGGTCCTGATACAGTGCACCGCTTGGCACCTGATGCGAAACATTATACTGCGCGCTCTTTATACAGCTTATTTTTATTGGTTGTTGCACTTGTGCGAACACTACATTGTCCTGTTCAAATATAAGTGGACGATGTAACGTTGATTTCATATTTAAATGACGCAATGAAAATGAAAGAACACTGAGTAATTTAAACTTAAGAAGTAACGGAGAGGTTAATTGTTGAAGGTCAAAACACCTACAGTGTCGAACTCGCAAAGCTTTCCAATCTTGGGTGCCCTTCACCACAGGTCATCCGCGTTCGATATCATTGCTTGGCCTGGTAACCCTTTTGGAGGTTACAGGACTAGATTTGCTGCCAATGAGAATGGGTGAATAGTTACTAACAGCAAGATAAAATTGCCAACAAACGCCTTAACACGCAAACCAATGGGCGTTGTTTCGGTGTACATTTACTCCTTTCTCCTAAGAAGCTCGCGATATTTTTACGTTCTCACCGTCTTTCGACGGACGCGAATCGAGCCACTCGTATAATCTCATGGTGCTGAGTTCTTAAAATGTTTCAGCACAGTTGTCTTAGAGGAGATCAAAAGGCCGAAATGATGGCCACCGTGGCTGAACTCGAGACAATGTCATAAGCACGAATATTTCGGCACGGCGCATTTCATCGAAACGTTTGTCTCTCGTCCGAAAGGCATATACACCACAGAAGGTACGCGTCGCCGAAAATCTCGAGCGAGCGGCGGCGGCGGCGCCCTGCAGGAAGCGCGCATTCCAGCGTCGTGGCTCCCGCGGTGGCGACGTCACGCCGCTTTACGCCACGTTTGGGGACTCACGCAATCCCGATTAGCCCGTGGCGCGTTTCCTCGTCCGGGTAATGGTTCCGGCGACACTGCGGGACACTGGTGGCCGGCGTCGCTGCTGGCGGTGGCCAGCTGCAGAGCGGTGCGCCACCACCACCACCCCACGCGACTGCCGCCGCGAGGGACCAGGGGTGCGGACACCAACAGGAGCCAGGCGGCGGCCGCCGGCGCACGTGCGCCCGGCCCGCGAAGATCGGGTTTCGCCGAAGTGGGGGCCCGGCCCACGAGGCTGAAACAAAGGTGAGCTGCCTCCGGGTGCGCGCATCTGCACGACACGGCGAACAACACTCCGTGGCTACACACACCGCCTTGCCGAGCATCGACGGGAACACCTTCGGCGGTGCGACTCCACGAACGCTCGAGCGGCACGGAAAGACGATGCACCTGTTGCACCAAGACGGCTGAAACAAGGTAAGGGTCCGCCGGCAGTCTTGTATGGCTTGCGCACCGGATCGTTGTGCGTCTTTAGTAGCCAGCCCTCGGTCGCCGGCCAGCCTCGCGCGCTCTGTCCGCGGGCGGCGTCGAAGCCGGGGGCGGGGGCTCGGGTTTGCGTCGTCGTATAGCGCTCTTTGTGCGCCCCCGCGCAGCCGTGGCCGTCCAAAAGGAATCCCCAGCGAGTGCCGAAGCCCCGCCGCGACCGGAGGAAGCCCCACCACTGCCTCCTGCGCTCGGCCGGGGCTTCTCGGCGCAATCGTGCGCTCGCGGCCACGAGCGCTGCACGTGCCCTAAGGATTCGGAACCCCGAGGTTCTGGTTCCAGAATCCTTAGAGGATTCTGGAAGCCCTCCCTATGGAGTTCTGGGACGACGACGAGGCGTGGAAGTGCTCCCAGTCGGACTTGGCCGACCTCGTCAACGCCGAGCCGGACCCCCTGGCCGGCTTGCTCTGCCATTCACCCAGGTGAGACGCGGTGCGCCTCCACGACCCGCGCCTTCGCCACGTGCACCGCGACATGGCTGCACATGCGCCAAGGCGCGATGGTCTTCGCCGCATAGGCGAGCGTGCATGCACTCGAGCATGGCATACGTTGCGGCGATATTGCACACCATGCGACGATCTGAACGACACTATACCGCGCTGAGGGACACCACTTGTTGTTCATCGGGAGCTGCTCCGAGCCACCCTGCAGTTGGGTGACCGCTGTGGCAGGCTCCTCCGATGCGTTAGTGGAGCAGCCCACGGAGATGTGAAGGATATATCTTGACTACATGTTTACTCTATATAACACATGGCGTGCTCTCAACGTGTATGTGATTTGACCCATCTCTGACTTCGCTTCGATCGCACCACAAGTGGGCACAGCATGCACCTCAGCAGCTACGGCGTTGCGCCAATGCGGCTCGCGGGTTCGATCCCGGCATCATTTAGAACGAACTGAAATGCGACAACGCTCGGATATACCTGCACGTAAAAGAACCCGAAGGCGGCCAAAATTAGTTTAGAGTTCCCTCTCCCTCACACCGGTGATCATAATTATATCGTGGTCTACAAGCATGTCCCATATTATTTAATATGTAAACTGACATTCGTTGCACTGGAGATAAAGCGACGATTTCCAGTGCATCTATATATTTGACGTGGGGCCGGAGTCTGACTACCATTCGCGAGTGTAACTTAAAGCGATCAACCTAACAGTATAATTAGATTACGCGTGTATTGTCGAGGTGAGTAAAAAAAGACATTTTCTTCACAACAGTGGTTAATTGGAGTGTCCGTATCGTATATTGTGTGATGACAAGGACTGTACACACTTGTGCTGTTGCGCCCTATATTAGCTTTAATTTTTGGTCCTCGTATGTAATGTTCGGCGAGAACCTATAGCCAGCACATAAGAATTTGGAAATCGCGCGTATTCCTATACGGCTTTTCTTTGTTGTTGTCGTTGTTATTATTGTTGTTTTGCTGCTGCTGCAGCTGCAGCTGAGGAAGAAGAAACCTCTTAGTGCTATTGACTAAACTCAACAAGCGACGTTTCATTAGCGTGCTTACTCAAACTGTTGGGCAAACCTCTCTTTGTCATGCCTTGCTTTCTTCCGGGAGAGGCATACCTGTTGCTGTCGCTAAATTAATAAACTGAAGGCGGCGCGCGCGTATTATCCTAATTTATATTATCTTTTGTCAGGTAGACCGACCGATCGCTGATATAGCGTATGTTGTTGTTGTTGTTGTTGTTGTTTTTGTTATGTGGGGTTTAACGTCCCAAAACCAGCTCTGATTATGAGAGACGCCGTAGCGGAGGGCTCTGGAAATTTCGACCACCTGTGGTTCTTTAACGTGCACTGACATCGCACAGCACACGGGCCTCAACATTTCGCCTCCATCGAAATGCAGCCGCCGCAGCCGGGATTCGATTCCGCGACCCTCGGATCAGCAGCCGAGTACCATAGCCACTAGGACACCGTGACGGGTGATATATCGTATGAATCGAAAATAATTTGATTGTGATTTGTAATCACCGTGTTAGCTCAGGCCAAAAGCTCCATAAGAGAGTAATGAAGTGTGAACAGCGATATGCAGTGTACAGTATCACATATTAACGCGTCGTACATCAGCAGAAAACATTCGCACACCCTCGTTGGAGCGAGAAGCGTATGCACGCCCATGACAAAAATGAGTGTACACGGATACAAATTGCAATAGACGGTTTTCTCACCAAATTCTGAGTTCGCTGTAGCCTGTATATGTGAATTGTAATATTTCGATGTTTCTGGAAGTATTTCTACGGTCGGATTTACTGGTTATTATGATTAGCATTGCAATCGGGACGCTCATAAATACATAAAACTGATGTTGAGGCCCGTGTGCTGTGCGATGTCAGTGCACGTTAAAGAACCCCAGGTGGTCGAAATTTCCGGAGCCCTACACTACGGCGTCTCTCATAATCAGAACTGGTTTTGGGACGTTAAACCCCACAAATCAATCAATCAATACACAAAACTGGGTTTGAGAAGCTTTTCATATACACCTCGAACAATTTCCGCACATTAAACATCGAATATTATCGTATCAATTGAAGATATTGTACCATAGACACAGCCTTCGCTTTAACAGCCGAGCTGTTCAAAGTCGAGGCTGTGTCGTGCGTCTGATGATCTAGTTGTCAAGCACGGAGGGAAAAGCGCATCCCACCCACTGCTCCACCAACTGTTGCCCTCATCCCACTACTACACAAGGTAGTGTTTATGCGAAGGCCAGTGTGCGATGAAGTGTAGAAAAGGTTTAGCTCGAAGTGGCGGGTTCGATTCCCGTAGCCGCGGCTGCATTGCCATTGCGCGAAATGAAATGATAAGAAAGAAAGAAAGAAAGAAAGAAAGAAAGAAAGAAAGAAAACATGGCGAAGCATAATGCAGGTACGGTCAGTAGATAATGATGAAGGGTGGTATGATTAACGTAACTGATACAGCATGACACCAACAAAAACTTGCTTGAGACACTTGCCAGTTACGCCACGACTGAGAATAAAACAGTTTCGCCATTCCGACGGCTTTCACGGTGTGGAACTGGCTTGCCTGTATTACAGTACCTGCTTGTGCTGGTCGCGGAATCGAATCCCGGCCGCGGCGGCTGCATTTCGATGGAGGCGAGGTGTTGAGGCCCGCGTACTGTGTGATGTCATGTGCACGTTAAAAGAACCCCAGGTGGTCGAAATTTCCGGAGCCCTCCACTACGGCGTCTCTGATAATCATAGAATGGTTTTGGATCGTAAATCCCCAAGAATCAATCAACACGTTTGTGCTCTATATACCCGTTTTTTAATTGCATCCTCGAATGCTCGTCCAGCATAGAGATCTCTGTGCATAGATTCATTGCTTGACCTGAAGCTCGTCCCTTGCCTTACTCTGAGTGCAGCCTGATAAAAAAAAATGGAGCAAGTTTCTTGACAAAATTGTGGTCTTAGCTCTCTCTCTCTCTCTCTCTCTCTCTCTCTCTCTCTCTCTCTCTGTGTGTGTGTGTGCGTGTGCGTGCGTGTACAAAGATCAAATAGCCTTTAAGTGTCATGATCTACAGCCGAAGACAAAACGCTGCTACAATGCAATGGATGCCGCAGCGGAGCATGGAAAAAAAGTGCGAATGCTAGATGGGAGCGAGAAATGACACATTGCGTTGAAACCACTACGTTGACAAATGTGCTATCGGCATTGGCAGTATAATGATAACTTCAAAGCAATTTGCATATTCAAGTTTAATTGACTGCCTATAGACATGATGCAATATACAGAGCAATATACCCCACATTTAGACCCGCAGAACATAACCTCAAGGATATTGAAAAAAGCCCTAAAATCAAACATTTTGCCAGACAATGAAAACTTGTAAATTATCTAAGCCCGTTCTTACTGGTAAGCCTTCAACACGAAATCTGTGCTATATTTCTTTCTTTGCTCTACAACAACAACAACAACAACAACAACAACAACAAACTTATTTCCTAGTCACTTCGTTGGATTTGTTTAGGAATCTTTATGTGTTTGAAGACAGCATTTGCTTCCGATGCAGCTTCATAACACGAGTTATCAGGAGAAAAAAGTGTGAATGGCCAGAAGAGTCGCGCGTCCAAAATTTTACAAGCTTTTTCTTTTGTGTGTGCATGCAACGTAATTTTTTTTCTTTCATTCCCTCCTCAAACATCATTTCTCTTGCCTGAGTTTTCCTGCAAGTACAAATCACACAAGCCAACGTTACCAGATTCGAACCTCATCTTGTAGCGTTCGGCTTGAATCGACCTCTCACATCACCTTATGCACTATATAGAACACGGGGAAAATAATTTAATTGATTGATTTGTCGGGTGTAACGTCCCAAAACAAGCTCTGATTATGAGAGACGCCATAGTGGAGGTATCCGGAAATTCCGATTACCTGGGGTTCTTTAACGTGCACTGACATCGCACAGCACACGGGCCTCAAGATTTCGCCTCCATTGAAATGCAGCCGCCGCGGCCGGGATTCCATCCCGCGGGGAAAAGAATTTATTCCTTCTCATTACGACCATTCGTTCTCTGTGTATAAGCTATATGTGACTCCGTGAAAATCACACTGACGTGCAGTCGTATCAGTATTCGACAAGCGTGGCTTCGAGTTTTTTTTTTTTTTGCTTATTTTATGATAACAGGCCTGGAAACCGTCAACAATAGCGTGAACCCGCAATGCCAGAAATACTAAACTTCCAGGAATTGCCTATGTGTCACTCTACACTGATCTCTCTATAATTTGTCTCAAATGCACTAAACTGTACGCGAAAGAAAAAAGAAAGAAGGGGTGGGGAGTACAGTTGTCGGCACCGCATGACTTCATAATTGAGGCAGTTTGAACTGGGCCCGTATTTACAAAAAAAAAAAAAAAAAGCACCTTCCGATAAAGATATCCGTAACATGATATCCCATGCAAGTCCTCATGCTAGACATTCCATTAGAAAGAAAAAAAAGAAAATGACCGGACAATAGCAAAAAGCACTTACGACAGGGAACTTTCGTTAATTCGGCCCTGCGTATAAAATTTCGAGCGAGACCATGCAGGAATAAAGCGCTCGTCTGTGGTTATCCTTGCTTCGTCACTGTCGACATTGCGCTTTTTTTTTTTCTTTTGCTATATAAGAGTCATGTTACTATTAATTCTAAGGTGCTCTAAACAGAAACTTGGCGTAAAAAATGGGAAGTCACTGCTAATGCTAATCATCACGCCGTTATGCGAGAGCACAATAGCTGTAAAACCAAATTTATACCTACTGAACGGGGACCATTTTCCGTGTGGCATCGCATGTATACGACGCACGAGGTCGCGCGCAGTTGGGAGTCCCTACAGCATCATATCATAAACTCTGAAATGCCTCTGGAATTTAACTGTACAATAGTGCACTTCATACATATATAGCCCAAGCTAGGTATATAGCATATAGTTCGCATGGACGGTGTGGTTGGGCTGGTTGGAGGTACGTGGATAACGACTGCACTGCTCTTGCGTCGGTTCTTTTCATGTCTTCCTGTTCATACCAATCTGCGTCGTAGCCGTGCGCCAAGCATTTACTTCCCTGTTCGCGTTCTGTGAGCATAGTGACATGATAGTGAGGATTGCGTGCGTTTGTGGTAATATCAGCGCTGCATTCCCCAAGCTCGTGAGTAAACTCGTCTGCGCCTTAGCACCCGGATTGTTTTAAGCTTCATCCTGTAGATGCATATGAACACACGTTGACATGTTCCGCTCCTCAGAGCAGAAGTGTAGCATTATCATTGTGCCGGGGGCTGGCGTCTTGCATGCGAAGCTGCACCGAGCGTGCATTGAGTTGGGCACATAAAAGTAAATCAAGCATGTTGTCAACATTTGGAAGTTTATTAGCACATAGTTCAATCCTTACACATGCCAAATTATTGACGCACGGTTAATTGCTGTGCCATACATGATAAGAACAAAGTTTAGCTGGTGATTCGGGCTGCTTGCCCCGCTCCTGAAATGCTCCGCCATAACTGACGCTGACGCTTATGATCATAAGAGAAACTGGCCTGCTTTTCTTGGACGCGCCCGCAGCAGTAGTATATCAAAAGAACTGACCACAGCTTTCTTAACGACCGCTGCAGTAAATTGAACGTGTTCGAGCCATGTTTTTACATCAGCGAGCACTTGCTCCGAGTGTTCAGGACAGCAATGTTCCCCGCGGGCTTTCATCTCAACAACGAGCACAACTTATTGATCCTGTCATTACAGGTACGCACATTTCTGTGCTGCCACTTGTCCCGCACAGATTTCAAGGTAAATCAAGAGTGTGTACCCATGTAGCTCGCCGTTCACAACATGTAACGCCGTGACCCGCGCCACGATTCCGAGAGGTCATCGGGCGATGTGGTTCGCCCCCCCATTTCTTTTATGTCCGCGCACTCGTCCTAACGTTGTAAGTTGTGTCGAGTGCTCGGTTTCATGAATCACTCTGTCCGCCTCCGCCTTGCTCTCGCGTTCTTTTGTTTACAGCACTCCAAAAAGGGCGCCTTTGCTTCCCCCGCTGATCCATTGAAGGCATTATTGCGGCACAGCTCAAGGCATTCGCTGAATCCCCACCGAGGCAGCACGGCCCTCGGAGGGAAAGGGGGATTCGTGCTCCATACAAGCGGCTTCGATCGGTCGAGTCACCGCGGATTTAGGGGGCGGGGCTTCAGCGCTGGGGGCGGTGCAACCTGATCAGCCGGCCTCGGTACATGCCTGTTGCATGAAGAGCGGAGACATTTGCCGGCTAGTGCGCTATATATCAATTGCGAGCGATCGCGGTGCTTGCGAGGGACAGCTTGAATGCCTGTGACCGTTTTGGTTACTCCTAGCTCCTCGCATTCTCTCTCGCGACGACTATTGCGCGATCGACGCTGTAACGCCATGCGCGTATAGAGCCACGTTCCGCGAGTAATAATGGCAGCGACACCGAAGCTGATTTGGTCTGACCTGTTTGGTTCGTGCGGAATAACCTGAAATTTGGGGGGAATTCATACACCTCCAGAAAAGCCAAGGAAATGTCAGAGAATTTAAAAAGAACACACACACACACACACACACACACCACACACACACCACACACCACACACACACACACAACACACACACACACACACACAGAGAGAGAGAAAAAAAAAAACTGACCAGGCCAAGAAAACAGAGACAGCAGCCTGCTCGACAGTCACAAAAAGCGGAATATTCAAACGAATACAACAGCGTTCCAGCTCACTTCGACAAGAACTTTAAAATTTCCGAGATTTCTATTTGAAAAGGTTGTTTCACTGTAGTGTAGCACCACTATGCGGCAAAATCACCTATACAAAAAATGCAAAACAAACAAATTTGCATTGTTTTAAATCGCAAGACTTTGTGGTGATATGTGCATTGTACCTGCACCCCGGTTAAAAAATTTTTCATTCGTGGGAGGTATTGCTGACTTCGCCCAACCCAGTAAGATAAGCTCCTGCTGATGGTCAGGGCTCGCGCATCAGCTGCTAGCCTCGGCTGCCTTGCCCGCCATGGCAGCTTATAGCGACTAAGGTGTTGGCTTGCAGAAGGTTGAGGTCGCGGGATCGAATCCCAACCTCGGCAGCCACATGATTGGGGCGAAAAATACCGGTGTACTTAGATTTAGGAGCACGCTAAACAACCTCATGGTGATCAAAAGAACATGAACCGCAGCACGTCGTCGTTGTGTATGCGCTGTTTGTTCTTCCACGATGCTCAACCAAACAGCCGGCAAGTCCAAACCCATAGGTGGTCAGAAATACAATGGAGCCGTCCACTACGGGGCTTGCCTCATAATCATATCGTGGTTGCGGCACGCAAAATCTGATCAATTATGATTATTATTAGCCTTGGACCACAAGAAATCATCCACATCTGGCCGAAGAAAACGCGCGCCCGGTGAGGCAGTAAAGTTTCTTCGCTATTTCTAAGGAGCGGACTTCACGTGCTACGTACGGTATATATTGAAACATACCTTGTTTTACCGCACACATCTTAAACACCTTAAATGCACTCCATTACTATTAAAATCCGACTAGTATACATTGTAATTTTCTTAGCAATTATTCGATACTATTATCATTTGCTGCGACTTTGCCTGGAACCAAAATTGTGATATTCACAAAAGCAAGGTTGTTTGATTACTGTGTGTTGTTAGCTCTTGCGATGAGCACATCTTTTTGTTCATGTCGTTGCTGTGAGGTATGTGTGTCGTAGAACGCAGCACACTGTCTTACTGCACATAGAGAAGCTAGTTTATGTGGTATAGTGATTATGGTACTCGGCTGCTGATCCGAAGGTCGCGTGATCGAATCCCATCAGCGGCGGCTGCATTTCGATGGAGGCGAAATGTTGAAGCCCGTGTGCTGCGCGATGTCAGTGCATGTTAAAGAACACCGGATGGTCGAAATTTCCGGAGCCCTCCACTACGGCGTCTCTCATAATCACAGCTGGCTTTGGGACGTAAAGCCCATTAAATCAACCATCAGTTTATGCGTAAGAAAATTTCACTGGATTAGAACCATTGATAGGATACGAATTGATGACTTTGAATCTTGTACGCGCACAAAGGTCATTTTACCTACAGAGATAAAATTTTAACTAGCACGCTATTCTTCAGACTACTGGTAACTTTTAATTTCAAAATTATTGGACTCCGATTACTAGTCGCTTGTAACCAAAACATATTTGCACAGTCCTGATCATAACCTCTGATCAAAGCTCATAAAGTTGCTCCTTCCGTTGCAGCCAGAGTAAACGACTAAGCAGAAGCTTTAAAAGATAGCGACGCACAACTGTTGCTTCTATGGAGCTGATAAATAAGGCAACTGTTGTCCTGTTTGTGAATGCAGAGGCGGTATTGCGTCTTGTAATTGTGTCTTGCAATGACACACACACACACACACGTGCAAATGGGGATGACATTGGTCCCACGAAAATCTATCTATCTATCTATCTATCTATCTATCTATCTATCTATCTATCTATCTATCTATCTATCTATCTATCTATCTATCTATCTATCTATCAGATCAGGACGCACTATCCCTGTTCGATACGAAAGAATTACATAAACATGACTCGGCATGTTTCAGTCTACCTTTGCTTGACCTCGCAGGGATACGCAAACGAATGCTGCGTATTCGTCATATTCGCGTCAGCGCGCCACGCATTTCTCTGCATGTGATGAAATTGGCGTCCGTATTCTAACACGAGTGTTTTGCCAACTTTACGCTGTACCGCGATACCCTTTAGACGTCGCAGCCGCCGTTCTTGGTGCGCCGACATTAGAGAGTTTTAGCAGCGACGGCTTACAGTGCGAAAAGTACGGTACTATAACGCCGTACATTCGTGGGCGGCACGAAGAAAATTTAGCTTCTGGGGACTTTACCTGCAAGTTTTATCATCTCATGACGTTACCGTATACTCACCAAGCAACTAGTGCCAGGTATTTCCGACTAAAATACACACGTACCGACCACGACGGGAAGGCCACCATTACTGTATTACGTAAGAGGGCGCTGCTAAAGCTCCCTGTTATGCGCACAACTACGCAATTTACACAAGTGCGTCGAACTGGTACTTAACACTTCACTCAAGGCTAAACATTGCGGCATGAGAAACTTCACGCTGACCGCTCGCAACGATTATGTACCACAGTGCATATGGGATCAGGCGCAATTTTTGCGCCCCACTGGTAAAAACAAAGTTCGTAAATAGACAGTAAATGCGTACGTTTACTAACTTCGCCGGGATACTTTACTATCTTCTTGGTACCCTTTTACTAGCCAGACGACTTGGAAAGCTACTAAATGCTGCCTTTACTATTAATCCACTTTTACGCTGCAAGATGATTCGTAAATGGCTGCACCTGAATAATAACCACAGTGGCCTGCTAGTTGTTATAAAATAATAATTTGTTAATTATGTTTGAATAGCATCTTTCTGTGCTACGTCATGACACATATATGCAAAGAGTGAGGCGTGCATTACAATTTGGGTCCAAACGTCGAGTACTTCTCTGAATTTATGGTTGCCTCACCGGTACAAAGTGTGCAAGACCCCAAACTAGACAGACAGACAGATGTTGCGTAGAGGCCCAGACGTTCTGTGTGTGCGTGAGCGCGAACCCTGAGTACGTGCATGTGTGCCCGCTCTCGTCGAGTGTTTGTTGATGATACCTCTAGGTACATTGTTAGCCGAACCTCTCATAACGCTGCGCATTGATTATAGTAATCCTTGGCCTATGGTGAATTCTTAGGAAGTTCTACGGAGCCATGTTAGCATAAGCGAGTCTAGTTTTAACGATGATAGTTTTAAAAATCAAGCGGCAATGGGCAGCGCACGATCGAAGGCCTTCGCAAAGTCAAGAATATGCAGTCTTTCTGCAGATTATACTGTTCATGTAAGTCGGTAGCAAATTCAAAGAGTTGAGTCTCGCAAGAACTGAGACCCTTTCGGAACACATGCTGATTACAAAAAAGAAATTGTTACATTCTAGATGTGTGTAAATGTTAGAAGCTATGATATGCTCAAGAATCTTAAAAGAGATGCATGTCAAGGAAATGGGGCGATAATTTCCAGGTCAATTTTTACTCCCACTTTCATGGACTGGCACTACCTTGGCTATCTTCCAGTCAGTATATAAGGAACATTTCTGTAGTTAGCGACTGGCGACAAATGGGGAATAGAATTGTACTAGAGGTAGATATTGTGTTCTTTAATATTTTAGAATTAAAATCGTCAATACCAAAAGACGAGGACGTCTTCATGTCTTGTATAATTTTAGAAATACCTTCAATTGTAATATCGACGGGTGCCATGAATGAGTAATCACCTTTGAGAACTTTGGGAAGATAGTCGTCTTCGGTAGTAAAGACAGATGAAAAGAATGAGTTAAAAACATATGGACAATCAGTGTCGGCAGTAGGAGTGTTAATATTTTCATCATGCAAGGAAATGAAGTTATCGCCGCAATCAGGATTTATTACTTTCCAGAACTTCTTCATATTAGGCTTAAGGAGTGATGGTAAATCCTGTGTATAGTATTTATTTTTGGCAGTTGCAATTTAGTAGCAATATGTCTTTAGGCATTCCTCATACCTTGCCCAAGGAGATGGCGACCGCGAATTTTTTGCTGACCTGTAGAGACGCTACTTCTTGTTTCTGATTGCACAGATACTTATTGAACCACGGATTAGTTTTATCGTTAGCAATCGTTATCAAAGGCACGTGTTTTTCTATTAGAGCAGAGATCTTGTTTTTCAAAAGAACCCAGTTTTCTTCTACTGAGCGAATGTAAAGGTAATAACACATTCTCAAAAAAGGAAGCAAGTTTCGTGTTAATGGTAGCTGGCTTTATTGTAATCTCTAATTTTCTTAGATTCAGTTCCCGCTAAAGGCGGTTGGATAGCAAGAGCTACTTGTAGCAATTTGTGGTCACTAAATCCATTCAAATAGTCTATGTGATCAATTGTTTCAGGTGCAGTTGTTAGAATTAGGTCGAACGTATTCGAACCGCGAGTTGGGTGAGTAATAACCTGCGTATGATTAAAGTCTGGAGTTAAGTTAATGAAGTCAGCTGAGTGTTTACAAGAAGACGACAACTGCTCCCAGTCAATAAATGGTAGACTGAAATCGCCGAAGAGATACAGTGCGAGCCTGACAGACTTCGATGGCAGAGCTGCGCAACTTATCTAAGAAGGAATGATGACATTCGGGAGGACGATAACTGCTGCCGAGCAATAACTTTGTGGAATGAATTGTGCAACCTGCCCAGACAATTTCAATCTTAGAACGGGAAGTGATGGCGTATGACGTGATGGATCCATTAATGGCCAGAAGAGCACCACCACCCCTTCTTTCTATACGAATCGATAGATGTAGCTGTTGGCACTAGCAAAAATTTCGCCGTTATTGATTTCAGCGTTCAGCCACGTCTCAGTGAGACAGGAGTATCAGAAAGGCTATCATCGATGTAAGATGATACCATGTCACGTTTGGAAAGGATACTTCTAATATTAGTAAATGATACTGTTAGTGATAGAGGCGTGCGAGGCTGATGCAGCACTTGCTGCCTATAGATGTTCGTACGTTTCGCTCTATATCTACGTGAGCGTACTACCGACTGAGTGACGGCATCGTAAACGTATAGTTATGTTTTTGATGCGCAGCTTGTCTACTAGAAGTTTAAATGGCTTATTTTGAATTTTTGCGAATTCTATTAGCTTTCTGCGCGTCTGTCACGCTGCTAGCGAAAAATCCTCGCGTACTGAAAACGTTGTTTCCTTCAGGTTTCGCGCACGCGACAATTTTAGCAGTGATCGGCCAACACTTTTCGTTATCATGTCTACCCAACCTGCTAACCCGTTCAAACTGTGTGCCTACTAGTGTAGGCTGTAACTTTTCAGAGCAGAACTTAATTTTATGTTCCGAAGCTGCCCAATCCTCATTAGCATTGTCTTCCAAACCGAAGAACAGGAGGTTGGATCGACGCATCGTGTTTTTCGCTTCGTCACATCGGGAAGATGTTGACACCAGCTGATCTGTCACTCCGCGCAGTGTGTCTGCAGGTGCGGTCCTTGTTACGTTTCCTCTAGTGTTCCGCAAGGCAGTGTTCCCGGCACCCTACTTTTCCTGATCTACATTAATGACTTGCCTGACAACTTATCATGTGTGCGCATATTTGCTTATGACAGCGTTATGTACCATCCCATCCGCAGGAGATAGTGATCATGTTGTCCCTCAGCAAGACCTTGAGCGTATATTGGTGAGTGGTGCAAGACTTGGCAGATGACATTAAACGTTTCCAAGTGCAAGATAATCACCTTTAGTCGAAAACACCATAACTTTAGTGACTTGTACAAAATTGGTGACAGCATTGTGGAACGCACTCGGCATTACAAGTACCTATAGGCATAAACCTTACTCCTAATCTTTCCTGGTCCACACATGCCCCTTCCATCTGGGCAAGGCTTCAAAAATCATGTTTTCTACGCCACAATCAATTCTCCCGCGTGAACTGGCTTATCTTGCTTTAATCCGTCCTCAACTCGAGTTCGCCTCCTATATTTGGTCACCGTATCAACAATACCTAATTAATGCGTTAGAATCAATACAGAATAGGGCTGGTCGATTCATTACGCGTAATTACAGCTATCCATACAAGGCCTTGCACTCGAGCCACTAGAAGTTCGTCCTGACATTTCCCGTTTATCGCTATTCCACAAACTCGTAAACACCAACATGGTACCGTACTTCACGCAGACTACACAACTTTAGTTTATCACGCATGTGCGGTGAAGCGGACGCCTTTAACCATTCGTATTTTCACCGAGCGATTCGTTTGTGGAACTATCTACCGGATGATCTCGCATCGGAGGGCGACCACGCAAACTTCTTAAAAAATATCTATGCACCGAAATCTAGTGATAGCATCGACACATTCATCCGTGCCATAGCACAGTTACCAATATGGTTTTTTGTACATCTCTATAATTTTGTGTGCACTTCTGTTGCGTTGTCAGTGTTCAAATAATTACCTTTATATTATCGTTGCATAATGCTTTCACACCTTGTTTTATTATATTTTGCGTTCCTAAGTTACATCTTCTGCTGCAATTCATATTTCAATGCTATGTATATTTATCTCTAAGTGTACTTGCTGTATGTCCCTCTCACAGAATGGCCCACGAGGACCCTGTAAGGTAATTATAAATAAATAAGTAAATAAATACATAAATAGTTAGCGGGTGTGAATTAGTGCAACGGGACAGTGCAAGACCGCCTTATCTCTCTCTTTTTCTTTTGTAATAAAACGCAGTGGCATGAAACTTTCAAGCGGCGTTCATAGACCAAATAGACGTAAATGTACTGTTCTGTAATTGTAGCCTACTAGTGAATATTGCCACGAACGTATCTAGCTGGTATACTTTTTACTGAGAGCGTGAGCTTAAGTTAGTATACTGTCCACTATAGCTTCCGCAGTGATATAGCCACAACCAGTGGCCACAAACAAAAGGGTTTATTCTCGAGCGCATATATTTTATAGCCAGGTGTGGCGTCGTACATGCGATGACATCTGCACGGCAGCATGCGGTGCACGTTATCACATTCCTTCCCTCTAACATTTTGTAAGTTTATTTTTTTGCAGTCTTTGTGCTAGAAACGCTCCGGTGGTTTGCGGGTTCGTGTGCTGCGCCGTAACGGTTGGCTTCCCGCTGACAGCGAAGCTGATCGTGCCTCCGTTTGTGACGTCGGAGCTGCTGGCTCTGTCGGGCAGTCCACGTTGACAGGCGGGATAGGCTGCATGTTGAACATGAGGCGTCGGATCAGCAGCCGCCAGTTTATCTGGAACGGAGGTTCTGGCTGAGTTTTCTGCGGCCGGCGATTTCTCCTCTGTGACGTCGCTGTGCGGCGTTAAAGAGTGTCCGAGTCCGGACATGGGTTTCAGGGTTGGTGTCGGGTCAGCATGGCGTGGTCGCATGTGGTCGCCATGCGTAAACCGAAGTTGTTCGCGCACTTTCACCACGTGTGTCCCAGCCCTCACAACCTGATGCACCACACCTTGCTCCCACGAGGCACACTCACCGCGCACAGTTTTCACGAACACTATCACCAACATCAAACAAACGCTCACGCCCGCGACGCACATCTCGCTGTTCTTTGAGTTTCTGCTGCTTCGTGTGCATCGATCTCTGAAAGTCTGGTTTCAACAATGTAAGTTTTGTGCGTGGTTGTCGCTTAAGAAAAAGCTCGGCGTGTGTCTTTCCCGGCACGCTGTTGGGTGTATTGCGGTATGTCATCAAGAAACTATCAATATTTTCCTGGAACGAATGATGCGTACCTGACGATTTGCTTTCCAACAGTTGCTTCGTCAGAGCACGTTTCACGGTCTGTACGGTTCGTTCGGCCGCACCATTCGAAGCTGCACGGGGGGAGTGCGAATGTGTTTCACGCCGTTGGTGGCCATGAAATCCGCGAACTCGGCCGAGATAAATTGTGGCCCATTGTCGCTTACTAGTGCTTCCGGGAATCCGTAAGCGGCAAAAGCGCTTCGAAGCTTTTCAATTGTCTTTGCTGTTGAAGTAGAGAGCATTGGCCACACTTCGACCCACTTGGAATAGACATCAACAAGGACAAGAAACACATTTGCACTTGTCTGTGCAAAGTCTATATGGACGCGTGACCAACATCTGGCTGGATAACTCCATGGTTGAAGAGGTGCTAATGGAGCTGCAGGTTGCACTGCTTGGCATATTTTGCACTCTTTACATAGTCTTCTATGGCTAGGTCAATTCCTGGCCACCACACAAAACTGCGGGCTGGCATTTTCATGCGACTTGCCCCAGGATGTTCAGTGTGCAGAATGTCAAGCACGCGATGTCTCAGTACTTCAGGAATAACAACCCGAACTCCCCATGTTAAGCACCCCTGCTCCAGTGACAATTAGTCTCTGCGTACGTAATACGCCTAGGTCTTCCGAGCATTCGCCAGGCCAACCACTCAGAGTAAAATCAGCTATACGACTGAAAGTCAGACATCGCCTGGACGCTTTGGCGATTTCATCGGCTGTCAATGGAAGACATTCAAATACTGACAGGCACTCGGCTGATTCTACTCCTGGCACTGCTTGAGGCAATCTGGACAAGGCGTTAGCCACGTCCATGTTCTTGCCCTTACGGTACTTAACGTGGTACCTGTATGCTGCAAAAGTCATTGCCCAACGTTGCATGCGCGCCGCGGCCAACGTTGGTATATATAGGTTTTCCTTCACCTAAAATGCCAAGTAGTGGCTGGTGGTCTGTAAATTGTGAAGTCATACCATAAAGATAGCGGTGAAAATTTTCAAGACCAAATATCAGCGCCAACGCTTCGCGTTCACACTGTGCGTACATTTTTTTTTTTCCCGCTGCTGTGAGGGTTCGCGAAGCCGAACGCGATAGGCCTTTCTTCTCCGTTAGTTTCACGGAATATTACCGCGCCTATCCGTATATGAAGACGCGTCGCAAAGCACTCCTATCGGTTTGTCAACGTCATAGAAGGTGAGGACTTTGCTGCTAACGGGCAGCTTTTTCATATCCGCGAAAAGTATCGCTGCATTCCTTCGTCCACGACCATTTCTTATCTTTCTGTAACAGCCGATACAGTGGCTCAGCAACGGTCGCACAGTTTCTCAAGAACTTTGAGTAAAAATTAAGCATGCCCAAATAAGCTTTTAGTTCGGTGACGTCAACAATCGCCCTGATTTTTTGCTTCCGTGGGATAAATCCCTTCTGCTATAACTGTGTGACCCAAATACGTCACCGATTGTTGAAAAAAACCGGCATTTGTCGGCGTTCAACGTGGTGTTGTAGTCGCGTAGCCTTTCAAGGACCTGCTCTAGCGTTCTTTGCCATGAAACCATATTAGATCCGGCCACGATCACATCATCGATATAGCACCCTACGTGTGGAATGCCCTTTAGCGCTTCGTCCATCAAGGACTGGAATATTGCGGGTGCACTAGCCACATCATATGGAAGGCGCCGAAACAGGAACAACCCCAAACTGGTGTTGACCGTCAAAAATGATCGTGACTCGGGACTCAGTGGTACCTGCTGATACGCCGCAGATAGGTCGAGAACGCAGAACACCTTACCGCCTGTAATTGCTGAATACAGGTCTTCTGGCCTGGGCAGCGGGTAATGGTCTACTTTTAGGACCGGATTAATTGTACTTTGTAGTCACCGCAAAGCCTAAGGCTGCCATCTTTTTTCTGGACTACTAAAGGTGGTGTCGCCCAGTCGCTATGCGATACCTGCTGTAGCATGCCTGTTTTTACCATCTCACGGAGCTGTTCTTCCACTTTTTCTTTAAGTGCGAATGGAGCAGGCCTGGCACGACAGAATACTGGCATAGCATCTGCATTCAAAGATATTTTTGCCTCGAAATTCTTTACGGTGCCCAATGTCTGAAAAAACTGCAGGGTATTTCTTCATGACATGGCTCTGTCCTCCGGAGCTCCAGTCAAGCATGAAACGTTCAAGCCAATTCCGGCCAAGCAATGCTGGCAGTCACCTTGCGTTATCCTTAACTACTACTACTGGAAGAATATATGTTCTGACCTTTGTACACGACTGGAACCTCACACTGTCCCTTAAGGGGCATTTGTTCGCCGGTGTACGTGCGAAGTGTCACTTTGTTGGGCTGACACGTAACATGAGCGAAATGTGAATCGTACACATACTCTGGTACTGCAGTAACAGCCGCTCCTGTGTAAATTTGCATGTTCAGGGGTTTACCTTCTACCTGAATGTTGACATCATAAGAAGAGTGTCACGTTTATGATGGTATACTTCATGCTCAGAGTCCTCGTCAGAATATTCTAAGGCATTTGCTCTCTTTGTCTGCGCAGCTGTGCACATTTTTCTCAAGTATCCTACTTTCGAGCAGTTACGGCACACAGTTTTTTTATACCAGCATACGCTTGAAGAATGCCCTCTGCCGCATTTTTCATATCGCTCTTTCTTGGCAACGTGGCTCCTTTGAGTCTTTTTCATCTCTTTCTTCGGCTGACTCTTAACTCTGAATCTAATGACTCCTCTATGTTCTTTTCTTTTATTAGCGCTGCCTCTCTTGCCGCCATTTCTCGGTCCAAGGCAATCTTGCAGTCGCTGTCAAAGGTTAAGCTTGCTTCCGGGAACAAGGCTCGCTGCGTCACTGCTTCATTGCGCACACCTGCTACAAGCCTGTCGCGGAGCGCATCCTGTAAGAAGTTACATTTCCTGGCCAAGTTCTTCAGCTAGACTATAAAATTTTCTACGCTTTGCCCTTCGTGCTGAGTCCGCTTGTTGAACCTGCAGCGCTCAGCGATTACAGAACTCCGTGGGCTGTAATGTTCTGTCAACAACCGCTTTGCTTCCTCGTAAGTTTTCTCGCGTGGGGAAGCCGGCACTACAATGTTCAAGATTTCATAAGCTTCTGCTCCTATTACAGTCAGGAAAACCGCTAACTTAATTTCTTCTTCTATATGTCGTTCGCTTGCACAAACAGTTCACTCCAAGTAAGATTCGAAATTATGTGACTTAGGATCAAACTCGGCGATCTTCCGTAAGCGTGACATTCCTGTCTGTGAGTAGAATAACCAGGCTAACATCTCCGGATTCATCAATAAAATATTCTCTCTCTCTATCTCTCTCTCTGTGAGTAGAAAACGTAGAGTCACCTCTGCGCGGTCTCGTTGCTCCGTCCTTGGCTCAAGTTGCAGTCCGTAGCCCTTCAGCATGAAGCTCCGCTCGCTGCACCACGTCAATGCTGTCGGTACTTGTGCAGGGGGCGTTGCTGTCTGCTCCACGTCGCAGGCTGCGGTGTCGTACTCGGAGAGCACGTACTACATGACCGGATGGCCCGAAACGCGCCTACTTTTTCGCCACGCGGTTCCTTCGCCGCATCTGCCTGTACGGGATTCGAGCTCCCTCGTCGCCAGCCACAGCCAGTGGCCACAAACAAAAGGGTTTCTTTATTCTCGAGTGCATACATTTTATAGCCAGGTGTGACGTCATACATGCGATGATATCTGCATGGCAGCATGCGGTGCACGTTATCACACGCAGCTATAGTGAACTTCACTAAGCCTTCCCTTTTACTACTTGCATGTACGGTGAAGGCATAGTGATTTTCGGGACCAGTAAATGATTAGTAATTATAGATAGTTTATATCCCGACCTCTTTTAACAGCGAAGCTGTTCTAAACAGTGTTGTACGGAACGTAGTTCCAAGGAACGGCGCTCTTGGAACTAGTTCCTTTTCGGAGGAGCGGAGGAACGTCATCGTTACTTTAAAGGTATATGTAGGTGGAACTGTAACAGTAACGCGTTACATTTACGAAGGAAAGGCAAAGGGAACGACGTTCTTTCTGCAAACGTCCCACGTCATTGAACGGACGATCGCACGTACTCAGCACATCATGTAGGGTGGGTAGGCCCGTCTGCAGCCTGCAGAGGACGGCCGTCGAGTCCCTGCTGTCCTGTCGCCAGGCTCCCTCACTAAAAAAAAAAAAAAAAATGAAAGAAATACCGCACGCAAAACGCCATCCTGTTATTTCTGCGCTTTCAAGACTTCGACGAGGGCGAAGCTTTCTTTTCGCGAGTGCGATGCGTATCACATAAGGGTATCCCAACTAGAAGATAATCTCAGGGGAAGATGTATGCTTGAATCGATGAATATATTGCAAAATACGAGTTCGCAAATAGGAGATGAACATATCGCAAAATAACTGGATACCCTTATCGATGAACAGATTGCAAAATACGATTTAGAACAGGAAATGTCGCAGGGGCTAACGTTTCGACAGTTTACTTGTCTTCGTCAGGGCGGCGACTGCCTTCTCCAGCGTTCATGTACGCCATTGCACACTCTGCACTCTGTACGCCATTGCACGTTTCTGTACGCCATCGCAGGACGGGGGAGAGTGTGCAATGGCGTACATAAACGAACGCTGGAGAAGGCAGTCGCCGCCCTGACGAAGACAAGTCCACTTGACGAAACGTTGGCTCCTGCGACATCCCCTGTTCTAAATCGCATTTTGAGATCTGTTCATCGATAAGGGTATCCCGTTATTCCCTACAGCCGCTGGGGAGACAACCCCCGGCCCCCAGCCAGCCCTCTAAATTGTACAGCAGCGCAGGCTAAACAGCAGCCAACAGCGAAATTCCTTCCGTCCCTTCATACCCCGCCGCCACGGCTCCCTTCGAATGTCGCTGCCGCTGGAAGAAAAGTACACTGTCATCGCCGCTCACCGCACTGGTTCTGATAATGCGGTTACTGCTTCTAAATGTGGACCACAGCGTCACTGGCAAAGCAAACGAGCCGCCAAGTTGACACCAATTTTCGAAGCTGAGTTTACTCCACCATACAACTCTCCTATGTGCGTAGACAGCTCTGAGCAGCCCCGCAACGGTGGTCTAGTGGCTATGGTCCTCGGCTGCTGATCCGAGGGTCGCGGGATCGAATCCTGGCCGCGGCGGCTGCATTTAGATGGAGGCGAAATGTTGAGGCCCGTGTGCTGTGCGATGTGAGTGCACGTTAAAGAACCCCAGGTGGTCAAAATTTCCGGAGACCTCCACTACGGCGTCTCTCATAATCAGAGCTGGTTTTGGGACGTTAAACCCCACAAATCAATGAATCAGCTCTGAGCAAATGTTAAGCTCAGGAAATGCTAAGATATTTGACGTCAAAGTCAATTTTCACATGGCGTGCCTACTGACATCGACACTAGTGTGACGTCAGGCTACAGTACAAATTTTGGTGACTTCACGCAGCAGTATGGCAAGTTGTGATGATGTCAGGTACAAAAACATGCAAAATGGCCGCTCGCGCGTCGCTCTCGGTGGTCTGCGCTCGCCGTTCAGTCGCCGTAGTTGAGAGTGCCCGTGAAGCGAGCGAGCGAAGTCGAATTACCCTCTATCGTCGTGTGTGCCCGCGTATAATCGGAAGGCAAGGTCGCTATGTTGCCGGCCTTTAGCCCCTGAAATGCCGCGGAGGTCTCGGAGCCCACATTTGCTTATCGCGGGCTCCGGAGCCATGCCGACACCCACCGTGCGTGCCGTACGTTGCATCTTGCACTGTGCCGAAGTATATGCTGTCGCCGCGGAGTCGCTATACAAAATTTCGTACATCGTTGACCCCACACTTTCTACAGGCGCTGTGCGCGAGAGACCACTGGGCTAAAACGTGACCATTTTTTCCGGGAGCACGTCACGAGGGGCTCATTACTATGCACATACTGTGTCGTGACGTCAGGCTACAGTAGGAACCGAAACCAGCTTTTAAAGGCATGCTGTAAATAAATTTTCACGGCGCGCTCACGCTTACCAGTACGTTTTCTGGGCTCTGGAGGGATTGGCCTTTCATTTCATGCAAAAAAACGCCAACTGAAAATTTTCGTGGCAATACTCCTTTAACTCTCAGACTACTCTCAGACTTCAGAGTCAGTACTCAGACCAGCTTCAGGAGACTCCCACACCCGATTAGGCGGAAGATCGCCACCGACTGGGCTGCCCACGTCATGGAGCTTCACGAACTCATGAACGAGTAGTGCAGTGGGGTGGTGCGGGGCCCAAATATCCCTTGGTCAATAAAGTTCTCTCTCTCTCTCTCTCCCACGCCGGCGGGTAGGGACAAGAGAGCTTCGCATACGCGCAAAGGGAAGTGTTCTTTGTTCAACCGCCGACCGGTATTTGGCAAACGCCAGTCAAGGCACAGTGCTCTTCTGCACTCAGAACTGTGGAACTCCTCTTCACCCCCTTTTCCTAGGCAGAGTTGCGCCCGTTAGAAAGTGAGCCCCCCTCCTCCCCCCCTTTTCTTTCTCTCTCTCGCAGCTTCTGAAACTGCTCCGAGGGGGGGGGGGGGGGGGTAGCGGCAATTACCGGGGAAGGAAGTGCGTCAGGTGGACATCGATGATGGTTTGCTTCGCACTCGGTCGCGGTTGGAGATGAGCCCAGCACATCGTTGATTTCGAACGTGGTCAGTCGAGTAAGTCTGCGATTCGGTTGCCTCGATGCCGGAGAGCTGTAGCAGTCATTGTGAGAGTTCGAAGATGCCAGCGGCAGTGATTGGAGTGACTCTATGAGCTAGGGCGTCTTCAACAACAGCATCTGAGCCCCGACCCGAACACCCCAGTCCAAGCGCCGGCGACGAGATGAATGTGTTGAGGGAGTTACATGCATAAGCCTGCTTTTATTTATTGACTGAAATCATGCCTAGACTTCACGCCGTTAGTTTGAGAACCATGTTACCCGTCTTCACCTGTTAAATACTGACGAGTGTATTAGCTATAATTGCGTTGCATGTCGCGCTTATCTTGCTCCTTTGTTGCCTTATTGTGATCTTTTTTAAAATCTTGTGTTTTCTGCCTAGTGTCGTTTGTGCATTCAATTATGTTGAGGAATTAAATATCACGTGTTGTTAGCTTAAGAAAATTTGTTGCCTCTTCCTTTCCGGCCCCAGCACTAATCCGGTTTAACTAATCAATGGTCGAGACGTGTGGCCAATCGGGGTGAGAGAGTGTAGTGGTGGTAGTTGTGAAGTGTTTCGAATGGAGTGTTAGGGCAGTTGTGGTAGTTGTGAAGTGTTTTGTAAGCTGCGGAAAGGCCTCCTCTTTTGCGCGTGGTTACGAATGATGGTTTTCGCTTCAAGGCGCCGGGGGCGCGGGGCGATACCGACGACGTTAGGAAGGATAGTTCGTCTTGTCTGAGCCAGTCTGCACAGTGAAAAATCAAGGGTAATTCTGATGGCTGGACACACCTTAGAGAACTTTCACTTCACATTAAAAAATAATCGAACACCATCTTCCTTCCTGTGGTATCTGAATTCTGGTCCGATGGAGATCGCCTCCTGGCCATGGCTACCCCGATGTTTAAACCGATTAAATACAAGGGAGATGGAAACATCGCATGCCTATGTTTAGTACAATGTTTTACCTGTGCTTCATCAAACAATATGATTGGTATGCCCAAGAAATTGACGAGAAACTTGAAGAAGCACGTGCAGGTAGGGGTTATTTATTATTCATTCTTATTCACATAGCGAAAAGGAGATTCTGCATACTAAATATAAATCGTTCCACGTGTTATTTTGCAATTCACGTTAGGTATTGTGTTGCATATCATGTTCTGATATCCTAAGAACTACACCCACGCTCAGTGGCACGCGTACATGTTTTTGCAACGTGTGTTGTGCTGCTGTGCTGATACCAACATTTCCTGTGTGAGATGCGCTAATTATGGATGGCGTCCGATGCAGTAATGCATTTGAAGCGTTTTATTTATTTATTTATTTATTTATTTATTTACTCTATTCATCACAATTGCATGAGGGATTGGGGGGGGGGGGGGGGCAGCAACGCAAAGTCAAAAGACAATTCGAACTTATTCCTATACCATGTCACGAAGAAAGAAAGAAAATAGTCCCACGTTATATAATTGATCGGTAAACTCCGCAGATAGCCACGTAGTTCGAGTTCTCACGCCGACATACATTGTGTGCCGCCATAAATAACAAAAAAGAACGTATGACAAATGCTTCAAAACTGCGAGGAATGAGTAAGAGCAATGTATACGGAAATGTCAATCAAACTATTAAAACGCTAAAAGGGCTACTTACTTCAAGCGAGAAAGTTTACGACTGAGAATGCCGACGACATATCGGGAAATCTTGTTCCCGTAGATAACGGCGAGGGTCAAGCACAAGCTATTAATTATATACTGATGTAAATCTAAAGGTGAATTTCTAGCTTTTATAACACTAAAAAGTGTTAAATACGTGCTTGCTACTCACATGCGTTATTGCATGTGAGTCGTGTGAGCGTCAAAGTTGTGGTAGACATGTCGGGAGCAGATTCGGGGCTCCCTGAAAATATATATCTAAAAGTGTTTCTTTAGCATTTTTTTTTTATTGTAATGTCCAGATGTCCTGCTGCCGGTTACGTTAAAACTCGCGAAATGTACGTTGCTCGATGCGATTTTTAAGTTGTTCGCTTAACTTTGCCTCAGGGTTATGCGACAGTATTTTCAATTGTAAAAATCAAATGTAACGTTAATGTAACGACACGTTCCAATTTTCGAATTGTAACTGGAACGCGTTCCTTTCGCGTTCAAGGAACTCGCGCAACGGGAACTCGTTACAAAACTGGGAAGGAACGAGATTTCGTTCCTGTTTTGAAACAACATGTACAACACTGGTTCTAGCCGACCATTCGCCGTGCACCTGGGTAACGCGGTTTAAAGAGCGGACCGGGTCTTGCCATGGACCCGGTCTTGCCATGGAGTGCTATGGACGTGGTGGCGGTTATGCGAAGCATGATGTGCGGCATCTGCGCACGCACTTTCAAATGTTGTGCTCGACTCGCTGCTACAGGATAGCAATTATCGTAAGGCCAGTGTGCGATAACGCGCAGAATAGGTTTAGCTCGAAGTTGCGGGTTCGATCACCGCAGCCGCGGCTGCATTTCCGTGGTGCTATATGCAAAGAAAGCAAGAAACAAAGACAGGAAGAATGAAGTGCATTGGCAAGGATCAGGCGACACAGTTTAAATCTATAGCGATAGGGTAGCACAAAGAATACAAGGCAAACAACACTGCAATAGAACTGACAATTAGGCACTTAACAGCGATCAAGGACCTTTACAGAATACAGGCACATAAAAATAACAAACAACTAAGGAACATAAGACAGCAAGTGAGGTATATAATGTGAACGATAGACAGGAATCTTATTTACAAAACCTAATGAAAGTTCATGAGTACAAACAGATGATGGCATACGTAATGGTGACCGGCAGCGCTGAAGGGTCCTCGACGATTGGATGAGAGAAGTCAGCATAGTTCTGGCACAGCTTCGATGTCGACGGAGTTGCAGCGCCTATGTTCCCGGGAGCTATGCTTGAATGCGATCTCGAGCAGCTTTAGCTAACTCGAGACGAAGTCCCGATGCCTGCGTTGAAGGCGGTAAGCACGCGTCTCAACTAGACAAAACGGCCAAGGTTAGGCGGCCAGCCGATACAAAGCCAAGCTACCAACTTCTAGAAGTGATACGCGATGATCGGCTTCTATGCCATGTCAGGCAAGCGACTATACCCCTGTGCCCATCAATCCTCCGCGCTTAAATACGCTCTTGTTTACGGCAAGTTTCCAATATTTTTCACCGCTGTATGATTCTACTTGTTGATACAACGACATAAATACGGTCGTGGCCTCCGAAACTAACGCGCGCGGGAGTTGCTGGTGCGTCAAGTCTCGGAGTTCGCGCCGTGCTTCCGCTTCCGTCGCTCAACGGCCTTCGAAGTCCCGAAGGCCCCGTTGACTCGACAGACTATCGACTCGACGGCCATCGTAACCGCCCGTGTAGCAGCTCAAACTTGACCTTTGAGTCGATGGACTGTCGGTTCGAAGGCCTTCGAAAAGCCCGCGTGACACCAGTATTTACGCGATTGACAGGTCCGAGACGATGGGATCCCGTTTGCCTGCAATAAGAAAGCTCTCTCTGCGCTGCTCGTTATCTTGTCTATATCGGCGCCGAGTGGCCTCCAACAACACAAAAGCGTGCGGTCAACTCGTGGTCAGTGCCTCCAGAACGGTGCCCTACTGTGCGCGCTTACAATGTGGGCCCAAAGCGCCCTTCTCGTGGGAAAACACAAACTCGCTGGCTCCCAACTCGAAAAGTGATCTCCCCCTGTTTCCTTCGGAAGGGTTGAAGGGCTACTGACATTGCCTGTGCATGAATACCCCTCTTCTTTATACCATACCAACGAATGTCCAATTACTCAGCCTCGAGACAATGTCATTCCGTGATAACGCGAATGGTATGTACCGTGAAATTGAACTGGACGTCACACTTAGATTATTTGGAGATGACTACGTCACATACAAAACAGTACAAACAGAAGCTGAGCAGGTTCAAAAGACTTATCTTTTCATAGTAATGCAGAGTTGTACCACAGATGGGGAATGAAAGTTAACGCAAGTAAAGCAGCATGCATGTGAATAACACGGAAGGAAAAGCCCGCTCTTTGCCTCTAACTTTTGCACGAAATCGTACAAATACATAGGCGTAACACTAACCAGTACACTGAAATGGAACACGAACATAAATAACACGTGTGTCAAACCGTTCAGGCAACGGATTTCTGCGAAGAAAACTTGCAACAGCACCTCCGAACGTCAAGCTGCGGCTGCATTTCGATGGAGGCGAAATGTTGAGGCCCGTGTACTGTGCGATGTCAGTGCACGTATAGTTAAAGAGCACCGGGTAGTCGAAATTTCTGGAGCCCTCCACTACGGCGTCTCATAATCAGAGGGACGTTAAACCCATGAAATCAACGGTACACCCCAATCTGCAATACGGTAATGTTGTGTGGGATCCATAACAAAGTTACCTTGTCAGAAAGTTAGAGGCAGCCGAAGACGAAACACTTCGTCTCATTTATTCTAAATATTCCATGAATGACAGTGTGACGCTAGTACGCAAATACGCTGCGATACAGACACCTGAAATCTGCTGGCGCGTTTCTTCTTTGAAATTTATGTGTTTGTTATATCATGACAAACTTGCTAATAAGAACGGCTATCTCAAACCACCTTATCAGTATTCTTGCAGACTTAATCACACAAAGTGTATCAGACCATCCAGAACACGCTGTGTTCAAGTATTGCTTCCCGTCTACCGCAGAAAAATGCAACGCTCCGCCACATCCAGTGAGCACAGACGAGATTAAGTAGTGTGTGCTCACTAAAACGGCGAGTACATGCTACAGAATCACGTTGGTGTCAGCGACGGGCGCTAGCGCGCCCACCGCTGACGCTCCTGGCTCTAGCAGTAGTGACACGAGCAAAATAGTGAGAGCGCCGAAGGCGCACCGCGAAGAGGCGACCTATGTTCACTGGTCCCCCCAGTGCCACGGGCTAACCACGGTCACCCCATGCCATGCAAAGCGTCCACCAAGAACACGATGGTTCAACTCTTGCTTCGCGCGCTTGCACGCTGGCTTGCAATGCGCCGCGCCAGTCCGCATCGGCAAAACCACCTGATGTTGTCGCATTTCAAGAAACGAGCACTACGGAGCGCATCCCAGGTTACACAACCTACAGCAACGACGAGGACGTGGGCCCTCCTACCCTTCTGAGCAAAATATAGACTGTCATACAGCACGACATCCAACGATCAGACCCAATTGGTATTCTTCTCGAAGTTATTCCAAAGGGCGCTAAGAGCAAAGGCCAACCTTTGTTTCAGCTCAACATCTATTGCCGGTCAAGATGTCCTCAAGCACTTGTGGAACATGCAACGTCCAAAGCATCATCACACCCCCCTACTTATTGCCAGAGACTTCAACGCAACCCATCATCTATGGGGACACGTGTAGGGGATGGTGCATTTGTAACAGGATGGATGGATGGATCTTAGGAGCACGGGGCGGTAGCCCGCGGGCCACCAAGCTCTACCTTTATTTTTTTTCCTCTACAAACGTTTGTTTTCCCGAATCACACATATTTTCACAACTAATTTTTCTCCTCGCCTACCTATTTTATCTATTATCGTTCCGCTGTGAAGTAAAAAAATCTTATCCGAACTACCTTGCGTTTCTGTCTGCTCCATACCTTTGCGCCACCCATACTCTAGGCGCCTTTTACTTATCTCAATCACCGACATGTTCAGCTTTCCCGTGCTATCCCTGAAACCCATGGCCTCCTGCAGGGTAGTGTCCACATCTACACTTGGGTGCATATCTGTACATTCAATCAAAACATGACCTATCGTTTCCATAGCTTTTCCACAGCACGTACATGTATCCCCTTCTTTACTGAATTTCGCTCTGTAGCTTCGTGTTCTCAGGCAACCTGACCTTGCTTCAAACAGTAAAGCACTTCCCTTTGAATGATCATAAAATTTTCCTCTCTTGGTTTCGCCTTTCCCTTTTCCGTAGTTGCTCAATGCCGGCGTCTTCTCTATTGCTGCTATCCAATCCGACGTCTCCGCCGCTCTGACCATGCTCTTTTTTTGTCCCATCCGTTTCGTTACTGGTAAGCCTCCTAGTTCTCTTCCTCCATTGGGAGTCAAAGTTCCTCCTCTATACAAATGTTTGAATATTTTCGCTGCCCATCTACTTTCTTTCATAACCTTAATCTCTGCTCGCACCTAATTTTATTCTGAGCTTCCCTTCGCTCAAAGTCAGACCATCCCTTAGTAACTCCGCTGCCGGGAGCGCCTCTCGCGGCGGCGCGCCCTCCCGTGGGGTGATGGAAAGTTCGGTCGCCCTGGCTAGCGCCAGCTTTCGCGCATGTTCACTTGGGTTTTCCCGCAGCATTTTCCAAACGTGCCTTGTTTGGTGATCGCGCTGTGGCTCGGCATTCAGCAAGAAGATTTGTTGTGTGTCCTCGGATGCAACAATACTTGCAGAAAATCAGCAGGGGCATAGTTTTACCGCTTCCCGAAAGTGCAATGGGGGAAGGTGAAGCGCGGGAGCTGGCCCGCTCGTTCCATCGACGCTTTCTTATCAGGATACCCGAAATGGTAGTGTCCGATCCCTCGCGCTGTTTTCAAGAAAAAGAAAGAAAAAAAGGGGGGGAGGGGGTGGCTTAAGTTGTATAGTGACAGCCATATGGTTCCCGACAGGAGGACCTTGCGGCACCCCACACGCGACGCACGTTGCCGGACTTTTTTTTTTTTTTTTTGCTTCTTTAGAGTTCTCAGTTGGCGCGTACTAATGGTTTGGTTTACCGCCTGTACTCATATTAAAAAGGGCCGCCGCCTTCTTACAGGAATGTAAAAAATAACAGACGCGAAGTCTCTTTCCCTCGTATTGTATTCCGCTGTCGGCTCGCTCCGCGCACTCACAACAAACGCCTCGACGCACTGAATAACTAAATTAGGCCACTGAAAGACATCATAGTGAGTTTTTTCATGTAGTATTTGCGGAAACTTTTCGACACGAGGCAATACCGTGCCCAGCTCAGCCTTTGCTTTATCGAATAAATAAATGAAAGTATTGTTCTCGCGGTTTCTAGGTGCCGGCTACCTTTTCTTTCTAATTCAATAAAAGCAATTAAGAGAAATAAACAGATAGCCTTGCATCCGCATGACTTCTTAGTTGCCTTTCCAACATCCAGTACCGATCAAATTAGCGTTTCAGACTCGCATTGCATGCCTTGTGAGGGGATGGCTATGGGCGTATGATGTCTTAATGATAATATTATATTATTATACATAATTACTCATTAATAGGAAGCACCTTGTTCGCTTTCCAGGCAATCCTTGAGCTTTTCGGGTAGTCTTTTCGTGCGCTCGGCACACGCCAGACTCGGATTACTGTTTCTTTAGGCTTTCGTATCGCTTCAAGCACGAGGCGACTGCCGCACGGCTCTTACACCTAACGCTTGCGCTGCAGGCAGAAGTCGTGTCAACGGCACATGATTAGTGAGAGCTTCAAAACAAGATTGAAATGCGCGAATCAAGCGGTCATGGATTAAATATAAAACTACCAACGTGACGGTCCTCGACAGAACGCTGTTCCGCGTTTGGAAGCTCTCCGACTTGTCACGCTTCCGCCCGCACCAAACAGAAACAAGTTATTTAACATTATATATGCACGTGTTGCCTCGTATAGAAGCTTGTCTTTTCGGTGTTAGCAGCCATGAATAAATTGTTCAAACCTCTGGCGGCCTGAAAGCCAGCTGGAAGTTGCGGCGGAACACACGCAAACGACGCCACCCCGCACAGCCAAGCACGCAGTGCGGGAGGGAGCGTTATCACCCCACTGAGGCAGGAGTGCCCGCATTGCGGCGCTGAAAGCAAAGGGCGATGGTGGAGCTGCCTGTCCTTGTGCACGATGACCACAAACGTCTACAATAATACAACTAAACACGAGTTATATCACATGTGCGCGCCACGGTCAAGGAGTTGGGAATAACAAGAATATAAGGTGGATTCTGCGAAGGCCTGTATTTCTGAAAGCTGACTTAGTGGTTCGACTGCTGCAGCATTTGGCATGCTACATGCTATGAGCAGCGTCGACTTATAATGATGATCACCACAATCCTGTCCATGAATATGAATGTACTATCGGCCAAAAAACTAAACGGACCGCGGCTTAGGCGGCCGGAGTGAAATTTATCAAAAGTGACAACGCAATGAGCGACAGTGAAGTCGAAGTTTAACGTCCCTCAGGGCACTCTCTACCTGAGCCTGCTGAGCGAGATAGAAGCCGTTGTGGCCTCGCAGCCGCTACGGTCGACTAGGCCGTTGTCCGTTCATTCTTTTGGCCGATAGTGCATCTATATCTATATTGCATGATCGATGATAAGGCGCCTGTGAATAGTAGGAACAATATACTTCGCGTTACCTGTAAAGATTATAGGTTTGAGTTGCTGTCGAAGAGGTCGTTTTTCTTGTGAAGTGCAAACCGCGTAATCAGCGTGCGTGGAGTTTCATACTTCACTGCATATTCACGTTCGCAGGGTGGGATGGCGGTCAATTTTCTTTTTTTTTTTTTGCTTACAGTTTAGTAGTCACAAATTAATGTAACCTGCTACCTCACATTCATCAGCTCAATGCCACGAAACCACTGGTATTGTACATCGTTTAAAGCAGCATTGTAATTGTTACGACAAAAGTAAGGGGCATTCACGTCTACTCAGTGCAAAACAGCAGTTCTTTAATGAAGCGTAAGAGATTAGGAACTGTGAAAGATGTGCGTATATTCTACTGTAAAACTTTCGCTTTCGAAGAGTAATAAATTTTTTGTCGCTGAACTCGCTTTGGCCGAGGCATTCTTGATAAATATTCTTAACTATGGCAACCGTGATTGAACAATTGAGGTTCCTCGTTGTGCCGGTAAAAAGAGCACGGTCACTTTCTAATTCCTTTTCCAGATGCCGTAACTACGGGGAAAAAAAGCAAACTGCATAAAATACTATCTCAGCAATGCAGATACACGCAATGTTTACGCAAAAAGATTCGGTCAGCCGAACGTTCTTTTGCAAACAAGCACCTGCTCAGGGGGTCGGTGGTCTCGCGGTGGCGTTACACCGCTCTCTAACGAGGACCTAAGCGACAGCCAAGAGATACAAAGGAAGTGCGTCTCTCGTCTAAGAAAGAAACGAGCCCTTGTAGCTTTCTCCTTTCGTTATCTCGCTTTCTCTGTCCAAGGCGTTGCTCTGTCACACGCGTCCACTTTCAACGCGGGAGGCCAGGCGATTCCCAGATCCGACGGGCGCCCAACAGTTTTCGAGATATCCTGGCCTGACGCGTGTGCTCATCTGGAGATGGTAAATTTTCTTCATGGAAAAAGAAATTGTCGCTCGTATCTTCCGCGCCTTCCCACCCACTCCCCTTTCCCAATTTTACGATCTTGCGTCTTTACCGACCTGAAACGGCCGCCACCTCCTCCCTGGCTCTACAAAACGGGATGTTCCCACGGACAGGCCAAAAGAAGCCGCTGCGTGCGAGCGAAAACGAACGGCTGCACCTGTAAGAAATAAACCGGGTGTCGTTAGCCGCGCTATTTACGAAAGCAGCGCGGACCCGTAAGACGAAGAAGGGCATCCCAGCCTTACAAAAATGTTTTGAGTTCGGCTTATCTCGATCCTGTCGCGCCATCCCTTGCCATGTGGAACGAGTTAGTCACGGGTGCGCATGGCCGGTCTAAGGGGCGCCACGGTATTGTGTACTGGCACACTGTAGTGTTGACTGTAGCCACGGGCGCCTTTCCAGTGCCGCCGCGAGCAGCGGTGTCCAAGGACGAACCGCCGTTCCGAGAATGCGAAGGAACCTGCGCCCACCTCGCTGCACTGCAACCAATTTTCAGCGCAGGAAGCCTGGAACAAGCACGTAGAAGGACGTTGATGATGTCCCCGCGCTGTAACGAGCTGTCATGCACAGATGCGTTTCTACGGAGAAACTGGGCACTCGTTTATCTGTTTGTCCGTGCGCAGAAAAAAAAAAGGAAGCTCTGTGAGCCGGACCCGAAGGTAGTGAAAAACCATGTGATGGTCCGAATGCGTGCAAACAATCAATAAGTCAATCAATTAAACAATCAGTCAATCTATCTATTTATTTATGTATTTACTTATTTAAACGTGTCCAGGAACAACCGAGAGGTCTTGGTGCTAGCGCACGCAAAGCAATGGCGGGCGATACAAGGAAATCGAGAAAACATGCCAGAGTACAAATAAATGTAAAAGAAAGAATATTTGTTTGTTTTGTGGGGTTTAACGTCCCAAAACCAGTTCTGATTATGAGAGACGCCGTAGTGGAGGACTCCGGAAATTTCGACCACCTGGGGTTCTTTAACGTGCACTGACATCGCACAGCACACGGGCCTCAACATTTCGCCTCCATCGAAATGCAGCCGCCGCGGCCGGGATTCGATCCCGCGACCCTCGGATCAGCAGCCGAGTACCATAGCCACTAGACCACCGTGGCGGGGCAAAAGAAAGAATAAACGATAGGGCAAAAAACAATACTTGACCTATAGAGGGACAAGAAACAGATTCAGAACAACATACAAGAAAATAGAGGGGGGGGGGGGGGGGGGGGGGAATTAAAGAAATCAACAAAGAAAGGTCGGGACGACAACACAACCTACAACAAGAACAATAGACTGACCATTATAAAAGCAGTTCACATAAAGGCATCATGGAACATCAAGTTCACATAAAAAAAAAGTACAATGTGCGATATTATTTTATAACTTACAAATCTCAGATGAAAACAATGGTAGGGAGGGTTGAAAAATATCAAGATTAGAAAATAATGTTTTGGATGGTCGAGTGTTAGCATAGGCGGACGGGTACATGGAAATGCCTTTGCGCTCTAGTTATCTTGCGCGGAATTCGAACACTGATGCACTGGAGCAGTTCATTGATTGGTTTGTGGGGTTTTACGTCCCAAAACCAGCTATGATTTATGAGAGACGCCGTAGTGGAGGTCTCCGGAGATTTCGACCACCTGGGGTTCTTTAATGTGCACTGACATCGCACAGTACACGGGCCTCAACATTTCGTCTCCATCGAAATGCAGCCGCAGCGGTCGGGATTCGATCCCGCGACCTTCGAATCAGCAGCCGAGTGACACAGCCACTAGACCACCGTGGCGGGGTACTGGAGCAGTTCAGGGCAGGTTATATAGTACCATGCAAAAGTTAAAAAAAAAATAGCAGATCGCGATTTCGGTGGCAGTGTAATAATAATAATAATAATAATAATAATAATAATAATAATAATAATAATAATAATAATAATAATAATAATAATAATAATAATAATATAAACTTTATTGCTTATATCCAGAAGTAGTACACAGAAACGGGCCTGTCAAAGTTTCCGAAGACTTGAGTGACTAGGCCCGGCAACGTCGGTTACAGCGATGTGGTTACATAATATTCAGGCAAAATTTTTGAACGCACAGACAATTTGAAAGGAATTCTTGTTCACATGTAATAACAAACAAAAGGAGAAGAGACGAAGAATGATTATAAATTACAAATAAGCCATAACAAACAATTTTATAAGTCTGAGGTTAACTTTTTCAACTCTTTTTTTGAAGTGCCAGAAAAGAACTCTTCAGATAATCCATTAAAAATTTTCGGAATATATACACTTCTAGCTTCACCATATCTAGTGGACGAGCAGGGTATATAAAAACGCTTTTTTTCTCTCAGTGATCGACTAGTAACATAAGGCACTTTGAAGTCATCGTTCCAACTATGTCGCAGAATAACAGTTCTAGTAAACAAGTTTCAGAACATGCAAAATCCTAATTCACGAAAAATGTTATGGGAATGTAGCCTAATGCCGTAAGCAACGCTTTTTAGTATGTTTCTAAGTAAGTTGTTAATTCTTGTTTCCCATAGCTCTGTGCAAAAGGCGAAAATCGTGATGCCATATCTCAGCACACTGTATGCTAGTGCGTGAACTATCATTTTCTTGACTGACAGGGGTACCAAGCTTTTTATATTGAAAAGCAAACACGCAACACTTCTAAGTTTGGCACACAGAAAAGCCATGTGATGATGATGATGATGATAATAATAATAATAATAATAATAATAAAACAGACGAGAATTGGCTCTGTGCTCGACGCAGGCCCGTAACCAGGAGGGGGGTAGGGTTAAGAAGGCAATGTAGTGCAAATAACAATATTTAAGCCTATTAATAACGTTGCACTTAAAAAGTAACTTATTTTACATACTGCGATTTTTACCAAAAATAAATAATGAAAATAGATGTTTTTCTTCAATAGTCAAGGCCTTCAGCAAGCCCCCCCCCCCCCCCCCCCCGAAGAAGACTCCTGCCTACGGGCCTGGCTAGACGAGCTAACTTATGACATCAATTACATAACCGATGACTTCATCGTGACGACGGACGTCATCATCCAACATAACGTTGTAACATCACGGCCTACTCGCGACATCCATGTTAAGAACCACGTGGGCACATGACGCGGTGTTAGCCTGGCTTTAGTAAGCTGGCTTTCACAAGCGGTGGAAATGAATATAATAAAAAAAAGAGCATTGAGGCCGTTATATTTTGATATGACCGCTTACATTGCCCCTCAAAAGATGTCTTCTCATCAATGCATTTATGTTAAAATGTGAAGCCAACTTTGAAGGGGTTGTTACCATGGGGTTTGTATTTTGTGAGGTGATTTGTCGCAGATCGTGTGTTGTAGTGAAGCGTACTTATAAAGAAAAGACGTCCTTTAACGCATGTCGCAAGCCGGAGAATTCGGCCTTGTAGGTTGGCTTGGCGAGCAAACTTAGCTTAGCGGTGTCGTCGATAGTTCAAGTTAATCGCGCTGGCTGTCGCCACGGATTTCGCTGCAACTGGGATCGCGCTATTCCGCGAAAAGTGACTCGAGAAAATGTAAGCCGAAAATCCGAGCAGTGATGCCAACCCTAGAGATTTATCCCTAGATCTAGGGTATTTCCATGTCACTCAGAGATATAGCAGGCTTGTTGTGAAATCTAGGGATTTTTGTGAGGCGGCCTTACGAGAACCATTTTTCAACAAGTAAAACCAAAATACTGATACTCTTTGCTGTGTTTTTTTTTTTTTTTCACTTATCGAGACCAGGGTAGTAGCAGCGACAACGCGAGAATCTTCTGGCGCCTACTGGGATGAACTTTCTCTTCGTGATTGTTCAGCAGGTGCGCTTCAGCGCCGTGAGTCATGATTTCTATGTGGGACAGAGAGCCTTTTGCGTTGCATGCACGAAAAAACCGCACCTAATCCGCGCTTGCCGGGTTCCTTCACTGTGCCATGTTGAAGAAGAGCTGTAAACTGGGCTTGTTCGTAGATTGTAACATTTGGACCTATTAACTGCGCCCGTCTTCACCCAGGTCGCTCAAATGTTGCTTTGTTGCTCCATGTCAAATGGCAGGTTCTGGATCAAGAGAATTTGAACAAGGTGAACGAAGTAAAAAGAGTGAAAGCATGTGATCAAAATACTTGTCCGAACGGAACGCTGATACAAGTATGGAGGATAGCTATATCCAGTAGTACAGGGCCCGGTGTGGGAAGCTGATCCAAGGTTGAGAGTGGCCACTTAACAGTAAAAAAAGGCCCCTGCATTTCTATTGCAGATCATGCAACACTGATTTGAAATGCAGCCAATCAGAACTTAACTGCCATTTTGCAAGAGAGCACAGACCTCTGTTGGCTCTCTGGAGGTGGCACTGGTGTAGAATTTTTATGTCGGCTTTCTCGAGGTGCACTATCGTAAACTCCACAGGAAGTATATTAACTATATGCCACAGGAAATGTAGGAAAAGAGCCTCAGCTGCTGTTCATAAGCTAATTTCTACCTTTACATGATTGACAACAAACCGGGTGAAACGGAGAATTACGTTAAGACGTCTTTAAATGTGAATTAGCCAAATTAATAACAACAATTACGGTCTAGGGATTTTTCTTACAATTAAGAGATTTCCTGAGGTTCAATCTAGGGATAAAGTGGTGAAATAGGTTGGCATCACTGAATCCGAGAGAAACGAGCCACCTTGCAGAGCCGTTCGAGTGTCAGACGGAGCAGACAAAACGTTCTTCTTTTTTTTTTTTTCCTTGCTGACATATATTTATACCGCCACTGCATGCATGCAGTACGGATATGGTGAATTCTTGCAGCCGCCGCCGCATGTCTCAGTTTTATTATTACAAACACCTAAGGAATCCTCAATACGAACGAAAAGCGCGGGAAAAGCGTGCGTGAGCTGTGCATCTGCGATAGAAGGACATTGTATAAGATCTAAAAAAGGTGCGGCTGATCCTTCTGTCATAGGAATCTGTATAACACGTAAGTGAAACCTGCCTTCACGAAGCTGTGGAGCGCATAAGCAGCAATCTATGGGGATGGTGCACAAGGCCAGGCGGCTCCACCGTCGCCCCCTGCGTACAGCGCCAATGCGGGCGCTCCTCCGTCGTTGGGGTGATAAGGCTCCCTCCCGCACCGCGTGCGCACCTGCTTGTGCGGGGTGGCGTCGTCTGCTTGTGTTCCGTCGCAGCTTCCTACTGGTTTTAAGACCGTAGAAGGTTTGGAAAATTTCTTCCGTAGAGGTAATATTGCTAAAGGAAAACTTTTATACGAGGCAGGCCATGTGCATCAAGTTAAAGAAAGTGTGTCTGCGGACGGAAGCGTGATGACCGGCCAATGTGTCTCCCAAACGCGGGTCAAAATACTCCGAAAGTTCTAAGATTGCCAGGCTGGAAAGCAAAAGTGATTTTTATTGGGATCCTTGTTAATTTGTAATTTTTTTATCGGTACGTATACACTGTTATCAATATATTAGTCCCACAAAAGGCACCACAATAAAGCAGTGAAAGTCTGTAGCTGTATCTGTCACGTGTGAGCACAGTGCTTGTGTGCGCGTGTTGGAAAGAGAAGCTGTGAAGCCACGGACTGCAAGACCTCATCTGTTTATTCCCGTTAATCGTACTTATACTAAGTGAGAAAACGCGGGGCCGGTGCCAGGAAGTGTCGACAATGTACGTCCATTTATTTATTTCTACATAATTAAAGCTGAACTAAGCAATACGGTTCCAACTCGTTTTGAAAGATTATCCGGTGCCTGAACTCCTTCCTGCGGCGTCTAGGCCGGCAGGCGCATTCAAGAGGCACACAGTCTGTTTTAACGACTTTTACCTTTTTTTTCTTTGCAAGAGGCACTCCAATAGACGGCGATCCCTGTTCTGGTCGGAGTACCAACGATAGGAAAGACCAAACCAGTCAAATGCGTGGCGGGGCTCTAGGAAAAAAAAACAAAAAGAAAAAAAAAAAGATGAAAAGGGCAGCAGCGCGGGCCGCGAACAAAATGTGCGGAGTGCCTTAGTCCACACGGCTCTGCGTGTCGCAGCCTGGTATTCGACACAAGCGGCGCGTTAAAAACAGCGCCAACCATTGCAAATTGACAACACATGTCTGCCAGAAGAGCGTCACCGGAACGCGCGCACCAACTCCCTCCCTTTGACAACCCACCTTTCTCGTACTCCACGCAGAGTGCCGGGGGACAGAATGCTCGTTACATTGCAAACTAGCAACACATGTCGTCTGCTGAGTAGAAAGCGTTGACGGAACGCGCGCGAGCGACCGTGCTTCTCCTTCAGCATTGAGCTTTCTGGAGGCTATAAATATTTGTCCCTGGTGATCTGACATAAGTATTGTTACGGCCGAGGACAAACAAATCTTGTTGCTGAACACCGAACCGTGGTACGACGACCTTTGGAAGAAACGAAAAACCGCAGGAACACGCGAATAACTCGGTTCTAAAGCTACCGCCTGCCCTGCGACCGGAGCTTCTATCACCCCAACGACGGGCGTGCCGCCGCGATGGCGCTCCCGTCGGCGGAGAGTTACAAGTGCACCATCCCCATACTCAGGGACTGGAGGTTGGTTGGGTACACTGAACATGTGAAACCGACGCTGCACAGGGATCCTTGACAAATGCACGCAAGCGAATGTTCTCGAACGACTCACATTTGTCCGGAGACACCGCATTGCACGCGCCAGAGCCTCGCGCGAATCCGCCATAAACAAGAAGCGTCCGCTAACGGCGAAATCTTGCAAGCGAAACCGAACTGTTTCTCATGGGATTGTTTTGTGAACACACAGTCCGCTCCAGTGAAAGGCGCATCATTTGCCTGTAGACGGCCGTCTTTGCGTTCCTGAAGCAGAGCGCGTCGCCTGAGTACAACTTCGATCCTACCATACACGCTACACAAAACAAATTATGTAGCGGCCGTAGTTGCACATTGCCCAAGGAACGTGCAAGCAGGACATTGAAACCTCTGCTGAGACTACCGAAGCGCTAACTGTCGGCGCACATTAGCACGACAACTTACGGCTTCGCTCCATCCTTCTTAGATGGCGGTACCATTTTTGAGAACCAAGAGTGCAGTGAAAGGGAGGCGACGCTAATTTAAAAGTAGTTTTGCTTGTTGAACACCTTTAACCGGAAATAAATTAGATTAGGTGGAAACTTTAATTAGTAAAGATGTAAGCCCATTTTCTTCGCCTCGGCTTCAAAGTACCAGTGGTGTGATCGCTAGAGCTTCCGGCTCCTATCACGGCATCGCGGGTGGTTTTGGGTTCGAATCCTAGCATGTGGTATATCTTCAGTTTTGAATGTTTCTTCATTTTTCAGATATCCACTTCCATGGCGGAAGTACGCCCGTGATTTGGTGGAACCTAGCATAAATCACTTTCACGTTCAAATATAGCATTAAAATGATATTAACATGCATATAAGAAAAGAACTAAAGAGCAAGAAATTGCGCATTTTGTTCATAGGAATAACCATTTACTTCACCAATTAGGAACCTGCAATTTTGTTTTAATTCGCAACTTTTATGGCACACGCAACATGGCGGTCGCCGAGGTGATATACATTTGGGGAAGAACACCGTTCTCTGCGCTAGAGTTGTCCAGCGATTTGTGTTATTGCGTGCGGGCAAAGAAGCGACCAGACCTGGACCTAAATGAACAAAAAAAAGAAAAGAAAAATGCTCTGGCACATGAGTGCAGCCACCTCACGGAAAATCAATGCATAAAGTTGTAAATTCGGCAACAACTACTGCATGTCGTGTTGCTAGAACGAAATTATTGATGAGAGTTTGTCACAAAGCACGAGGTTATCACGTGCGTGGCTCCGTAAAGTCAGATGAGTTCTCGGACGTTCAGTTTATAGGTTTTTTGATACGTAGCTTTCGGAATGCACTTCGAAGGAACATGTTGTGTAAGTATTGTACCTTCAGAGACTCCGCGGTGCCAACCGAGAGAGGGAGAGAGAGACAGGGCAAGGTAAAGGAAAGCCAGGGAGGTTAAACATAGATCACCGGTTGGCTGCCCTGTACTGGGCAAGGGGAACATGGGAATGAAAGAGGGACAGGAGAAGTGGTCCGACGAAGGTGCGCGCATGCAATGGTTGTGTGATGTGAGTGCATTTGAAAAGAAAAACCGCGGGTTTATGTGATCCCTAGGCCTTAAAGGGCCCCTCTCCAGGTCACACAGGAAATTGTAGCTGTACAGCAGAAGTAATTCCATGCACAGCAGAGAGCGTTCTACAGAAAGAAATTTTGAAATTGGTTCATTACTTGCGGAGAAAAAAAAACATTTTGCAGCAGCGCGCGCAAGAAAAGATCAGTGAAGCTTGCACTAGTGATGCAAGGCTGGTCTGGGTTTGTTTCCGGCACATCCCCATTTCGTTTATTTATTTGTGGGCTTCAACGTCCCAAAACCAGCTCTGATTATGAGAGGCGTCGTAGTGGAGGTCTCCGGAAATTTCGACCACCTGGGGTTCTTTAACGTGCACTGACATCGCACAGCACACGGGCCTCAACATTTGGCCTCCATCAAAATGCAGCCGCCGCAGCCGGGATTCGATCCCGCGACCTTCAGATCAGCAGCTGGGTGTCATAACCACTAGACCACCGTGGCGGGGCATCCGCATTTCTTCGTGATCCGATCGAGGCTTTGGAAAACGCCTCGCGGAGCACTGCGAGGCCCAGCGAGGCCCAGCGAAGAACGCTTCTCAAAGTCTCGCACCGAGCTCAGCGTAAAGAAGTTCACGTCGACCACAGAATGTGGCATCTCGCACCGAGCTCAGCGTAAAGAAGTTCACGTCGACCACAGAATGTGGCAGACGCGGCACTCATGGCCTCGGCTTGACGCCGTCCCACCCCTTTGCCATACTACACTAAGGGTTTGTGCATAGCTTCGCTTACTTTTCCTTAAAGATATATGATAAGGTCATCCTTAACACTGCCACTCAGCACAAGTAGCCTACTTGGGCGTCATCGCATCATCAGATCTTGGATAGTCGGCTTATGTAGAGCGCGTGGCAAGCAAAGCGACGCGAAAGATGTGTTTAAAGATTGTCCTGAGATACTCTACGAATGAAGACAACCTCATGGCTTATGTTTCACGATTATATACGCCCCAATTTAGAGTATATTTCACAAATCGCAACCGTGCGCGTAGGGGTGTTCAGGCACGATGGTGACATGACGGAATGAAATAGCGCACAAGCGCACACCGGTGCTATTTGTCGATAATGCAATTATGCACGCGAACACGGCGTGCTTTCCGTTTACAAGATGTCTTGAGGCTGCCCAGCAAAAAGCCGTACGTTGTATCTGTAAGAGATACCAACTCCCCGACTTGAGTTATCATTGTGTTTGAGTTATCATTGTGGCGTTCCACCACGGCGGTCTAGTGGCTATCGCACTCGACTGCTAATAGGTGGCGCTGGCTGGTCGGAGGGTCGCGGGATCGAATCCCGAACACGGCGGCTGCATTTCGATGGAGGCGAAACGTTGAGGCCGTTATGCGTTAAAGAACCCCGGGTGGTCGAAATTTCCGGAGCCCTCCACTACGGCGTCTCCCATCATAATATCGTGGTTTTGGGACGTAAAACCCCAGAAATCAATCAATGCTTGTGCTCTATACTCGTTTTATTGCGATAGCAATTATATGGACAGTCTCGGCTGGTTTCTGCCGTCCCAGTCGCCGCCGTCATGAACCGTATATGTATAAGTATGTATACTTATATATATAAAAGTCCCAAAGAAAAACAATTCAGATAAATGCTTCCGAAGCGCGGAATCGAACAGGAACCTCTCGCTCCGCAGCGCGTGGCGCTAACCACTACGTCACAAAGAGCAGATCCTGCGGAGAGCTAACGGCGAGCCTTATATACACACCCTTTACCGCTGGCAGGACTCAGAGACGGCAGGCGCTTATAAGCGTTTCTTCATTACCAGCAAGATGGCACGAGGAGTGCAAGGGAGCGTACGAAAGTCACTCGAGCTCAAGGGACGCCGCTAAGCGAACAAACAGATTAGCGCGAACTATAAAGTGTCACAGCTCGACACTTGAAGCACGCTAGTTTCCTTCGCTGATTCGGCCGCCTTTGCAACAGGAGCGCTGTTCAAACTGAGAGTATACATTGTGACAGCTTATTCGCGCTCGTTCGGTGTATATCTGTGCGTTCGTTTCGTGCGTGCTTCACTTGATAGTTCACCCTCATCTTCTGTTTTAGATGCGGAGCATCTCTTGCTCGCGGGTATGTCACGCGTCCGGCGTCCGCACTCACACTACGCATGCACGACTCTCCTCTCCCTTCCTTCTCTCCAACAGCTGCTGCAATAAATAAAGCGGGTAGAGAGCGCGCGCGCGCGGCGTCCATCCGCACTCACACTACGCATGCGCGACTCTCTCTCTCCATTCCCTCTCTCCAACAGCTGCTCCAATAAACAAAGCGGGTAGAGAGCGCGCGCGCGCTTCGCTTCAGTAGTATCTCCTCCTTCTCCGATGAAAGAAGTGGTGGTGTTGTGTGATGGAAGCAACAGTTCCGTCAGCGAGTGGGTTGACGCAAGTACGCATCAGCATCAACCCACACTCTGACAACGGTCACGCGATGCGTGGTAACGAACCAAGTTAACAACGTAATAACACGCAAGGTTCACCGCAAGGTTCACCGCAAAGGTAACACCGAAAACACTGCAAACCTGTAAACACCGCCGTTAAATGCACCGTTGAAACTCCCGCGATGCTCCGCATCACCCCATGGTCCCCTTCGGTGAGATGATGTAATTTTTGTTCATTTAGCGGCCTCCTTTGAGCTCGAGGGACGCGCTGGAAACTTCAAGCTGCCTCCACGCTCTTCGTGTTGCGGTATTTTAATTAATATTGCTCCTGAAGCTGCGAGCCTCACTTCGTATAGCATTACAATTTCTTGCTATCGCATTCATTGCTTCGCCCTTGCGGCGAAACTGCGACTTTTTCAATTTCATCCTGGAATGCTTTCACAGCATAGCGGTCTTCGTGTATCTATTCATTGCTTGACCTTGAAGTTCGTCCACTGCCTTACTTCGAGAGCTGTCCTGTGCTGCCTAATGCAAAATTTGGAGCAACTTATAGGACAAGATTCTAATCTTATCTCCGTCCCCCCTCTCTCTCTCGCGTGTGTGTGTGTTTACAAAAATGAAATCATCATCAATCATCGCTGTGGCTATTGCAGACGCTGTCGTTTGTTCCCCTTGTAAGTTGTTTTTACGGCATGCAGACTATGCTTGCGGGAAGGAAAACTTCCAAGCTATACACCAAAACTTCTGACACTAAATATATATCAAAGGCGATAACCTTACATGTCTCACGCGAAGGTTACTTGAAAAAGAAAAGGGGCTGAAAAAAAAAGTACAGTATTATAAACCTGGTACAAAGAAATCGAAACCTCGCGCCTCGTTCACCTAGTATATACCAAAATTGGCATGGGAGGGTACGGATGTATGTCTAAAACGACTGATAGGTCATGGCATCAATAACATGGCATGCTCGCCGGTTACGTCACGAGTAACGATAATAAAATCACGTATGTGCGGGCATAAGCCACACGTGGTTGAATGTTAACCGTTACAGAGTATCGCAACACGTGATGTTTAACTACCAAGGGTGCCACGCTCGAACGCCTAGGTCCGGGGTTCGACCACCAAAGTCCTTGGCTTTCGGCTTTACGTATCCTAAGCGATGGCGAAAGAAAGAAAGAGGAAGAACATCCACACTCTGAGGTCAGACGCATCTCTCTTTGCGGAGGCTCATTAGAGCTAGCGGTAGCTATTGCTATAGAGACTGGTTGGCCCATCTTGATCTTGCAAGGCTCCTTGCGAGGTAGCCTCTTGCTTGCACGTTACTCGCTTATGCTTCTTCTCCTTCGCAGGGGGGACACCATCGCGGACGTGCTGCTGTCGCTCAAGCACGCCGTGGTCCACCCGAGCTCGCCGGCGGCGGGCGCCGGGCCCTACGGGGCCGGGCCGGCCGAAGCCCCCCCGCCGCCTCCGCCGCCGCACATGTTCCCCACATCGATGAGCGTCAACCTGTCCATGAACATGACCATGGGCGTGGCCGGATGGGAGCCCAGCTACGCCGCGCAGTGGGGGCCCCCGCCCTACCACCACCATCCGCAAGAAGACCTCTACGCGAGTTCCGGCTACGCGACGGACGTGTCCGCACCCCCGCCCCCGCCGCCACCCGCGCCGCACCAAGTCGTCGGAACGGCGACCCAGGTTGCTGGCGGTGCCGTGAGTCAGGGCGGCGTCGTCGCCGGCGGCGCGGTGCGCGGCTCCGACGGTCGTGTCAACCTGTGCGGCATCTGCGGCAAGGCGTACGCGAGGCCTAGCACGCTCAAGACGCACCTGCGCACGCACTCGGGCGAGCGGCCCTACCGCTGCCTGCAGTGCAGCAAGTGCTTCTCGCAGGCGGCCAACCTGACGGCGCACCTGCGCACGCACTCCGGCGAGAAGCCGTTCCGCTGTCCGGTGTGCGAGCGCCGCTTCTCGCAGAGCTCGTCGGTGACGACGCACATGCGCACGCACTCGGGCGAACGGCCTTACCGCTGCTGCCTCTGCAAGAAGGCCTTCTCGGACAGCTCCACGCTGACCAAGCATCTGCGCACCCACTCGGGCGAGAAGCCCTACCAGTGCCGGCTCTGTCTGCTCCGCTTCTCGCAGTCGGGCAACCTGAACCGGCACATGCGCGTCCACGCCAACGCCTCCTGAGCCCTCCTTTAATTTAAGAACCCGATTCCCCCCTTTTTTTACGCTGGCGCACAGGTCTCGCTTCAGGCAGACGGACCGAGCTGGCCCGAGAAGAGCTATACTGCAGTATCAGAGGTACAAAAATAAAAGTATATTGCTGCACCTGGCCTTCCTTCACTACCGCTGAGCTAAGGCGCGTATGTGTGTCACAGTGTTGCCCTGAGGACCAAACTGCTGGCGACGCATTGCGCAGTCATTGTTTTATTGTCAATATAAACTGCAGCAAAGGATATGCTTATATACCAACCATATGCGCGTAGCGTCATGTGATAAAAAGCGCATGCGAACAGGGTTCACCTGACAACCACAAGCACGCGAGGTCACAGTGCTGGCCGGCAGCGGCAGAGTGTGTCCAAGTATATCCGCAAAGAACGAAACAAGTATTATTGGTATTGTTTGATTTACGAACCGAACTAGGTTAGAGCTGCTGTGTATCGTTAGAATAGGCAGTTAAAATAGAATCAAAATCGGCCTTAATTTTAATACTTCACTGCTATAGTTACGAAATATGCATATACAGGACGAAATAAGTATGTCATTTGTTGGAATAAGAGCGGTCGCTTTCCCGCTGTTTTTGAAACCAAATTGCGGATTTCCTGGAGTGCAGCGCAATAGTTTTTGGATCACATATTCACACGAGCCTCCGAGACTGATTGGCATAGTTTTCTGAATATGTTCAAACTGTGTTTCAGGGCCGCTTTAAAACAGTAAGTAAATCCATAGCGCAATTAGAACATGGAACAGCACTATATATGGGACAGTATCGGCTAGATTAGTTGAGCAAAACGAACGCCGCATGGAAAATATGTCCATGAGTATACTGCTAAACCAAGCACCAGCAAATGAATTCTTTGGTCGTTTCTTATCTTGATGCCAAGTGTTTGTGTGTTCCTGAAAGCGACAGGTGGAGAAATGGACACTCAGCTCACCGTGTATGGGAGAGGAGGGGACGAAGGTCATATTTCACATTGTGATACCAAGTTATCGCAGCGTGATTTGATTGATTTGTGGGATTTAACGTCCCAAAACCAGTTCTGATTATGAGAGACGCCGTAGTGGAAGTCTCCGGAAATTGCGACCACCTGGGTTTCTTTAACGTGCACTGACATCGCACAGCACAACATTTCGCCTCCATCGAAATGCAGCCGCCGCGGCCGGTATTCGATCCCGCGACCTTCGGATCTGCAGCCGAGTGCCATAACCACTAGACCACCGTGCGGGGCATATCGCAGCGTGTATGATTGATTTATGCGCATAGCAAGTTACCATGGTTATACTTAACGAACATGGAAACAGAGTGAATGCTATTAGATAAGAGTTATGAGGCACTGCGGTCCTATGCACTAAACGCAGTCCTCCTCATATCCTGATTCTGCAAAACTTGCAAGGTGTATAGATCGTTTACTTCCGCACTTGCCCAGCAAATAATGCAAGTTATAAATAGGTTTGCCCAGCCACGGTGTTGTATAGTGGTCATGGTACCCGGCTGTTGATCCGAAGGTCGCGGGACCGAATCCCAGCCGCGGCGGCTGCATTTCCATGGAGGCAAAATGTATGTCAGTGCACGTTAAAGAGCCCCAGGTGGTCGAAATTTCCGGAGCCCTCCATTATGGCGTTTCTCACAATCATATCGTGGTTTTGGAAGGTTACCCCAGAAATCAATCAACAAAAAGCTTCGCAGTTGCCCGTCATTGAAACGTGTACCAGCCCAGGCAGATGAGCACGCGATGGACACATTTTCGGCTAATTTTAATAAGAGTTGGCTCTGAACCAAGCTCCAACTGCCGTGTTGCAGAAGATATCGTCATCCTTTCTTCCTTTCTCTCCTTGAGGAACCACTACATGCAAGCGGTCTGGTAGAGCGAGCCCAATTAAAGCGGGCATATGCGACAAAGTGCATCGACTGCTGCATGTCTTTGTGCTCCTGTTTCAAACGCCATATGGTGCTCCATGCATGGATGGATGTCATGGACGAGGGTTACGGACTTCGGGGAGCCCCGGGATATCGAGTTGCGCCACTGTTTTCTGCGCGCCGCTCGCCCCGCCTACAGTGATTCCAGTGCCATATGTATTCTCCGAGAGCTATCACTTGGTGAAAACAAGTTCCGTTGCGCTGCGGTCAAGCAAACACTTGGCAGGCGCAGTTGGCATCAGCACTGTTATTATTAAGGCGAAAGTCTTGAGTGTCTCAAGTGTCTCATGAGGTGCAGACTGTGACAGTTCGGCGTCAACAACATATGTGAAGCAAAAAAAAAAAAAAAAGTCAAAAACTCGCGTCTCGTTCCCTTGGTGTGTACCAAAATTAGCATGGTAGGGTATGAGTACATGAATAAAAACAGTCACAGTTTCGCCGCAAGGGCGAAGCAATCAATGCGATAGCAAGAAAGTGTAATGCTATACGAAGTGATGCTCGCAGCTTCAGGAGCAATATTAATTGTAGCAAACATGCACTTGCTAAGTGAGCGTCTCCCGTGGGCAGCGCGTGCTGGTACGAGGGGCTTTATACGTTGTGTGTCACAAAGCTACACATACAAAGCTACGCGAGGCCGCTAAATTAACAAACAGAAGATGAGCGCGAACTATCAAGTGAAGTACGCACGAAACGAAGAAACGAACGCACAGATATACCCCGAACGAGCGCGAATAGGCTGTCACAATGGATACTCTCAGTTTGAACAGCGCTCCTGTTGCAAAGGCGGCTGCCCGTTGCGCTCCTCGCGCCATCTCGCTGGTAATGAAGAAACGCTATAAGCGCCTGCCGTCTCTGAGTCCTGCCAGCGGTAAAGGGTGCGTATATAAGGCTCACCATTAGCTCCTTGAAGCGTCTGCTCTTTTTGGCGTAGTGGTTAGCGCCACGCGCTGCGGAGTGAGAGGTTCCTGGTTCGTGTCCGCGCGTCGGAAGCATTTATCCGGATTATTTTTCTTTGAGACTTATATATATATATATATATATATATATATATATATATATATATATATATCCTTATACATATGCGGTTCATGACGGCGGCGACGGGGACGGCAGAAACCAGCCGATACTGTCCATATAATTGCTATCGCAATAATATGACTAATAGGTCATGACATAACTAACGCCATATGCTCGTCATTTACTTCACGATTAATGATATAATGCCTGAGTCACTCAGTGTGCTGCATGCAGGTATGCGCATCGCGTGACTGAATGTTAGCCTTTGCAACATATATCAAATTACACTCACTTGACGCCAAATTAATATAGAGAATTAAGCCAATCGATAGGGTTGACAGCTTGGTTGGTCGGTAAGGTAGCATACTTAATGAACAGCGCGCAGAAACCGAACCCAACAGAAAGAAGAGGAAAATACAACGCCTGCCCTGTGTTTCCTTCTTCCGTGTGTGTGCACTTTCCTCGCGCTCAGTTATTAAACGTGCCAACCCACGTCAGAGGATAGCGAGATAGAAATGCTCATGCGCAGTACGCGATGAAAGGCCCATAGTGCTTAGCGTACGCACGCTATTGCCCTGATTATGTCAGCTCCTTCAGTAAGAAAGGGCGCTATATGCGTCAAACTGTCACATATTTGATCAAAGTTACTGCTGTAAAATGTCCTACGTGCAACAAAGCCTCCACGGCATTGGCTCAAATTTTACTGCTGATATGCGTAATAAATTGTGAATCGCGAAACATCAGCTACACTTGGACACTGAGATATTGCTAAGTAATCCCTTCCTGTGCAACAGCTGTTGCTTGGAAATAGGGATCATAGTGTATTCAGTAAGCAAGAAATAAAATCGTGGTTTCTTTTTGTCTCCCCAAGGCACTGTAGAAGTTGGAAATCAGCCTTAGTCCGCGTTTGCAAACAATTTAAGAGTTCGCGTGATTGCTCGCACTCCTACAGTGTGGCAGAGAAATTACATCCCGATCTTCCGCGATCGCGATCGACAGTTCGAAGACCAAACGAGCTTTCAGAATCACAGCACCGGTATGGTGTACGTTACTCGCGCGCTATATTTTAGGTAGCTGTTTCATACTACAAGAAATGTAAGCATAAAATACAGGCTCATAAACGTAAGGTGAGCGATCGAGGTTTATCCACAACATAAAGAATTGAAAGAAAGCAAAAAAAAAAAGAAATCATGCTGGTTGCGCGGACGGCGAGTGGCTTTCCCTCATGACTTTCGAACGCAAGATGGCACGCCATGGCGCCCCAACCAAGGAGGCTAACAAAAAAACAAAAAGACTTTTGGAGTGGAAGTTAGGACCCAAAAGTGTTGCGGTATTTTCATTATCTAGAGGGCACCATAAAACGCTACCGCGCAGCGAAAACGACGCAGCGTTCCTCAAGCACCTTACGAGTTCGAAGGCGAATATTTCTGCTGAAAGATACTGCTCCACATGTGTCATCGTGTTACTGGTCTTCTTTGCAAGCCTCGAAGTCGTGGCACATGTAATTGGAGATCACGGCATCGCTACTCACACTGATGTATCAATTTAATTGGGAACAGCGGTCCTTTATTTTACAATTAGCCGCAGCACTTGGCCACATGAGGGGCCCCAGCCACACACAACGGCGCTTGCGGACATTCAAGGCCCCCGCTCTAGACCGTGTGCACTCCGGCAAGTTTCTGCCACCGCGCCGGGGGAGGAGCTGGCAGGAAGACGGTTAAACAGATGGAGGAAGGGGAAAAAACACTATAGGAGAAGGCATCACGTGACAAATATGAAGCCAGGTCACAAAATTTTAAAGGTGAGATTCATGGGGAATGGACCCCCGCCACGTTGTAGGCAAGTGGTATAGAAAAATGCACGGCCAAGGCCGTGCGATTATTCTACAACTTCCCTACCATAGGCCCAGGGCCCATTAGGCCGGGTCCACATATGAGGGAGCATGGCTCCCCCAGCCAAAGGGCACCTTTGCGTTCTTCCTGAGCTCATGAGACAGAAGCAAGAACTGAGTCTCGCGTGGTCAAGTTTAGATGTCAGAAGTCATAAAAGATTGAGTATATCAAACAACAATGGCTGTCATTACGCGGGTGTGACGCCCCGAGCGGTGTCGGCAGAGCAAAATATGCGAACGCGGAGAACAGGCAAAATTAAACTGATTAATTGAGTTGTGGGGTTAAACGTCCAAAACCAGCTCTGATTATGGCCGCGCCACGGTGGTCTAGTGGCTAAGGTACTCGGCTGCTGATCCGAGGGTCGCGGGATCGAATCCCGGCCGCGGCGGCTGCATTTCGATGGAGGCGAAATGTTGAGGCCCGTGTGCTGTGCGTTGTCAGTGCACGTTAAAGGACCCCAGACGGTCAGAATTTCCGGAGCCCTCCACTACGGCGTCTCTCATAATCAGAGCTGGTTTTGGGACGTTAAACTCCACCAATCAATCAATCAAGCTCTGATTATGAGGGTCTCCGGAAATTTCGACCACCTGGGGTTCTTTAGCGTGCACTGGCATCGCACAGTGCACGGGCCTCAACATTTCGCCTCCATCGAAATGCAGCTATTGCGGCCGGGATTCGATCCCGCGAGTGCCATAGACCATCGTGGCGGGGCAACATAATTAAACTATCACCCTTATCCTCGACCGGCGGCTGTAAAAGTCCCAAGTGGGAGAAATCACTAGGGCTTTCGTTATAGCCGTGGGTTTGTGGAGAACACGCGTTGGAAAGAAAAAATTTTAAGAATTACGTGCTTCCACGGTGGTCCTGATGTGCGTGAGCCATTAGGCGGCGACTTCGGGAAGGACGGAGTGTCCACTCAATAAATAAATAAATAAAAAATAAAATGAGGGGGGGACTAAGAAAGACACACCACGCACCTTTCAGTGCGCTTGAAAAAAACCATCGGAGCGTCTTCAGCAGAGCCTACAATGCTCTAAAAGAAGTTCTCGAATGCATGCATCAGACTGGCCGGCGCCATGGGGCCTGGCCTGTCGGGCGGGCCCCTCCGGTCGCCGCGCAGTTTGGAATGGTGCGCAGTTACTGGCGGCTCTACAATATCAAATGGCTGCATGCAATACATAGAGAGGTGAAATCGGGACAGATGATAAAAGTAACTCCGGGGCCTTGGAAGGGATTTAGAGAGATTCGGATAGATTCAGGCACTGTCAGATTTTGGCGACGAATCAACCCCGTTTTGATCCCTCGAGTCTTTTTGTCATCGGAGAGATGAGGTAGTCTTCGCAAGAGCTTGAAGTCAGTGGCGACGATCGGGTGGCCGCCATGCTTCGAGAGCAACGTACAACCGAGCCCCGACCCCAGCCACCGCTCCAGAGGACGGCGACGAGGCGAATGCGTCGATAGAGTGCTCCAGATAAGCCCGCCTTTGACCGAGAACATGAGCGGAATTGCGTTGATAAAAGCTGCGTTATGCTATTGTTAGCCGTTTATTGGTTGGTTTGCGGGGTTTAACGTCCCAAAACCAGCTCTGATTATGAGAGACGCCGTAGTGGAGGTCTCCGGAAATTTCGACCACCTGGGGTTCTTTAACGTGCACTGACATCGCAAAGCACACGGGCCTCAATATTTCGCCTCCGAATCGAAATGCAGCCGCCGCAGCCGGGATTCGATCCCGCGACCCTCGGATCAGCAGCCGAGTACCGTATCCACTAGACCACCGTGGCGGGGCAGCCGTTTATTGATGAGCGTGTTTACCGTATATATACATGTGCTGTAAATCGTGCTGATCTTGCCAAATTATTGGGATTTTCTTTTTTTTTTCTTTTTCGCCCTCTTTCTTTTTCTTTTTTTTTTCTTTTTTGCTTAATGTTGTGTTACTTACTTTGCGCCCTTTATGCTTGGCATTTTTGGAGACGTTGAGACAGGTATGTTCGGAAATTAAACAGTATGTTTTTGTACACGTAAGGAAGCTTTTTTTCCCAACCACAATAAGTATGTTTTGGTTAAATAGTTGTTGAGATGTGCGGACAAAAGGGGAGAGCGGGGGTAGTTAAGGAGTGCTCCGTAAAGGGGCGGAAACGCCTCCCCCTTTGCGCGTGGTCGGTACATCTCATAGACGAAATACGCCACCTCCTAGGGGCCCAGTCTGGGAAAAGAATGAGAAGGCTGTGAATGACCTTCGTAGGAAGCACTTCTAGACCTGGCCTCCTGCAGCAGGCACACGACATCCAACGTCTTCAAAAATCGCAGTGCCGCTGTTAGACTCTGGAAGCGTCTAGGAACTTTGGCGAGTATGTCTCCCTTTCGGATCTGAAAAAAAAAAAAAAAAAAAAAGTCATCCATTCCACTTTGTGAAGGCGGATAAGCAGCAAGGCTGTGATAATACCTGACCCAACTGGTTAGTGTGATGTAGCCTTGCCCGACTAAGCAATTCACTGCATAAAATTATTGACCTCAACAGAACCAAGTGCTTACACATTTGGTTCACCTTAGTAGCATTTCAATCGCTTAACCTAACATTTCGTTTGCTTGATGCATTGTGGATTAAAGTCATTTCACCTTTGGTCCACTTAATGCACCTTTTATTCGCCTTAATTCTGACTTGGTTCCCTATATTCGCATTTCGTTTTGGGTATGAGCCACTGCTCCACGCCCTGTATAGCCCTCGGGATAGGCCAACGTATAAGCGAATCAAATAAACCGCGGATGATGGCTGAAAGCGCGATCCAGCGATCATGCATATACGTAGCCATATACATAACATATTCATAATCACATATACGGCACGGCCGTGCTAGTAGGAAGCGACACCTGTGCGACCGTAGCGAACGCCACAGGCATTAGAGCTGGGAAAGTACACGTTCGGCACCGTGAAACAATCAATCACATGCAAATGAACATATATGTTTCTATGTGACTTTGTACAATCAAAGATCACCTGAATGTATAATTTTTGATACTATGTTGATTAAATGGTACAGTTCATATTGATACCTTGCGTAGTAGACGCGAATGAAGCAAGCGTTTTGTTCGCGCCTTCTTCGCGCTGTTTCAGTATGAATGCCAATAGCCCAGCTGCGTCCGTGGTGTCGTTACAGCGCATTCATTAATATTTATGTGTTTATAAAGTATGCATGATGTAAGTGCGTGTTTGAGATGCGTAAGTTTCGCTTGCGATTACTTGAGGTTATTTTTTTATTCGAACATTCATATTATTTCTGCTTTTTTAGGGTTTCTACAATAAATATGCGGGCACGTTTACAATTTAGGGTTGTTTGCACGCTGTTGAATCTGTATATATATATATATATATATATATATATATATATATATATATATATATATATATATATATATATATATATATATATATATATATATATATATTGTTTCCGCCGAGTACGTGCGCTGGCTCAGAGATAGCGTGTTAACCTATGTAATGACCTTGCATGGTCTGCTCGGACTTCCAAATATATATATATATATATATATATATATATATATATATATATATATATATATATATATATATATATATATATATATATTGTTTCCGCCGAGTACGTGCGCTGGCTCAGATGATAGCGTGTTAACCTATGTAATGACCTTGCATGGTCTGCTCGGACTTCCAACGTTGGCAACTCTGCTAATTGCTCTCTTGGCTATCTGCATCGAAATCTACGCCTTGTTTCCTTCCTGAGTGGTAAGACTATATATTTAACCCTGATCCAACCCGAATGCTCATGCTGTGCTTGTGACATGCGTCAAGCTATACCTGCCAACAGCTCTGGAGTGCATACACATTCGTACAGCTGTAGGTTTATTCATTCGAACTACTCCTGCAACACCGGTGTCACCGAACTGAAGTTATCACATAATCTCCAAACCATCGAAGAGCGCCGCGAAACTGCAAGATTGTGCCTTTCTCGTAAGTTATACCAGCCCGTCAGTGGTTCGACGCGAACGTCTTTAGGCTGGTCTCGGCACGAAACTTTGAGAAGTGCTTTGCGAGGCGTTTCCCGAAGCTTCGGACCACGAACAAAATGCGGGTGTGTTCCGGACCAGCCAACTGTCCATCAGCTTCCCAGTAGAGCAGACTGGTTTGACGTTTATGAAGTGCCCAGCTTTTTTTTTTTTTTTACCACTCGAGGCCTCATTTCTGGTACACACTGTTTGCCAATTAGGCTTATTAGTCAGGGAATATGCTATATATATATATATATATATATATATATATATATATATATATATATATATATATATATATATATATATATATATATATATATATATATATATATATATATATGATAAAGAGAGCGAGAAAGTAAAGCAGATGCTTCAACAATACGTTTTGTCAAAAAGGGGGCGAGAGTGGGGGGAACGGTTGATCCGTTCATCTTCCCCCTTTCCCACAAAGCAAGCAGCAAACGGAAAAACAAAGTCGGTTTCCATGTGCATTTCCTACAAGCCATTTCTGTGCCCCGTGAGTAACTGTCGGAACAGCGAAGCCAGTAGCGCACCCAGGATCTCCGCCAGGGGGGGGGGGGTTTATATTTTTCACTAAGGGCCGGGCATGCGATTACACAGTTGTTGCGTGTGTAAAAAAAAGTAAATAAAATGCCAAATAATAGTAACATCAATGATGATGATTACTTTATCATTTTTTCGGCGTTTTGCAGAGAAATTAGCGCCACATTCTTCTAGGACATAGGAGCAGTTACGGAGTGGGAGGAGGGTTAGTCGGCCTCAGGGGGGGGAGGGGGGTTACAACCCCGAAACCCCCCCCCCCCCCCTCGGTGCGCCACTGAGCGAAGCTGATGTGAAATCTCACCGGTTCACTTGATCTCGCGTGATTGGTCAGAATCGATCTTTTACTGACGCGAGCGCGACTCTGTCCAATATCACGCGAGGGCAAACGGGCCGGTCCATCTTTAGAGCCGTTATAAGATATCGCCCCTGTTATTTTATCGTAACTGCGGCAAGGGTGTCAAGGTGTTAATGTGAATCACTAGAGGCCGTGGGCCGAATTCACAAAACTTTTTTTTTCGTAACTGCTCTTTGCCGTTGATCGGTCGGCTTCTCTAACGATACTTCTAGCATCGGCATTGGCTGAAATTTTCTCTTAGGAACTTTTTCATCTTAAGCTTTTTTTTTTTTGTGAACATGGGCCTGGATTTTTAGGCATTAAAATTTGCGTTTTAGGCGCCAAAAGTAGGCAGGACGCATTTACAGGCCTCCAACGTCATAGACATATGCGCAATAAATCTCGGCATAATTAAATGCAAATTATCTCAAAGGGAGACGCGCACACGCCCTGTATCTATACTACAGAAAAAAAAAAGGAAATCATCGTGTATCATGGCAAAAAGGCGCGAACAGTTGAACATAGTCGCGTGAAATTGTCCCATAAAGCTGCTCCAGTGGTTTCCCTACACACGCCCTTGCTTTTCTCAAGCACCCCCGCCCCAATTTGTTACAATATGTTACTAATTCGTAATATATACTGCTTAACCTCAACCAGCAGCCCCACCTTATAGACGTTTAGACACTCCCTAATTTCAATTCCTGGGGAAACCCCTGTAGCTTGCAGATATAGCAAGAAACAAGAACCGTTTTCCTGGCGCTTCTGTTGCCTTTTACACGGATAGCTTTGCTGGATAGGTATTGTTCAAAGGGCCTGTTTGGAATAATGATTTTTGGATCAAACCTGAACGACACGATAATTTGTATGCAAAGTCGTTGCATTCGTACTCGGCCAGTGATAGTATTTTATTCCAAAAATGCTTTTTTACATTCCAGCTAGTCTGGAATCTACATTAGCTGATCAAGAACGCTTGAACAGTCGCTATTTCGGCAAGCGCTTAGGGCTCAAGTGGGGTCAAACGTCGGCCTCACCCGTAGTGGCACGGCTCTGCCAGGTAGCCGCTCCACGAGCCTTAAAAAAAAAAAAAGAAACCCCCCTTGGATACATATCTGGCAATATTCTAATATACGACATCATCTGAATCGCACAAGCAAGACGTCCCAAAACTCCATAATCATCATCATCATCATCATCTTAGGCCCACTGCAGGACGAAGGCCTCCCCAATGCTCTCCATCCTTTCCTGCCCTCCCAAAACTCCACGCCTCGTCTAATGGGGAACCTGTGCACGCCTATTAATTCCTTATTCAATCTCATTCTTTATTCGCCATTAGTACACAAGGAGGTCCCAGAGTTATAAAACTGTTAGGGGGACCTCCTATTAGCAGTTTGACAGCATCAGTGAATTATAAATTATGGCAAAATAGCAGTTACATAATGATAGATAAAGCTAGAAGCAAGCGAACAATAAATCAGGACATATAAGAAATAGTAACAATGAAAGAAAGCAACAAAACAAGGAAGGTGTTTACAATAGATGAAAAGTGATTTATAAGCAAATAATACAGGCCTGTTTATGAAGGGTGTCAGACAAGGAGATACAATATCTCCAATGCTATTTACTGCATGTTTGGAAGAAATCTTCAAAAGATCAGACTGGGACAAGACAGGGCTAAGTATTAACGGCGAATATCTGAGTAACTTACGATTTGCCGACGACATCGTACTCTTTAGCAATGATGGCGACAAAGTGCAAAAGATGATTGAAGACTTAAGCCGAGAAAGCGCTAAGGTAGGGTTAAGGATGAACACGTAGAAAACAAAGATAATGCTAAGTGGAACGGCGAAAAAAACGGGTCTTCAAGATCGAAAACCAAGCATTAGAAGTCGTAGAAGAATACCTATATCTAGGACAGTTACTGACAGGAGAACCCGCCCACATAAAAGAAATCCACCATAGAATAAACATGGGATGGCGCGCATACGGGAGACATTCCCAACTCATGAATGAAAACATACCACTACCACTCAAGCGTAAACTATATAACTACTGCATCTTGCTGGTACTGAAATACGGGGCAGAAACTTGGAGAATTACAAAGGAGCTCGAGATGAAGTTAAGAACCACGCAGCGGGCGATGCAACGAAAAATGATAGGCGTTAGACTGGGGTCGCCGACATAATGAACGATGTTAAGAAGAAAAAATGGACATGGGCAGGCCACGTGATGAGAAGGCTAGATAACCGATGGACAGTTAGAACGACGGAATGGATTCCAAGAGAGGGTAAGCGCAGCCGCGGACGACAGAGAGTAAGACGGGGGGACGAAATTAAGAAATTCGCAGGCACCAAATGGAATCAGTTCGCGCAGGACAGGCAAGAATGGCGAGGATTGGGAGAGGCCTTTGTCCTGCAGTGGACAGATATGATGATGATGATAGCAAAAATAACAGTTGCAATTAACACGATATAAAAGTATATGAAACTTTTAAACAGCCCGAAGTAGCAGACATTTAAAGAATACATTGCTTGCAAAAATGAGACTATAGCAACATAAAACTAAAATCTCTAGAAAGGAAGAGTAAAAGGGAAACGATAAGATATAGGTATGAGTGACATTTTAGCAAACATGTTATTAAAGAAAATTCAAATCAAATGGCTTACGTTACATGATCACGGCAATGAATCTGTAGCCAGCAATGTCGTCAGTAAGTATTTCTTCGCGACTTTTTTTTAATAGTGCACGAGTGGCGCACACCCCAGTCTTGATATGCGAACGTTTGCGCCACACGTGATTTAATTCACATGGACTCATGGAGAGAAAAGCTCATCAAGTATGGAACGTCTCGCTCCAAAATGCGTGTTGCGAACGTTGCATTGCCAGATGTGTAGCAAGGTTTTGCCTTCAAGTGGCACAGAGTGGTTTAACGCAAACCGTTTTTAGGTGCGGAGCACCTTAGGGGCTGGGCTTGTCGGCATGTCCTCCTGCTGTCGTCACGGTGGACCCATCCTGGATCACGGTGGGCCCATCTTGGGCCGGTTTGCCCAATATAGAATCGGCCACAAGACAGGGGGATCTTATACACAATAGAGTCACAACACTTCTTTGCTATATTGGGCAAACCGGCCGGTGTGTTAATGTACGCATGGGTGAGCACGCGAACAAAGTTAAAAAGAAGGCCACTGATAGTCAACTATCAATTCATTGCAATGAGTGCGGCTGTGAGCCATCTTTCAAAAATGTGATTTTCTTGTCCAAGTACCGTGATGAACGCGCACGTCTTGTATCAGAAGCCGTAGTATCCGTAGTAGTGGAGAAGCACGTGTTAGCTTACCCTCCATTTCCCTTCTTTCGAAGGAGATATCGTACCTGAATTGCTAAATTGAAGATATGTAGCTGCAATCTGCGCATGCTGATTTGTTTTTTGTTGTTCATAATTGTATGTTGATAGCGGCGGCATACTTATGCACGACGATTGTTGCAATAAACACATATGGTTGTTAGTCAGCGCCCGTGTCTGTGCTCTTCCTTGTCCTGTGTCCTGCGCTGTTTTCGTCTTCTTGCATCATGAACCAACCAGCCCAAATGCGTGCCCTTCTTCACAAAATATGCTATACCTGCAATAATTTTAACAAATCTGCACTAGCCACCACTGACTTCCGACACTTGGCTTATCCATGCAAGAATAGATGGTGCGAAACTACAAGAGCAGAAATCTCAATAACCAAATTACGATGCCGAGTCTCCCCACTGAACTTTTACATATACAGGTCTGGTCTGGCTCAATCACCGTTGTGTCTGCACTGTGATGAGGTTGAGTCTCTGGAGTACTTCTTCATATCATGTCGAAGATGCAATATCCCACGGAAAAGGTTTCTGGAAATACCCTTGAGAAACATGGGTTTAAATTTTTCTCTTCCGGTAGTGCTCTCTCTTGGTGCGACTATTCTCGGATTTAGTCACAGGAACGTTTGCAAGGTCGTATGCGATTTTCTTCGTGAGACAAAAATAATTAAAAATTAAAAGCTCAGCTTTTTATTTTATATATTCTTAATCATGATATCTCAGTATGTGAGAACCGATCTCCATAGCGTTCGCTTCTCTTTCTATAATTATATACCTTCAGTCTTCGCAGAAAACTATTCCTTTAACTTAAATTTGATTATCAAATTTGTACTACAATTTTTTGTATTTTTATTAGTAGTTCTCTCCCACACAAATCTCTTTTTCGGTTCATGGCCGATCCCCCAGAGTGGGTTGCGCCAAGGTACCCAAGGACCAACCAACCAACAAACTGCTATAATCTATTAAAAAAAAAAAGCACTATAAACTGCCTCGCCCATCCCGGGCCAGCGCGCGGGCCGGTCGATCCGCGAGTCTGTACCGGAGGGTCAAAATTAGTCTGGAGCCCCCACACAGCCTTCATATACGGCTTGCCTCATTGCATGCCATTGTACCTTTGGCACTTGAAAATATGAGGATTTAATTCAGTTAATTTCGCGCACATTTGAATTTTGGCGGGAGTATTTCCATTTTGGCCTCGCCTACGGCGTGTGCTTTGGAGCGCTTTTGTCCCGTTCATCCGGACTTCTCCTTTGGCCACCCTCCAGCCTTTGCGATCTGGCCACCATGGGCAGTCCTCTCCGGGACGAAGGTAGTCATGGCATGCTGCAGGTTTGTCTCTAGGGCGTCTGCAAGTAAGTTATTATGTATGCTTCTTCATGCCTTCGCCGTGCTTCGCGGATAAATTCGGATTTTATTCACACCACAATGTGTAGCTTTCTGAGCTTGAGCACTTATTTTTCTCGAGACGTGGGTTATCGCGGATACATTTGTGTCTTGGTGAACCGTACGTGTTCACCGATTTATATAATTGCGCAGTTTTTAGCGGCCTTTGCGAAAAAAAGGGAATGCCCTTGGTACTTGGCGGCTAAGCAGAAAGGCCCGTGTCTAATGTGAAAGTGTGCTTTGCTTTAACACGTGGAAGCCCAATGACCGGGCGCTCAGGGCAAATACAGTGATATGATAGTACCCAATATTAGATATGTGACTCTTATCAGGCTTTCGTCTACAAATGTGTTGAACCGTAACGTTGCTGCAGTGTTAAAAGTTGAGGCACCATGCTTGAGTTCCTGCATGCTTTCGAATCGTAGCGCAAGCCGTGATGCGTTTGACCTCTCTGCATCCGTGAAGTAGATCTTGCCGCTGTCGTAAAGCGAAACAGGGCTCAGCGTTTATTGTTATCGCAGCATTGAGACCTCTTGCACGGCTTCGGTTTTCCTTGTATTAAATCTCAACAGGGCTGCAAAAATGTTATTTCAGTTGTGACTAGATGTCCGAATAAAATTGAATAAAGTGTACGCCTGTTCTTGTGCACCGGTTTCAGGATGTTGGTTACAGTGGTCCGAAGTGTTGAAAAATATCGCGAGTTGCACTTGTTTTCAGTGTAAGTTTTGTTGAAAAGTTGACATTGTGACCTCATTATTGCTGGGAGGTCAAGAGACAGGACAGATGCTGCCATAAAGGCGCCGGCGGTGTTATCTTTGTCACCGGGTTGCGTGATACCTCGGTGCTTATGAACATTGCCTTGTTATAAGAAGAGCAGATTTAAGTGCACTGCCGATTGGCAGGATTGTTTATCTAGTACTCTTTAATTTACCTTCCTGTGGGCATCCGCACGTTCCTGCAAAGAAAAAAAAAAAAGCTGTGATTTGATCATTTTTTTCCGCGAGTTCCTTCACTGACGTCTTGATAAACTCGTGGTCATTTCTTGCTGCAAATGTTGACATTAACGTCTCCCCTCTCTATTGCAGCTTTCCCCTTAGGTGTTCGAACTTGCTACACGAATACACGGAATGCCTTAAAGATCAACAAAGATACTAAGGTTATATGTCAAGGCTTTACTGGTAAACAGGTAAGCTTGGCCAGATAGGCACACACCAATTCTTACATGGTGAAACTTTTTTTAATATCTGTAAAACACTCATCTGCATCCTAATTGTGGGACACTGACATTGCTTCTACGTATATTTGTGTGTGGTTGTGATGGTGAAGTGTATGACATAGTTGTGATGTGCTTCTCCAGAGACAACCTTTATTCAGGGTCGAGCACTGGAAATCTCTGTCCCACTTTGTGCTGACTGAAATTTGTAACTGCAAGGAGCTGTCCTTGTTGTTTGATTACCTTTTTTTGTTTAATCTTTGCTCACTACTATGAACGAACCTTGATTTACTGCGCCATCTTGTTGATGTCGACGTTCATCTTTTCACTTGGATTCACTTTTACTTTGTATTTTACTTTTGGTCCTATTTTAATTTGTTCCCCACTTTGGTCATCAGCATTAGTAATCAGCAATAGCAGCATTAGCTATGCTGTGAATTGTGCACATTGCCTGTGTTGCTCCTGAAATGTGGCTATACCCTGTCAATACAGCATTACTGCTATGGATATCGGTAGTTATAAGTCTTATGCCTCCTGAACTTTTCCAATGCATTTATTTGCATCTTGTTAATATGGAAACTTGCTGTCTGAACAGTGGACAACGCGCAAGCACGCAAGCCCTTTAGAAGCTCACATGCTTTGTCAGTATGGACAGAATCTGTATTGATAGGGCCTTCTTTGAAAAGAACAAGCCAGACGCCTCTGACCACTGGTGGGGAAACAAGGGCAGCACGTTATTTTCACCACAGTGCTGGTGGCCAGCATCTTCAGTCTTGGCACTCTCTTCATAGCTTTGACGCTCGCACGTTCTTTGGCATTAAACACTGACACAAAGAGTGGAATTTCTGCATTATAAAGTTGTTCTACTGGCATCTTGTGCTCAGAAGCTAGTGAAGACAGGGAATCTTTTGAGTGTTAGCTTTGTCAGCATACTGCAGCTCTCGATCCCTTCTGTTGGGACCACTGCATGTAATAGCTCCATTTCTGGGAATTACATTAAAGTAAAGTTGGCCATCCATGCAATGTGAAGCTTGCATTGCCTGCAACATGCTTCAAATTATCTGGAAATAATGGTGACTACAATGATGCCCTCCAGGTTGCCTAGATTATGTGAAACTTCAAGTGCACAGAGCATTACAGAGAAATAAACTGTGTGTGCTGTGTTTCTTTTTATAAACATCTTTTTTTTTTAATTTTAACAAGGTTCATTATTACAGATAACTCACTTGTTGGACAGTTGAAGGCTTGCGTGGCGCTGATCTTGCCTCCTTTTATTTTGCTAGCTCATTTATTACTTTTCTGAAAGTCATGGTTGTGTGTTCTGGACAGATTCATCTGGATTATTTTTGTATTATAAAGCAGTAACATTCTGTAAAATCTTGGCTCGAGCTACTTGTAATTGATCCATAACTGAAAATTTTTTGCTGCAAATTGAGCAACAAATAACACGGAAAACAACAGGACATGCGCCAACATGGTACAAACTTGTACCTGTATCCTGTTGTTTTGTATGTCTTTTCATATTAGGCCAATTTGCACTACAATGTTTTGCATTAGCAACATGCTATTGTGGTAATATCTCCTGCAGTGGTGCCACATGCCTACTTCACTCTTGTAGCCCTCACTTTGTATCCAAGGAAATTTGTCCAAGAGCACAGTCAGATTCACGGGGGAAAGCAGCATGTGGACTATTTTATTGAAGAGTTAAGGGTGTTGGGTTTCTGGAAAACAACCAGAATTAGAAGCATGGATGGGAGAGCCATGGTGGGTTACTGAACCAAATGCCAGGAATATTCAGATATTGGCACTAATTGGATGAGGATAGGCAACTGTTATATCACAGCTAAATCAAAGGACCAGTATTTCTATTGTTGACAGTGAATTTGTTGCTATTGTAGTATTAGTGTGGCACAAACTGAGGGAGGGTAGTTTTAATTTTATAAAGCCCTTCTTAGTATTTTTTATAATAAAAACATTAAATTTAGTTTTGGAAGAACAGGGTTGCACTAGTTTGTTTTTTTCTGACTTTTTACGGAAATATAACATCATTCCAAAAATCGAACAGCATTTGTGGACTGACCTTATGTTGCCTTTTTGTATCTGTTAAAATTACAGGGTACATTCCACAGTAAGCAGGCGCTAGAGTATGGCACACGGCTTGTTGCTGGCGTGTCCCCTGGCAAAGGTGGCCAGACTCATTTGGGTCTCCCAATCTTCAATAGTGTCAAAGAGGTAAGTTAGGAAACTTTATGGCGTAGATTCAAAAGCCATATTCACACGAATGCATCAACTTTCTAGCTGCCTAGCACATCGCATCCATGTATAGGGCTAATGTTCTAGGAAACCACATCACGTTAATGCACCAGATATGTCTCGATTTACAGGGTTAAGTTTACCTTTGGAGTGCATGTAAATGTGGTTACAATGTAGAAGGAAATATAGCCCTGCCACGGTAGTCCGGTGGCTGTGGTACTCAGCTGCTGATCAGAGGGTCACGGGATTGAATCCCGGCCGCTGTGGCTGCATTTTGATTGAGGTGAAATGTTTAGGCCCGTGTGCTGTGCGATGTCAGTGCACGCTACAGAGCCCCAGGTGGTTAAAATTTCCAGAGCCCTCCACTACGGCATCTCTTATAATCACAGTTGGTTTTGGGACGTAAAATCCCAGAAATCAGTCAGAAGGAAATATAATGAGGAAATTCACTGCGTATCTGCTGCTCTTGCTGAGCTGCAGTGCAGCAAGTTCAGCACTATAACTGCACAGTCATTGGGCCAAGAAAAAAAAACTTAACCAGCTGCACCAGAGTTACCCAAAACAATGCTTTGCCTTTGATTCTTAGCATCCTGTACAGTTGCACCAGAAGCAATGTGCTACATGTAAATGCTGGTGCACTGCATTACTTATGATGTGCTACGAAATGTAATGTGCTACTGTTGCATTCTGTCACATTCGTAGAAATCTGGCTGTGTGGAGGAACCAGAACATTCAGTGTTTATTTGTCTCCCATGTTCTATGTTACATCCAGCAGTAGTGAAAGATATGGGAACAAAGGATAGCATTAAAACCAGTAGTTATTTAACAGGGTGTATGTAATTAGAGAAAGTATTTGAAGAAGTAAGAACATGCATAAATGTCAGTTTTGCAGGTTGAGCTGACTGCTGAGCATTTGTCTATTTTTGTTTGCCAGAGAAGGACAGAGTGTGAGGATGAAACGCAGTAAAAATAAAATGTTTGCTAGTAAACTTTCATGATATGTTCATGTGGACATGTGACTGTGGAAAGTTTGAAAAGTTACACAAGTTTTTGTCTTGATGCTAACAGTAGTGCAACTGCACTTATAGGTGCATATAGGTAGATTGGTTTGGACCTGCAGCCAGGGGTGGCAGTCAGGGGAGGCCAGGCCACCTCCACCCTGAAATTTGAGGGGGTGGGTAGAGCTTTCCAGCATGGATCTTGGTTAACAAGTCTCCCCACATGCACCACTGTACCTTGCCCATACCAACTGCACTAGATTGATCCTGCGTACAGGGCACTGCTTAAACAGCCTGCTCTGGGAGCATCACATAAAAGTGGACAATGCCACATCTCACAGTCGGCACCAGACAGGCATGCAAAAATGGGAACATCGTGACTGTGCTCTGACTTTGTCAATACTCTGACTTTGTCTGGTAAATGTCTGGCCATGCCAGGATCTAGATTATCAAGGTGTTTTATGTGATTACGAACCTGCAATTTTTTTTCTTCATTTTCAATAGTTGGTTGTAGGTCACAAATAACAGATTTTTATGCTTTTATCAAGTCCTGTAACAAGACAAATTAGTGATATAAAATACACACAAAACTGAAAATCATGACATACCCTACTAAAGAATAGTTCTTTTAGCAGGACCCACCCGCAGCCCACCCAAAGAAGAAAAAAGGACGTCCTGGCCATGGGCTGGGTTTAGTTACATACTGCAAGATTGAAAGTGTTTGTAGCAAAATAGGAACTGAGATTCATACATTTTCCATTGCCATCTTGTGTGGCAGATACATAGCAAGTCAAGGAAACCAAATCCTGGATATGTAAAAGAGGCCTAAGGTCCCTGAACACTTTTACACAAAGCAGAGCCTGTTGCTGAATGCCTGCCCTGTTGGCATTCTCTGTTTACTGCAGTGACATCTCCCACAGTAAAAAATGTGCTCCCACATCCAGCGGAACTTACAACTGATATCTGCCTGGAGACTTTAAAGGGGTTGAGATACCAAATTTTGAGGCCACAAAAAACCTGCTGTAGGCTTCTTCTGTATACAAGGGCACTCACATACCTGCCAACTCTCCCAATTTTCCCAGGAGACTCCCGATTTCTGATCACTCCTCCCGATCGTGTGGGAGCGGCCATAAATCTCCCGATAAATACTGATAAAAAACCCTTACCCACAGCGAAAATAAATACAGGATAGAGGTTCTAAAGAAGTTCTGGCTTTGAGGAAGCCTAACTGCTGCCACGGAACCCTCCCAACTACCCAGCAGTGTAAAGGGAGGTGAGGCTGTCATGTTTATGAGGACCCTTTGTTATTTTTATTTCGAAATTTTATTTTTATCTTGGCAAGAAGCTTGCAATAACATTACAATGCAGCACATGCTAAGTTATCTTTGCCGCCGGAATAATACTCCAGCTTCCCCCCTCCGTGTCGGTAATTTCTGTATCATCAAGCACCGAAATGAAAGCAAGGCAGGCATGCCTATAAGCATACTATGAACAGCCTATGAGAAATTACGTTCAGGTGATGTTATGCAGTGAAATGCACTGTGTGGAGAGTCCACTGTGTAGCTTACACAGGTCATGGCACATGTTATTCTGCACATGTGTGTGACTAATTACACAAACGTGCTACAGTTCCAAGTGTAAGTACATATGTGTAAGTACATATGAATGTGTGAGAGCTTTTCTTTTTTCTTCTTTATTTTTCACATGATGCATCACCCTCAAGCAGAGACGTCCTTGTGTTCCAAGACAATGTCTCTTTTTTTCTTCCATGCCATAAAGCCAATTTGTTTTGAAATAACTTGTGGTCAATTGGTTCACGTGTTCAATTTCATTGAGTGTCTATTTGTATAGCAAAGACAATGCACCCAACGCCCGCATGCTCATTGTTATAAGTAATATATTGTAAAGCCAGTGTTGTAACAAGTGGGTTCAACTGCATTAAGTTATTTACCCAGAATGTGGTATTCTTTGAGTGTGCATTATGCTTGTTGTAGCAGTAAGAAACATTTAAAGCAAAGAATGTGCAAGGCACAAATATGGCATCTCAACCCCTTTAAGCATATACTAGTGCTTGCAGTGGCTAGTAGACAAGCTATGCCAATGAAAGGGAAAATTATCATCCACCCATTGGTAGGACAATGCTACAAACAAAACTCGCACAGGTTTCTTACAAAGAAAGCTTCCCAGTTGAAGAAACATTCATCCTGGTATAGGTGTTGAAGCTGGGAGCACTGCCTTTCTGTGCTCAATAATTGGAGCTACTCACTAGGGTAGCCGTATCACATAGTGAGGGTGAATGAATTAACTGCTCGCAGCACTGAACACTGAATTTGGCAGATAAGTTCTGTGTAACTCAAGGTAATATTCCTCAAGTTTGTGTTTCTCAAGATACACAAATGTTTATAAAATTATGCTAAATATTTTTGTTCATGTAGACTCAAGTGGTTGTGGAAAAGTACTGAATGATTTCCAATCTGAATATAAACAAGATCACAATGCTGAATCTGTATTTAAATTTTGAAATATTATGAAGTAATACTAGTGTCTTGTAGTGCTAATCTTTCATACTGTACAAAGCATATTGACATGCATACTTGTTTATATTTTTCCAGTGACTGTTTTCATAGCCTAAAAATTTACTGTGTTATCATTCAGTGTAAGATGAGCCTTTATGTATTTAAACTTCCACAAATGGTGTAGCCAATTCCATAGGAAAAAAAAGTTCACTTGCAAACAGATTGCATGCATGGCATTAATAGTGCGCATTCTTTATTCAAACAAATCCCACAGCACCAACAGGAAGTATTGCAGGTGGCTGAGCACTGAGTAAAACAAGCTGGTAGGACTCAGCTCGCAACTTTTTCCAGTGACAAATTCCAGGCTGTTATTGACATAGGAAAGATGAAAAATTTCAGAAAATCCTTGGAAGGGGCTCTCAGACTTATGAATTGTAGTCTCTGCTGGCACATGTATAATATGCCAAATAAAATGTCCCCACAATTCGTTTTATCATATGGATTGATGGAAAAATTTTTACAAATTTCTTTTGGCATGTTCTTCAGGTTCACATTTCTTATTCAAAAAAAAAAGAAAAAAAAAGCATATGGATAAAAGGGGTTAGTCAAGCCAGGCCTAGTTCTCTTAAAATATTTTCTTATGCTGTCAGACCAGTTGTGTACCATCTTGGGACATATCTTGTGGCAATAGATTTTGCATTCTAACAGTTCACTTGGCACGGAATGTGCCCCATAAAAGGCACTTAAAGCATTGCCTTATACAAGCTTTGTACACAGCATCCTTGACATCCTTTTCTACATCCTTAAGATTCTTTTAAGGAAATCCACTTCTGGCTTTACACCCAACACTAGCAAAAAGTGCATCCACGATAGATCATTAGAAAAAAAAAAATCACAGGAGGATACTTGAAGGTAGATTCTTCATCAACAACTTTGTTATATTGATTGTAGTCATATTGCAATTTTTAAACCTTTAGACAAGAAAGGTGCATTTACTGGGTAATAGCAAACTGTTAACAGCTATATATTGCCCAGATGTGGGATCGCCGTCATCGGCATAAAAACAGCTGCTTAATGAAAGCTGAATCATGTGACTTGTGCGGTAAAAAAATTGTCAATTGGTATATGTGACAAGTTTAGAAAAAAAACCATTTCCTTACTATAGCCTGAACCTGTTTGTTGCATTACTGTGACATCCTGCTAACCGTAGCCTGATTGCTGTTGTATAATACATTTACAGGCTCGGGCACAAACGGGTGCTGATGCAAGTGTCATCTATGTGCCTGCCCCTGGCGCCGCCAAGGCCATCTTAGAAGCCGTAGAAGCTGAGATCCCATTGGTGGTTTGTATCACTGAGGGAATCCCACAACAAGACATGGTACGCGTCAAGAATCAGCTTGTTCAACAAAACAAGACGCGCCTTGTTGGGCCAAACTGCCCTGGCATCATAAAGGTAAGTTGAGGCACAGAATGCCAGGTCTTGTTGTGATACAGCAGCTAAGAGCATGTGCAGAGCAGTTTTCAGGAACAGCAGTCTTTGCTGTAGGATATTTCTAGTGCTTTGAGCACCTTCTTGGGAAGCTTATGATGACGCAGTGTTTCTTCTACTTTGATGCATATTGCCTTACATAGAGCTTTTTGTTGCTTTATCTATGGCATATAACAGTGCAAAGCATCCTGCCATGGGGACATTACTGCCACCAATGGCTGGCTGGCTGTGCACAGTAGTCTTATTGATGGCATAGCCTAGAAATTGTGAACTTCATGGTACATCCCAGCCTGCCTATAGAGCACATTACTTACCACAGGCCATACTCTCACGTGTTCAGGGGTAAGGGGGCAAGAGAAATCTTGATTGTAAACAAGCAGTAGTGCCAGAGTCTTCGGACCTGACCCTCACTGGCAAAATTTGCCAGCTCTGTACCATTGTAGCTATACAAGTTACCGAAAGCTTAGTTGCGGCTGCAAAGTGGTAGGGGTCAGCTGGGCTAGCATCGTGAGAGTATTCATGAAGTACTATTGGTATAATATGCACTTTGGAAGCAACACGGGAGGTGTACTTTGAAAAGGCCAGGTGACTAGCATCTTGGTCCAAACCTGGGAAATGTTGACCAGGAATTTGGAAACTAATGCAAAAGCTGCAGGCTATATGCCGCATGTTTTAGCGGGTTAAGTGTGGGGGCCCAGATGTCCTGACCCTCTCTAATTTTTTTATCTATACCCTAAGAAGAGGACGTGTCTCGGAGACATTCTTATAAATGACTTGTTAATAGCACCAAGCACTTTCTCGCATCTGAAAGAACATGCACTGATTTCTTTGGGAACTGATGCCTCATATTCAGCATTAAGTTCAGACTTGGCATAGGCTGACCCTTTCTTCGGAAAAATTCTTTCTTGGCCCTTTGTGGGGGGGTGCGTGATCAGCTGTTTGAGGAAACACTACCTGGTTTGGTACAACCTTCTGAGAGTCAAACGTATTCTGTACAATGCGCATGTTGTCTCGGACCAGTTGTATGAATTGATGAAGCAATAAAATTTAATGGGACTATTTAATACACCCTGTATTCTGTTTTTTTTTATGGTGTATCATTAGCAATATAGGAGATTATTTGCTGATAATTTGTCGCATCATAATAGTCCCCAAACATAGCATTAAACGCAGCGTCTTGTAGCTCATATGTGGAGGTCTCTGTTGTTTCTTTGCGTACTGAGAAGTGCTAGCTGTGGTACGTACGTGGCACTTACAGCCTATGACCACAGAATAGAGACTTCATAGAGAGCCAGCATTTTGTAGTGATACCTTTTCCTATGCCAATGCCTTTTCATGCTTTTCAAGTGTGGCCAATGATCGCAGTGACTGTATGGCCACATTATTTAAGGGGTCATTCAGCCGTGAGCAGTAGGTGGTAGTACTGGTACCATACAATCAAGCATAATGCATCAACACATGCTTTTGTTTGTAGCGCCAAGAAGCAACATTGTGAAAGCAAGGGAGATAGGACAGAGGCACCTCCATCCTATCTCCCTTGCTTCACAACGACGCTTCTTGGCGCTATAAAAAAAAGAAAGAAAAAAAAAACCCCACCTTGTCATGAAATGCCAACTGGCCTGCATTGAAATCCTTGTTTTATCTATGCGCCCGCGTTGAGTATATGTGCTGCTGTAGTAAGTCACCCGCTGTTTTCTCCACCAACAGATAGTGGCAAGGGCCTCACTGTTAGTTGTTTGCAGTGGCTTTTACAGTGTAAGCTGTTGTAGGCTCCTTACAATAGCCATATTGGTGATGGTGGTGTTCACTGCTGCCACTTGTCACCGTAACCGTTATTGCTCATAATGTGAAGAACAGTTCCACTCCTGCACAGAATTGCACCCTTCTCAATAGGAGCGATGCCAGCTGCCACCCGTCACTTGATTGGACACCGTTTGCTCTTAGTCATGGCTCTGGTTGTAGCAGTTATGCTTCAAGGCACTATACATTTATCAGTCATCACCTATGGTATTATCAAAGAGGGAGAAAAAGGAGGTGGAGGATGTGGTGCGGTTAACAGAAGGTTAAGAACAAGAGACTATAGTCCAGCTTATGCTTTCACTGTGCTGTGTGCTCTGTGCACATCTGAAGGTTTTTTTTTTTAGTGAACTGAACACTGTTTGGGGGAATTATGGGATGGTCCTTTTGTGACACGCTCTTGATGTGCATTTCCACTTTGTGCACAGTGGGTCATAAATATGTCAATGCTGTAAGGTGCATTGTAAAGTTTCCTTATGACAATATGCAGTCACAGAGTACACATACTGCTTCCCAGTCTGTTTTGCAGAGAAAGATTGCCACACTGTGTAAAAGAGCTCCATATTTCAGGCAGTACAGCTAATGTGTATATGCCATGTGACCTACCACTGACTCGATGAACCTGACGAAGACCATTCCATTCAAAACGTTGGCTTCTGCGACATTCCCTGTTCTAAATCGTTTTTAGCTATCTGTTCATCGATTAAAGCCTCCACTTTTCCCTGATCTTCTCTTCTAGTTTGGATTTCTACCATTGACCCGTAACATGGTGAAGGCAATAGTTGGGTCATCGCTGGCATATAAAATCCCACATTGTGGCTTGGTCTTGTGGCTTGGTCATTGGCTAAGGCAGACAGGGTCGTGTGCAAATGTTGCTTAAAAAAGCATGACCACCATGCTGGATTGGCAGTCTCTCAGAGCACAAATACGTAAACAAACAGCTGACTATGAATTCAAAAACCGCTTTCAAAATAGAGCTGTGTAATGGTATATTGCACGTTCTATATGCCCAATTTGCACTAATGACCAATGATTTTTCATTTGCAAACAATGTATAGTATGCATAGGCCCCTAGATATCGGAATCATGTTTTTAATGAGCAACATATCTTTTCCCATTACCATTTTTACCAAGATACCTGGTTGAATGAAATGCAAAGTAAAGTTTTGAGAGTTGCTCCTAAGGAAAACTTCACTTTTTGGATCTTTCTAACACATGATGGTCGCATTCCAGCCTGGGGAATGTAAAATCGGCATCATGCCTGGCCACATTCACCAGAAGGGCAAGATTGGCATTGTATCAAGATCAGGCACCTTGACGTACGAGGCGGTGCATCAGACAACACAGGTGGGCCTTGGGCAGTCACTGTGTGTTGGAATTGGTGGAGACCCCTTTAATGGGACCAACTTCATTGATTGCATCGACATATTCTTGAATGATCCAGACACAAAAGGTTAGTGGTGACTAGCTGTCTTCAAATGGTGTCTCTTGTATGTAACAGCCTTCGTTGAACCATAACGTTAAACTAACTAAATAACAAACTAATTAACGAAGCTGTGTCACAACCATCCTTAAACCTTTTTGCTACATTCCTCGAGTGATGTTTTTTTTTTTTGTGTGTGTGTGTGTGTGTGAAATTTTGGTGTTATTATGTTGCTTTTCTTTTTATATACTTTGCTTTCTTCTGTGTACCACTGTGTCAAGTTGCCAAAGTGTACACCTTTGCCTGTATTTCTTCCTTTTTATGTATGCCAAAATGTAAAAACTTACAACATGTGTTCCCACTCAGCTAAAACCCATTGGGCTGCAGCATTCATAAATAAATAAATAAATAAATAAATAAATAAATAAATACAGTACATTATCCTTGAACCTTCTGTGTCAATATGCTTGTGTCAGGTGTCAATGAAATCCCAGGTGGAAACTTATTGCTCATTACTTATTTAGTGTCCCCAGTACACTTTTCTAAGTAATCATAGAATGACCTCACTATAAGAAAGGATTGCCTGAAAAATTGTCTTCTGCAAAAATATTTCGAATCTTTCAAGTATAAACATAGGTAAAGGTAGTATTTGCTTTTCTGCACATCCTTTGTGCCTCCAGCGTGTTAAAGTTGCACAGGGAACCTGGAAAGCTGGCAGGACCTTGCCTGAAATTTGCATCTGTTCGCATGATGGTCTTGCACATATTCGATTTTTTTTCCTCTGTGCTGGCTGCTACATCCAGTTTGAGTGTGCATGAGGTGGGCACTCAGAGGGCCTTGCATTGCCACATGCCTGGTGGTATGTCAGATATTTATGCAGCAGGCAGTATATTGTAGGTACACAAATATTTGCATGCTATTGTGTTATGTTTGTGCTTTCAAAATTGTTGCATGTGAAGTGCATACAATTGAAGTGTGTACAAGGCTGTTTGCTATAATCTCTACAATAACTCGTCTCCACTTCTCTTCTGAATTATAGGTATTATACTCATAGGAGAAATTGGTGGGAATGCTGAGGAAAGTGCTGCAGAATATCTTGAAAAACACAATTCAGTAAGTAGTGATTTATAATTTACGGGATGTGCCAGTTATTTGAGATTACAGTGCTAGTTTAGGTACGATAAACATAGACATATTTCCACCAAATTTTGGGAACTACTTGTTAGTGTTTCTTTTAAAAGTTGTAAATTAAGTTGCCCTTAACGGAAATAGTCAGTTTCAAAGCAACTGCATGCTTGTGTGAGGTGGCGCTTGGAGGTGTTGGCAATTGGTTGAACAGTAACAGTTGTCAGTGATTCTCTTGTTATGTAGCTGCTTGTCGAACTCCCTCTCAGTTATGCCTCATGGACAGACGTAAGTCCAAAAGATTTATGTCTGGGGAGCTGGGAGGCCACAGGCCAGGTCAAAAGCAACGTGGTGTTGGGAGTTTGCTAACAAGAGTGGTGTGAGCGGCAGCTGAGCCTTTTTGAAATATTGTATATACTCGCGTAATGAGTGAAATGAAGCAAAGTTGGGGGGTGCATTTATTACGCGGGGTAAGTTTTATGAAAACTTTTCTGAGGTGAGCAATGGGCAAAAAAAGGCAGCGTCACGTCGGTACGACGTGACTCAGCACCCGCCGTGACAGCTTTATGGAGGCTGCGTTGTGTTCCATTGTGATGGCCTTTCGCTTCCGTTTAACGTGTGGTTAGCCCACAGCGCCATGAAAATGGAGAAATGGGGATGCTTAAATGGTCAAGAGTGAAAAAAACGAACAGGCTGCACACGGCTGTCTTCGCTGTGCATATAGCTTCTATATTTCTATTTCGCCGTGGGTCCAACCCATAATGTCACCATAACACACGCGATGCGTAGGTCAATGATCCTCATCGCGCTGGCTAGCGACCAACCAAAAGAAAGTCGCTACCTCGCCAATCCAATCTTGGAGGTGCCCAGCCGCATTAGAGTTTGGTAGCGTTCGCGGGTGGCCGTAACTAAAGTCCTTCGATAATTTAGGGACTTTAGCCATAACGGGAGAATAGACATTTCCCACCACCGCACACAAATGGCTCACCATCGTATTTCTCCCTCATATCTGTGCTGAGCCTCTCAGTAGTGCGCGTCAAGCACAACGTCTGAGATTGCATCACGTTGATCTCAGGGGCCGCACCCCGACCGTGCTTAGGCTTAGCTGCACCAGCCTGTACAGCATGCATGACAGCACGCCGCCGTGAGTGGTATGAAAGAGCTGCGATAACAATGCAGTAGTGCTAGTAAATGATGCTACTGCTGCTCGCACGCGGCTACGCGTGACAATGTGTGGCAGTTTTATCAGGACATGGTAGTTTTGAATTGCTGCACTGATCGGCTCCCGAACTACACCCAAACACTAAAGAGTGGATCAAGTGAAGTGGGAAAACCACAGTGTGTCCGTTCACGGAACTGCAGGGGTTCAAAGTTGGGGGTTGCGTTTATTACGCGGGAGGAAAAAGGAAATCCGGAATTTGACTACTTAAGTTGGGTGTGTTTATTATGCGCGCGCATTCATTGCACGAGTAAATATGGTACTACATCCTTTTGACACACCCTGTATCCAAGGCTTCTCAGCGGCAGGAGGTACCTCCACGTGTACAGCTGCGTTAATGTGACCTTGTTCAAATAAGTGTGGTGGCGTTGTGTTGCCCTGATACTGATGATAGCAAATATAATTATGGACAATGGAAATTTCATGTGCATCACTGTTGTAAGCTCATCAAGGTTTGTGTAAGGCCCCCTGTTATTGCAGTAACTAGCTTTTTGTCCTTGTCAAAGTTCTTTTGCCTGCAAAAAAGAACAGTATTCTATGTTCCTCAGTACATTTTAGCTTGTTCAGCAGCCACCTAGACAAATGCAGATTTTAGCGAGTTTTATCGGATATGAATTACCTCCTCTTTATGACATAGGAATGGTACCACAATCCTCTTTCACCACATGCTTGACAGTTAAATGCAACATAGAGCTTATTCACAATGACCCTCCCTCATTGACCTTCCTGCATCATCACTCATGATGGCTTGCATATGCTGGACAAAATCAAGGGTTTTGAAAGGGTTCTGATGACATTTTTTGACTGCTGACTCTACATTTCCTTACCACAAATGCCATGTCACTCTCAGCAGACTCAAGTTTTCCAAACCTTGTAAACGAATGATTTTGTCATATTCATGAACATGACAATTCCTGAGCCGCAGTGTTGGTCATGACTAGCACTGCATGACTCTTCATTTCCTCCATCAAGCTGTGGTGCATTAATGTCGTGCAGTGAAGTTGGCTTTGCCACAGCACATTATATTGCCATGTGCTCAAGCGTACCTAGAGTGTGAATTGGTCAAAAACTGTCACCAGACATAGCATATTTTGTCCTTTAATTATATATGTGCACTTGCACTGTATAATCATGAGTACCGTTGTGATCGGTGATGTCTGAACACTTTACTGGAGCCATTAAAAGCTATCTATGATGCTTTGCCCCTGGGAAATAATAGATAATAATAGCATGCATGTGTGTGTGTGTGGTTTCACCGTGGAATATATTCAGCGCTGTTGTTTATCCTCTTTCATGGTCCAGTGTCTTCTTGCGCCACATCGAAGATGAATATGTACAGACTAGCCTAATGTTCTTTATTACATAGCTTTTGAATTGAACCAAATACTAAGATATTCTAATCGATTATTAAAAATCTGGAATATTCACACACCACTAGAAATTAGTCTAGGTTAAACTTCGTGAACTGACTTCAACAACAAAAAAATGCTTTTTTGTGTGTGTATGTGGTCATGAGTTTCTGACGCCTGAAATGGCTTTGCAGACCCCCATTTGTGAAGTGCTGCTATTTACAAAGCCACATGTCTATATAGATATATTGAGCCTGCTGGCATTTATGATGATAGTAAACAGTGTTCTCGTATAGTTAATATACCCAGTGTACTTATAAAAATCTAATGTAAAATGTTCGAGATGTAGGCTATCTTTTATTTCACCATATTTCTCGCACTTGGCTGACATCAAAAGTCAGTGCTTTGTGTTGCTGACCATAGGGTAAGTCCTGCTTTCCTCATTTTTTACAACAGAATTTGCATACGTTACAACGGAATGTAATGTTCTTTATATTTGAAGGCGGCTATATCCAAAATTAAGACTACAGTGCACTGTGAATAGTAGAACTTTGCATGCCACCATCTAGTACTGTATTTGATTGTTTCAACCTGGAGGCATTTGAAAACAAAGAAAGAACTGTGGAAACACGGGGTTCTGTGGAAACACAGGAACTGTGGAAGCATGGGAACTGTGGACTGGACACGGGGGTTCTTCCACGCTCGATGAACAAAGGACACAGAACACCGCAGTGCAAACCAACAAAAAGGGCATTTTTTTTGCACCTTCTACACATAGTAAGCATACTAGCTGAATTATATAAAGAGGCATGCTAATGTAATATACCACGCGGAATCGATGATGTTCGACTCACCGCAGCAGGATACTGAGCGAGTAGCGTTCACCCATGCCAGAAGGCTATGCCTATGTTGCTCACGAGATAAGTCTCGCAAACAGGGGTGCAATCGGAGAACGGGAAAAGCGTCAGCGGGATTGTCCCAGCGAAGCCCATTGCCACCGCGCGTGCGAGCGTCGACCGTGTACAACGACGTCCCAAGGCTGAGAGCGAGGATCATTCCCCGTCCGTAGCCCCGCAAATCGTCACTGCCAGGTAGCGCAACCACAGGAACACGTGCGCCATCTCCAGCACAGCAGTGCACACGACGATGACGTCATGTCTCGTGCCCTGCGGAAAAGCCACCTTAGAGGAGCTTTGAGGAAACGTGAGCGCCACGCGATAAAAACTCATCAGGGGATGTCAACATTGCCATAAGGAGTAAAGAATATACATAATGGTAGCTCAAGTGTACATGACTTTTTGTAAGACCCACTGTTGTATAAACCACTGCAGTGAAACCTCGGGAAAGAAGTCACATATGGCACACCAGAAAGTACAATACTCGTTTTGAAAATCACTTCTTTTTTTCCCCTCTGGTGGTTGAGCATGTAATTCATGTGGTGTGGCGTGTGTGCAGGGCACCAATGCCAAGCCTGTGGTGTCCTTCATTGCGGGACTGACAGCACCACCAGGTCGGCGAATGGGCCATGCAGGTGCCATCATAGCCGGTGGCAAAGGTGGTGCAAAGGAAAAAATAGAAGCCCTCAAGGCAGCCGGCGTCACCGTCACCAAGTCACCTGCCCAGATGGGGGCTGCCATGCTTCAGGTGTGCATGCTCTTCTTATATGTGAGGCAGGTTTATGGATAGGCAGGTGTGTGATGCTTATGTAGGTGAAAAGCCAATGGGCCCAGTATTAGCTTATGAATATGCTTCAGCAGAAAATGAATTTGCACTATCACGTCTTCTGTTCCTTGTCATTACTAGTTTCAGCACAGCAGCTGTCACTAGCAAACACAGCACTGGTATAGAAAATGCATTGCATTTGTACACCATGGCCTTGATTCAGTGAGTATTAAAGTAGTACAGTAGAATCTCGATGATACGAATTCGTAGGGAGCACGTAAAATATTCGTATCATCCCGAATTCGTATGAACCAAAACAAGTTAAAGCTGATCATGAAGATGAACAAGAACTTTATTGAGGTCAACTACTTCTTGATGAAAAAGTCCGTGATGTTCTTTTGAACTTTTTTTAACTTCGCTGTCTCTCAAGAAAGCTGCCTGAAAGGAATAAAACCGTGCTGCAGTTTCTTCACTCATGCTGCCGGCGCTTACAGTGCGACGCAGCACATTGAGGGCGTCAAGGTTTTCCGATGTTGACGGTAGGAGATCACACTCACCGGCATCTTCACCATCACTGTCGGACTCGGTATCCTTTGCCTCGTCGACCAATTCTTCGACGGATCGCAGCCCACAGGTCGCGACGTTGTCGTCCGCAGTGACGAAGTCTCGTGCCGAAGCTTGAGTTTCAAAGTTATCCTAACCCTCGATGTGCAAATCGGCGTCAGGCTCTTGGCATTCTTCCGTTGGAGCCGCATCCGATTCCGCGAAATATCCACACTTGCGAAAACAGTTCGCGATCGTGTCCTGGGTCACATTATCCCAGGACAAGGCCAAGAAATGTAATGCGTCAAGCAGGCTAATCCGCAAGTTTTCATCCTTGCGCTCAGTTTTCGCCAGGAGCCTCCGCACAAGCAATCCCTTGAAGCGGTGCTTCACGTTTCGGATTATTCCCGCATCCAGCAGCTGTAGACGGCTCGTGGTGTTTGCAGACAGGAACCTTACGGCGACATTGCTGAAGTTGCAGTCTTTGGGATGGGCCGAACACTGGTCGACGAAAAGCAAAATTTTTCTCTTTCTCGCTGCCATTTTCCGGTCCAACGTCGTAAGAAACTCGCGGAAATAATCTGCAGTCATCCATGCTTTTTTGTTTCCCTTGTACAAGCAAGGCAAACGTCCTACTGATCGGAAGCACCTTGGTTTTTTTTATTTGCCTATGACGGTAAGCTGAATTTTTTCAGAGCCGTCGGCATTTGCGCAAAATAGCACGGTCACACGTTCCTTACTTTTCTGGCCACCCTGGCAAGCCTGGCCTTTCACACATAAGCTTCTCTCCGGCTGCAGGTTGAAAAAGAGTCCGGCCTCGTCAGCGTTAAACACGTCGCGCCGTGCGTAGTCCAAAATGAGCACCGGTAGCGTGTTCAGCCAGTCGCTGACCTGAGACTCGTCCACTTTCTTTGCTTCACCGCTGACTACTTTGTAGACTAGTCCGTGCCTCTCTTTAAAACGGTGCAGCCATCCGCCGGAAGCTTGGAAATTGTCGATACCAAGGGAAAGCGCAATGTTCTCCGCCTTTTCCCGTAGCACCTTGCCGTCCACGTTGATGCCAGCTGCTGTCACTTCACGAAACCACATCAGCAGGATCTCTTCCAGCTTCACGTGTGTAGCCGTCTTTGCTTGTTTGACATTAGTGCCGAATTGCTGGGCATTCCTCAAGATGACGTCTCGCTGCCCAACAATGGTGCAGAGCGTTGACGGCGCTATGCCTAACTCTTTCGACAAGTCGGTGCGTTTTTTCTTGGGGTTTTCGTCGACCTTCCTCAGAATTTCAATTTTCTTCTTAAAAGAAAGAGCCTTCCGCTTCCGAGACATGTCAACGAACGCTTTGGTCTTTTGTACGTGCAGCAACTCTCAAACGTTACGCACACGGCATTTGCAGCAGCAAAACGTGCCTCTTTATGCGCACCCACACCAGAGAACAACAACCTGCACTGCCCGCACCACGTGAAAACGCACGGTTCGCGCGACGTAGCAGTTAAAAAAGGAAAGAAACACTGCAATACAAAGGGCTGATGTACCAAACTTGTCAGGCACGTGAGCCAGCTGGGAAACAAGAAATACTGAATGGGATGCCCCGCATTCCTTGTCCCCACTCTCCTCCCTCGCGCACTTGTTTCCCTAGCCAGCGTGCCGGAAAGGTTTTCTTTCTCGTCGGCGGGGTGCAGCGTGGCTGTGGACAGGTTTGCTGCTCACGGGGGGGAGAAATTTCGCCGCTTCATTGCGCTGCTGGGGCAAAAAGGTCAAGGCCAGCGGGGTGTAAAAAAACCGCCGGCAGCCACTCTCCTACTTTGAGTCAGCCGCTCGCATGAAGCGGTCATGTCGCACATTCGTATCATCCGCAATGGCTGGGGAAACTGTTCGTATAACACCGAATGACTGCGCATTTTAGACAACGTAGTTCGTCCAAAACAACATTAAAATTCGTATCATCGCGAAATTCTCATCATCCGTAATCGTATCATCGAGATTCTACTGTAGTTGTATTTTTGACAAAAGGAGCATTCATTATACATTCAGGTACAAGCTATTGCAGAGTACTAAAAGAGGACTAGAGGGATAAAAACAGGTAAACACAAACTTAGTCACGGCATTAGATGTTTTTGTAAATGCCCGAACCATCTGTGCCACCATGGGAGTTTTCGAAATCTTGGGAGCCTTGCAATTTAGTTTCTGATTTGCTCACTTATGGTTGTGCAAACTTTTTCTTGCCTCACAGCATTAGATGTTTTTGTAAATGCCCGAACCATCTGTGCCACCATGGGAGTTTTCGAAATCTTGGGAGCCTTGCAATTTAGTTTCTGATTTGCTCACTTATGGTTGTGCAAACTTTTTCTTGCCTCACAGCTGGGTAAGGAATTGGATCAGTCTAGCTGGTAGTAGAGCTTTTATATTTTTACTGCGCAATTGCCATTTGCATGTTTATGTAGTGTACAAATAAATACAATTAATTTTCATGCCGCTGCGCAAAAAGCTAAGATGCGAGCCAAGTGGCTTGAGATGGTTGGTACCATGCTGCCGACCTCCATAATGCCCTCGCATTGTGGCTCCAGGTCACATTAGTATTTTTGTGCTGGACGCTGCTTCAAAGAACAGGTGTGCTTTCGCCATAAAACATTCCTGTTGCTCAAGCTTTACCTGCACATTTAGATATAAAAATTCCAACATGTCTTTGAAAAGCATTTTGTGAATTCATCTACCATTGTCTGGTATTTTCTGAGCAGCAACTAGATACAGTAGTATGTAATGTTCCATGCTAATACTCTTTCTCTTCTCATGCCATGTGCAGCACTATTGTTGGTAGTGTCAGGCACTACGGGGGATGTTTTTACTGTTTGCTTTAATAGAAGAATACAAATTTAACGTGAGATGTGTAACCTTTGCAGCAGTAGTGCAGCTTTCAAACTTTGCCCTGTAGTCCTGTGTGTACCATGGTTTGGTGTGTGCTGTGAGATTGTATGAATTGCTTGTGATCCAGCGTACTAATCTGATTTCGAAAATGGACTTTTTTAAAGTTGAAGCTAACTGGCATTATAAATACACGACTCAAATACCCATGCTACCTTACTTGAGAAGACGCCTTACTTCTTTCTTTAGAGATTTTTGGAAAATGAAAACGTTGGACCTTGTAAGTATTTGAAGCTGGTTGCATGCCACTGATTTGGTCTACTTGAGAGCGGTGCTATTGCAGGATGTGTTGCACATCTTTTTGTTTGTTCTGCTGTTGTGACAATACTATCAAAGGAAGCCTAATTATTTTTTTTTTGTCTACATATCTACAAGAAACACATGACTGTATTGCCAAGTAAGCTTCCTCAAAGCCTTAAAAATGCTTCACCATGATACATAATTCCTTTAAACACGGCTGCCAGCACATAGCACAAACACGTTCACAGACAGGCCAAAAAAACAAATTAAAGGTTGGCACCTTTGCAAAATGTGTAAGATGTAAGAAACAAATAACCTATTTGCCTTGCAGATATTCTTTGCCTGCATCTGTTTCACTTCTTTATGTAAAGAAGTATGCGCAGAGCTTTAAAAAGCCGTCTGCTGACATTTAATCTTGAATTCTTATCATGTTTTAGTGCACTACAGAAAATATTTTGATTTGTGCCATGTACTGCATGTTGGCCCTGGTTGCTTCCTTTAGAACATGGAATGTCACCTTCAGTCAACACATGCATTGTACCACAAAGAAAATTTTGTGTGGCTTCTGCATACTGGAAGCTTTGTCTACCTGTGCATTCTCGGCCACATATAATGTGTACATATTGTCAAACTCTGGCAGTTCATATTAGCATTGGTCTGATCAAACGATAGTTTGGACACTTATGTTTCTCAATGAGCATTATAGAGAGAGATCTAAGTTTACCTGTATTGGTAGAATACACTTGTGTAATTACAGATAAGACAATCTGGCATTTTTTTACTGGCATTAAATACCTAGTTGGCATCATTGTTGTTGTAACCACCTGTAACAAAAGGCCTCATTTCATCCTGCATCATTACATTGCATTGTCTGCTAGGGTACCAATCAAGGTAGCTGTGTACTGTTGAATATGCTTACCAAGTGGCATAGATATTTCTCCTTAATAAACAAACAAGATATAAAGGCTCAGTTGGTACCGGCACATTTATTAAAAAGCACTCACTTCCATCTAGTATAATGAGGCTCATGTGGCTGCAAGCACCCGTGAAAGAGGGGTGCAGTATGAACCGTAATAAATGTATCCACTAAAATAGATTAGGTTGCCACTGTGTGTTAGACTGTGCCAGTTGTTCACATAGTAGCATCATACCCTTTTCCACCAGTCTTTAGGCCAACAGTGTGAAGAACCATGTTTCTTCTTTTCCTTTCTTTCATACCTTTTTACTAGAACTGCAACATTATTTGCTGCAAGCGTAGTATTGGTGATTTATTTGTTTGTGTAATACCAACTTGATAATTCCCTTTCTCTTCTTTTACAGGAGATGCAGAAGCGTGGTCTGGCATAGTCTCCAACTAAGAACACATAGATGTAGGTAGCGCTGGTGTTAACATTTTATTGTACAGGTCGGCTACGCCATTGTTTCTGCCATGTCAAATAAAATAATAAAGGCTTGTTCCATGGATATGGCACAAAAACATTTTTTTATTGGCTCTTGTGCTGAGAAACTGCAAGTTTTTTGTACTGTTCAATATGCCACCTTAGGACCTGTTTTTCCGGATGTTTCTGTTTGTACTTTACAGGCAGAGCTACAGACAAGTGCAGTGCGGTCATGTTTGTTTTGAGAGCATTTGAGTTCAAACCACTCCACTCATTCTGCTAGGCAAACTAGCTTCAGGGAGAGAAAAAGGAGTTGCAGATATACAAGAAGGAGGCTACGTTACATGAAATGTAGAATAATGCACCAGATGTTTTAGGGTGAATCGTACCTTGCTGAAATACTATAATATGAAAAAGCTAGATTGTTTTGATCTGTGGGACTGGGGCCATATATCGAGATGCATTGCAAAAGAATACGGAGTACAGTCCCCAGTGTACAAGTTTATTAATCCAATGTACGGCCAGAGAACAAATGTCTTGGTTATGAGAGAGATCATTCCTGAATGGTTCTTCTTTTTTTTTTTCGAAGCAGTGGTAATGAAACTAACACTTATTTTCGTTATGTCATGCAGGCTTCCTGTTCAGCGAATTGAAAATTAATGTTAGCTAAAGTACAAGTTAAGAGAAAATGAGGCCTCCCATGTACACAACGGTTGCATGGTATTCTTGAGGCACAGGGAAACTTCTGGAGGAGGGTGGTCTCGCTGGGAGTGATACAGACATAGTGTCACGAAGAGTCGCCAGTGAATTGACACTTTAACAGCCAAGTCATTGCTTGTAATGCTTCATATTCTAACTACATGATTGATACTGTTTTCATTTTAATATTGATCTTTCCCGATTATTCAGGCAGGCAGGTGACATATTATAGACATAATGTACAACTCCCTGTAAATGTAGTGCTCTTTTTGTATATAAAAGAAGAATTCACTACCAATAATTTGGGAGTGAATAGGTTTTAATCTGTGGTACCTTCTTTGCCACAAATCTTTTCACTATATGATGTGAAGCAGACATTGCTCCAAACTACATAATAAATTCGTATTGTTTTTATAGTTGAGCGCTATTTCTTTTTAAACGAATGCTGCTGCCAATGAGGAAAGGTTGCTGCAAGAATTCACAGCCAGAGCACTTCATAGGCCAAGACTGGGCCATCCACAGTGCTTTCCAGACCACGCATCAGCTTGTAGTTTCTGGCCCAGTCTAGACTCACGGGCCCAAGTCAGGCATTTGAACATGTGCAAACGTTATGCATTGCATGTTATAAGACAATCTGTTCCAAGCTGAAGTGACACAGGCGCAACTGGCTTTTAGTACATCTTAGCAAAGAAAATAAAAAAGATGAAATTCTCATGCCTTTTTTGTCTTCTCCACAAAAATTAACACTGTTCTTATTCGAAGAAACATAAATTGCTTAACAAGGCACCGTTCAAACCAATTCCTGCTTATGCATTTGCTGTTGCACTACTTTCGCCCTTCATATCACATGAGCATAACACAAGAGGCATTTCGTTGTTCTTCGGCATTTATTTATGCTGTATGCTCAAGAATACTTCTGTTTATGGCATAGAATATCATTACAAGAGACACTTGGTTATAAGATATTTGAATATGGTTTGGTTGGTTTTCCTACGTTCATGTTGACAACACTGCATACAAGAGAAACCTCTCTTACTATGGGCATCTTTTATAAGTCCCTAGAGTAAATTCTTCGCTATTTAAGGGGGGACTGGGTTGTGGAAACCAAAAGATCGCAAAAGAATAACGTGTTTTTTGTGACATATTCAAATTGCACAGCTATTATTTCACTTGTGCAAAGTAGGTTAACTATTATAAGATCAGAATTTCATCTACAGTATAGTTTTATCAATTTCTACAAGCTGAATTTGGCATGTCCTTCGGTCATTAATTTTAGCTATTGGAGTTATATCTCGTGATATGTATACAACAGTTAGAGGTATGATTATTATTAAACATAGAGCCCTACCTGCATACCAGAAAGTGCTGAGAGCAGAAGTTTGGTTTTCTGCACACGTTTTAAAATTAGATTTCGTTTTTTTCTTTCAATGGCAATGAGTAAACACTATGTTTTGATCATCTCAAGAATTACTAACCACAATTTAATTTGAAAACTTTGTACATTGTCATTATTGTGCAACTCTCCTCCTGCTGCTGAGCAGTATTTCTTCCATTGTTTCTGGAAACAACAGAGTGAAAACTTTGTCTATCTCTTGAACTAGCTGCCCCACAAGAAGAAATATTGCATATTTGAAATTACCATAAAAAAACTATGCAAGTCTACTTGGTTCCCCCCCCCCCCCCCCCCGTTTGGCCATAAAATACAGAAAATATCTCCACAACCCACGTTCCCTCTTGAAGGGACACTAAAGAGCAAAACGATTTTTTGCGTATTAGTTACCCTTTCACAATACCAAAAGTACCACTCTTTCCATGTGGGAACACTTTGTTAGTGAGAAAAGCCACAAAAAAAAAACATACAAAGGGCAACAATACCTTCACTTTCCTGTGTCAACTTGCTGTGACATCATAGGTTTTGAAGGCGCCTGCTATGGCGCATAAATTTATTTTCCACTAAAAATTAGTCACAAGGTGTTGTATGGAGGCCAGAGACTTAACGTAGCAAGTTTCATCAAATTTCAGTGAGCCAATGTGGCCGAAATGCGAAGGAAATGCTTTGAAATCCGTGAGATCATGCTTACGTTTGGGTGCAGAATTCAAAAATGAAACCCTAATGTTCATTTTCTCTTCCGATACTGAACCCATGGTGGCGATATCAACAATAGAGTTGTCAGATAATAATCTATCGGCATAAACCGATTGTTTTCTTTCGTGTCCCTTTAGAGGAGACACAACCCCGACACATTCACCTTGTGTGCTCCGAAGAGCTTGCAGACCATGCAATCCTCGTACAGACTGTGCATGTCCCCTTGAGAACGGACTAGAAAAGCAGTATGACGAGGACATTGCATGGCAGAAAGTGTCGGCAGTTGAAGCTGATGAATGTCCAAGAGCACCTCAAAGGTATTTATTGTAAGCAACAAGGAGGCTTGTGAAGTGCTTTACTTTCAGAAGTTTGGAAGAAAGCTAATACAATCTGCAGTGGCTAAAAACAAGCTACTGTGAATATTCGGCTTCTTTAAGTCATCCCGAGTAATTTGATGCATGATAACGTGAAAACAGGGTTACAAGCATTAAATGTATACACAGGTGTGTGCATTACAAGAATGCAGCCACCTTAGTATTGTTTGCTGCCATCTTGACCATTGCAGACTATATTTAAAATGAGCTTGAGTAATGAATATTAAACTTTTAAACTGTTGTTTTAAATGCAATATGTTCAATGGAGAAATTCTATAGCATGTCAATCAGCATCCAGATAATGTACTTTTATAATGGGTGTAGTGGTTTTAAATTTTTTCGGGCTTCTAAAAAGCGAGATTTGGAAAAGAACCGTGACTGGGCGCTTGCACTCTGTGGCATTAGCACACTCAAACATGTTACGACAGCAATCGACGATGCAAGCGGACTGCAGGCATAAAGAGGCCAAAAGAATGAAAGGTGGGGCCACATCTTGTCAGTTTCTCTTGTGGTGTGTCCAGTACTGTCTGTCCAGTACTTTCATGTTTGTTCTAAAATGTCATCCATTTATGTAAGGAGTATGTGGCAGAATTTGTACAGCTTGACAAATATGCTTCATTAGTCCTTTAGGTGGGAAAATTCCCCAATCAAATGCCAATTGTGTTGTCATATTCAAGCTTGTAAATATTTAATTTTATCATTGTCATGTTAGCATGATGATGCTCATTTCTCATAGCTTACAGCACACCTGGATGGCTTTGGTGCAGTGTACGTGGTAACAATAGCAGCTCTTTAAAAATTTAGCGTATTGGCAAAATTATTTATTATGGAAAAAGCGACACCGCTGAACATCCTTGATGTAGTGCATGTTATCAGGAGCTGTAAAAAAATGGCACTTAAGTCTACATTTCCTAGCAAGTGACATCACGAAGACTGGTTCAGCAGTTATTTAGTGTCCTAAAAAGCAGTTTTAAAAGCTGACAATTGCAACTTAAAATTATTCAGTGTTTATGTGCAGCTTCGACGCACAAGTAGTCTAAAAAGTTTGATTTTTGGATCATTGCTTCATGTGCCACAACCAAGCTTGGGCATAATCAACAATTGTGGTGCTTAAATTCCACATTCCAATAACGTCTGTAAAGTATGAAATGATTATGTGGCATGAATACAGTTGGAATTAAACAAATGTTCATGCATCCTACCTCTAAATGAAATGATACCTTGAGTAAATGCAAAGGTTACATACCAACTGCTACAGAAAATGGTCTCCTTGTAACATCACTGGAAAATGTTCCCAATTATTCACGCAATGTGGAATGTGTACTACGAGAAATGCACTGTGCTGCAAAGGGGAGAAAAAAGCGAAGACGAGGCTCGTCATATGAAAATGACATGGTCCCTTAAAAAGGTAAGGAAGGAACACTGCTTGTAGATATTTGTGGAGACCAAGGCCAAGTGTTGCTGTTGACAGCAATGGTCCCTTCCCGGCAGCATGGTGACAGAATGTACGGTTCTACTACTTTTATTTCCTGCAGTAATGAACCAACTTAGAAAAGTTATTTCAGTATAACGCATTGTATAAGGCCCCTTACAATTTCTTATGTCTAACCAGAACTTACTACATTGTCTAAAGGCATGTCCTTAAAGGGACCCTGAAATGGTTTTGTTAATTTTGTACAAATGCATTGAACCGATAGCCCGGACCATTCTGACCATTAGCATAACAATACTAGCACTCTGCTTTAAGCGTGTAATTTACTACAAGCTTTTTAAATACGCGCATCGTGAGAGATCGACGCGACTCGACTCGAAGTGTTTTCAACCGCCCCTTCGACGGGACATGCGATGGGTGCTATGAAGCGCAGCCATGTGACGTCATGAGCACCCAAGTGTCAGCCAACGGTATTCTGGCGGCGTACACACAACCCGGCAGCGCACTATTACAGAGGCTAGCATTGCCAAGGCTGGTGGTCTCGGTAGAGATATCGCGGCGCTATGTCGCTATGGAGGGCTCGGCACAGCGGCTGATGCGGGAGGCGCAGTTGTCGCTAGCGCACACTCTGCAGCTGATCAAGTTGAGGAGGAACAGCAGTGGTAAGAATGAAGGCAACAGAAATAAGCTCATAGCTGCTTTAGCACAAGGTGCTGCACTTTAGTTATGGTGCAAATAATTTCATAACTGCATTGCCTAATCAGTGACACAATGTCAAAAAAAAAAAAAAACACGTTTCATGGACCTAATAGGACTTTTTGAGGGCCTAGTTGGTGCATACCGGCGAAAATTGTTTAGCGCAAGCAAAAATGGAGCACACGAGAGAGGCACATAAGGGAGGCCCTTCTGTGCCTCTCTCATGTGCTCCGTTTTTGCTTGTGCCAAACAATTTTCGTCAGTTTCATGGACACTTTAAATATACGCTTATCCTCTGAAAACAGCACTGAAGACTTGCATTTGCATGCCTTACCCTTCAAAGTTCTACCAGTTTAAATAAGTGTACTAATTAAACTTTCCACTATCCATAGTCTATATCTGTGCCCGCTCATTTTTTATTCTAAATGTTCTGAGGCTCAAAACTACCTAGAAGATCACGACAAAGCCTAATTCAGCTTGCACAACAACAATTGTTGCTCAGCATGACATCTTCAATTGTTTGTTTTAGGGACACTAAAAGGTCAATGACTCGGCACCACTAAGAATGTGAAATTCTGTTCTAGCAGACCAGCAGACATACTGCTAATGGCACTTCAGTAATATATGAAGAGAATTAACAGTCCAATGCCAAGGAAAAGCTCTGCAGGTCCTTCAATCATGAGTAAACCAAAGCCATTGTCTTTGATGCCACTTATGAACATACAAATCCAATTTACCTTGGTACCAGAACTATATGTGACAGTGCTGCTTGGTTATACACTTGTCGTTGCAACAGCTAAGAATGTCAAGAAATTAAATTCTGTTTGGCACCTTATCAGGGTTATGTCATAGACAAAATACTGTACATTGCTGCTGCTATCTGTGTTCATAGTTGTCAAAACTTTTGACTTGTAAATCATATAGAGCAACCAGGGTGATTGTGTAACATCAAAACAGATAAAAATGAAACATGTTTGGCAGAAAGTGAAAGCTCATTACAATGCCAGTCTCATTTATGTACAGGTAACACACACACAAGAAGCAGTGTTAGCAGTTTGTAGTGCCAAGATGGATTCATGCTGATACTTCTGTCACCATTAGGAGGAACATAGCCAGGATTTTGCTTTGGGGGAAGGTGTTCTACACCCGTCATGTGCATCTCCATGTATATTATTATAAACACGTAACAGTGGGTTAAGAAAAGTTCAGGGAAGGGAATGGAGATTTAGACTTCCTCCCCACCACTTTTGTTCAAAGCACTGAACTTCCTTGTAAAATAATCTGTGCAGCATTTAAGGGAAACCAGTACACTGCCTGTCAGCTCATTTGTTTTGGTAGAGGACCAATTGAAAAACTTCTGCAGCTCCACCCATGAGAAAACTGGGGAGGTGCGAAGCAGTGATGTGCCCGTGCCTGCCGATGCTTCCCACACGAACACATCGATTGCTGCGCTGAACTGGTTTTGATCAATTATGAGCATGTTTTGCCCTGTTGAGAGAAAGCGTGGGCCGAACCTGGAGGCAGTGCAGTCAGTGTATGCGTAGGGATGTCGTGTCACAAGCAATTTTAAAGAATTTCTGTTAATTAATGCATTAAATATTGAGTACCACTGTATTTTAAAGTAGTTTAAATCAGATTAGCTGATTCTGAGCTGGTTTTTCACTAATTGTACACTTGGTTGTGACCATAGTTTGACTTCTTGCTTTACTGTTACAACAGGCCACGCCAGCAGCTCAAGCGCATAAGGTGCCTCACAGCTAAATATGTCACGAAAACAGTTCCTAGTATGTATGACTGGGTTTAATATGCCTTTCTACTTTCTCCACAATTACAATACCACAAGCAACTTCCCCTATGCTTTCCTAAGCTTCATTGTCTGTTTGCTCATTAAGTTGTTTCTAACAAATAAAGAACGAGCCCTTGACCCCTTCCCTTTCGTTATTTCATAGCTTGGGCCTCGTTGCGGCAGACTTGGTGCCTTAGGTAGCATGCGAGGGCTTATTGGGCAGCAGTGATCTCATCTAAGTTCACATTCTACGTGACGCCTCCAGGCAAGAAAGTGTGTTCCACACACGCCGCCTTGGCCATGAGTGGCGCTGCCTAACACTCCCAGGATAATACGTACATAAATACACAATAAAGTGGACGGGGGGATGACCGCCTTCATAACTCAGTTGGTAGAGCATCGGACGTGTCATCCGAAGGTCGTGGGTTCGGTTCCCACCGAAGGCAGGTTTGTCTTTTCGTCCACTTTAATTCCTTTCTACTTTCTCCACAATTACAATACCACAAGCAACTTCCCCTATGCTTTCCTAAGCTTCATTGTCTGTTTGCTCATTAAGTTGTTTCTAACAAATAAAGAACGAGCCCTTGACCCCTTCCCTTGTGTTTAATAAGGTGGTCTAAAGCATATGGAAAGCATCAAGTCGTTCTTTTGCAAGGTCCTCGCAAATGTAAAAATCTTTTGTCAGTGTGATCAGTGCATGTGAAACAAGAATAGTGCATTCCACACGTGTCAGTATCACCACTACGAAAAACTGCAAAACGACCCCATGTGAAACAAATAATAGCCTGAGCACAAAAGAAACTACGCTATTTCACGGTCTTCCATTCTCTTTTTTGTGTAAAAAATAAAAAATTCTGGGGTTCCACGTACCAAAACCACAATACAATTGAGGGAAGCCATAGTTATAGCCTCCGGATTATTTTTTACCACCTTAGGTTCATTAAAGGGTCCCTGAAACATTTTTTTGACATTGTGTCATTGATTAGGCATCACAATTGTGAAATCATTCACACCATAAATAAAGCGAAGCAGCCTGCGCTAAGGTAGCTATGGGCTTATTTCTGTTGCCTTCCTCCTTACCACTGCTGTTCCTCCTGAACTCGAACAGCTGTGGAGTGCGCGCTAGCGACGACTGCACCTCCAATGTCAGCTACTGTGCAGAGCCTTCCATAGCAACATAGCGCCGCGACGTCTTTACTGAGGTCGCTGGCCTCGGCAGTGCTAGACTCTGTAATAGTGCGCCGGTGACTCGTGTGTGTCACCAGATGCCGCGAAAATACCGCTGGCTGCCCTTCGGTGCTCGTGACGTCACGTGGATTCCGCTTCGTGGCATGGGGCGGTTGAAAACACTTCGAGTAGCATCGATCTCTCACGATGTGTGTATTTAAAACTTTGTAGTAAATTACACGCTTAACGCAGAGTTCTGATATTGCTACACTAATGATCAGGACTCAGGCTATCGGTGCAACACATTTGCACAAAATCACCAAAACCGTTGCAGGGTCCCTTTAACATGCATCTAAAATCCAAGTACACAGGTGTTTTAGTATTTTGCCTCCACTGAAATGCTGCTGTCGCGGCTGGAAATCAAACCCACACCCTTGAGCTTAGTAGCACACCTCGGCCACTAAGCTACTACAGTGGGTACGGACTATGTCACTTGACTTTTCTCTTTGCTCTTTAAGAGAGATACACACCTTTTCTTTATTTGTTGGATTCAAAATGAACAATGTAGCAGACGATCTTTCTGCAATAATGAAATCAGCAATGCTATTTCTGCCTCAAGCAACATAGTCTGTGCCCCCAGTGATGTCATTAGTTGAAATAAAAGCAGCTGCTTTTCAGCTGTCTTTGAAACCAAACTGCAAATCCCCTGGTGCGTGCAGTACAATGAAATTTGGTTCACACGTTCACGGGAGCCTCCACAACCAATCTGCACAATTTTGTGACTTTATTCAAAAGGCGTTGCAGGGCCCCTTTAAACTGGAACTGTCATGTTCAGCACTGTATCCACCTTTTCAATATGGCGCATCTTTTGCTTTAGTGATTGCCCGACAGATTTGTCATATATGAACTCACCCAAAGCATTACCCTGTTAAACTAGAATGTACACCCTATTGAACAACAAGCTTGCAGCGTCAGCCAGTCACTGCTGCAGCTCGTGGACATAGAAGCCCTTACAATAATTTAATTAATTCATCATTATAAATGGATGACATCCGAATGTCACGTTGGCAATCATTTGCAGATCAATAGTTTCTGCACCAGTGCCTAACACCTAGAAATTACATATGGATTTCATCAGTAAGCACACGAGCACTCATATTTCAAATACCACTGTAGTGCTGTTGATACACTGTTCAAAGGCTACAACATCTTAGCCTTTCCTAATAGAATGCTTTGTTGGACGCGTTGGTTCAATAAGGGATGCATTTCAGCGCCCGTGTAGTCGTCTTCTTTTCCTTGTGTTTCGTCCTTTTTTGCGCTCAAATGTATCCCTTATTAGCCTTTCCTGTTGATCTATCGGTGGGAATTCCGTTCAGCGCCTGGGACATACTTTCACGATACTTGTGACAGAACTATAGTGGAAGGACATTGTAAACATCAGTCCACTGTACACTGCGACAAACGCAAGAGCTTGAATCCATGTCAAGGAAACCATGATCTTTATCAGGCCAATAATGCCGACAGGTACGGCGCGAGACTGAGAACCATAAGATACTAAATGACGTAGTGCGTTAAATAATCGCAAGTGTGAACATGTCGCGTACTTGCGCTTAAGTCACACTTGCAAGAGAAGAAAAAACAAATGAAAGAAATCAGCGGACGATCCTAGTACTCGCGCCACAAGCATCATGAACAGAACGCCCAGCAGGCAACCACAAAAACTTGTACTGTACCGCTTGTCACACGGACGAAAGAACCAAGGGGGCACACCTCCTTGGTTCTTTCGTCCGTGCTCCGTTTTATATAACTACGACTCGCTGGAATTGCGTCCAAGCTTGACGTCCTAGAACCTAGTTCGAAAGTAGTTCGGCAACACGGTGTTCCGATGCAGTGCGGTCAACCGTAACGCACCATCCGGCAACTTTTTTTTTTTTTTTTTTTACTTTCTAGGCATTGCCCCAGCGACGACGCTTGCTGTGACCACCCTACTACTACTCAAACACCGGCATTTGGTTGTCTGGTCCCCTCTTTGGCCGCAGCAGCGGGTAGCGGCCCATGCCTGCCCATGCCGCCGCGTTCGGGGCACGGAGGAAGGAAAAAGCGGGGGAATGGGAGAGAGGAAGGGGTGCTGGAGGAGGGGAAGAGGTGCTTCTCCGTTCTCGCCAAATCTCGCCGGCAGCGACATTCCAGCGCCACTGCGCGGGGAGCTGAAATTCTGTCTTTCACGTCTTGTAATTTATAAACTTATCGATTGAGGAGATTTTTCCATTGCTGAGTGAATACGTGTTGTTCGTTATTTAACAGTAAACCGCGCGTGCACCAACAACTCCTCCAGCAAGTGGCCTCAGTTCTGCTTCGAGTGCTCCAAGACGGTCGAGCGGGAGCTGTCACCCTTCACTGTAAGGTGTTGTGATGAATGAGAACATGCTTTCGGACTGCGATGTTACGCAGCAAAACGATGGTCTGCCCAGCAAGCGCGGACGTATTGGTCGTAGAGACTGGCTGTGGGGTCACGTTGCTTGAAATGCTTGCCAGCAGAGCAAGCGGAGGAGTGCTGCAGTGCGAGATGGACTTGCTTCGCGAGGGTCGTGCTCCATTCTAGCGACAGCGTCCGAGTGGCCGCGCGCGCGCGCGCTTCCGCGCCCGCCTGTGCTGGTCGGCGTCATGATGGCCTGTCCGAAAGTGATCCTGGCCAAAAGCACTGCGGCCGTCGGGGGCCTGCCAGCAGGCGGGCCTCTGGGGCAGCCGGCGGCCATGGCCTTGCACACATCTGCCTTCTGCCCCATCAACAACGTCGACTTGAACAGAGTGGTCGCGCCGCCGCTGACCAATTACACCATGTCCTACGTGCAGCCTACACTGTTCAGCAGTACTCCGAGCTATCCGAGCAAGTACGACGTGTTCCAAGTCCCAGGAGGCACACTCGTGGTCCCACGAAGTGCAGATCTCACGAGCTACTTGGCACCGCCACCGCAGCAGCTCTTCTACTCGCCGCTGTCCTTACAACCACAACCTTCGCACTATGCATTTTTAAGCAACACGGCTGTGCAGGCGCCGCCGTTGGTGCCCTTTAGCTTGCAGCCGCCCGAACAACCAACATTCCCATCGTTTGTGAACAACGCGTTTGTGTCTAACACGAACTACGTAAGTCCACAGGAGTCGCTCCCATCTTACGGCTCTGCGCCTTCTAGCGATCTTTTCCTTGCGAGTGCTACTCAGTTTCTACATCAGCCAGAGCTATTTCCTAAAGTCTATCCACTGCTGGAAACTAAGCAGGAACCACCCGAACCAACCAGCTATGCAGCACCATCAACAACGCCTTTTGAGAGCTTCCATGGGGATACCAGCACAAGCCCGGTGCCGTTCTCGACCAGCGGACCGTACACGAGTCCAAAGTCACTGCCGTTCCCTAAAACGGGCCTTCCCGCACCCCGACCAATCTTGGCGCGTGCCAACGAGGCCGCTACCCCCGTCGCCCCTGTGCCATCGCTACCAGCAACGGGATTACTTTCGCCGCCGTGCCCGAGGCCCCTGCAAAGGACGTTTGAGCCTGATGCCAGGTTCTCGCTGGGTACTTTAAGGGCAGAGCCTGATTTACCGCTCTGTCATGGTGAGGAGACACGACTGTGTTTTGGTTCCCCACCGTTGTCTGCATCCTCTCTGTCCAGCTTGGACAATACCAGCACTGCAGACACTGCCCGTGTCACACTCACTGACTCGTCCAGCACCATTGAGTTTCCCCCTGCGGAGGTTAGTTTAGTTGAAGATCCTGTGGCCCCCTCCCTTCCCACAACGCCAGCCCCAGTGTCAACGCCTACAACACCACCACCAATACCACAGCTGCAAGAGCATGCGGTAGACAAAGTGCATGACGTGTATGCCTTTGAAACTAATTCAGATGAAGAGAGTGGAGTACCAAAGTTCAAGTTTCAAAAAAGGCATGAGGTAGCAAAATACTGTTATGCAGGTAGTGCTCGCACACAGCCTTTCAGACGCCGGGGCAGTTATGACCTGTTTGACTTTTTGGCATCGGTGCATCGTAAGGCACCAACACTAGAGTATCACTGTAAGGATGAAGAGACTGACGAGTGTGTTCAGAGACGTCGTAGCATACAAGATAAGGAGCTAGCCACAATAATCAGCTTCCACTGCCTCAAAGACAGTGCCAAGGCCACAGTGGGTGTTTACCGTTCATTAATCCATGGACGAGGGCTTTATTCCAAACGGGACATAGATGCTGGTGAAATGGTTATTGAATATGCAGGACAGGTAATCAGGTCAGTGTTGACAGACAAACGGGAACGCCTGTATGAGAGCAGAGGCATTGGCTGTTACATGTTCCGCATCGATGAGGACCAAGTAGTGGATGCCACAACCCATGGCAATGCTGCCCGTTTCATTAATCACTCATGTGACCCAAACTGTTACTCCAAAGTGATTGCAGTGTTCGGTCAAAAGCACATCATCATATATGCGCTCCGAAAAATTCACAAGGGTGAGGAACTGACTTATGACTACAAATTTCCAAAGGAAGATGTGAAGATCCCCTGTTCATGTGGTGCCCGCCGCTGCCGCAAGTTCCTCAACTGACCAAGGTGCCTTCTCCCATGTGCCCATGTGACCATTCCTCTTGTACATATAGCTTCCATGTCAGTAAAATTTCTTCAAATATGGTTTTTGGAATTGCCTTACTTTTATAAATGTTGATCCTCTAAACGGAGGGATTACTAATGTACAGTTTGCTGTTCCAGGCTTTGAATGCTGGAAGCCTATTTTTGGTACACTGCCAGGGCCAGAGTGCCAGGACCGCACAGTACAACAGAAATTGTGACCATGTCCTCTGCAGGATGAAGCTCCGTCCAATGATCCCTGTCTTGAACAAGTTAATTCCATTCTATGGCTGTGAACCTTTTTAATTTCATTGCCCCATCTAACTTATTGCCTGCCTTTGGTGCATTCTCTCTCTTGGTAACAATTCCATCGTTCTGTTGATCGGTAGTCTGTCCTCCACTTTACACGTCCAGCCCAGATCCACTTCTTTCTCTTAATTGTCATGGGGATATTAGCTACCCCTGTTTCCTGATCTATTCTGCCTACTATTTTTCATTCCCTTGCATGCTGTGTGGTCCTTAATTTCTTTGAAAGGTTTCTTTTTTCTTTATCTTCCAAGTTTATTATATGTTAGCACTTGGTCAATGCCATAGTTGTATACTTTTCACTTTAGCGTCAGTGGCAAGCTCCTGGTCATGATTTGGAAGCTTCTGCCATATGCATTCTGGCCCATTCCTATTCTTTGACAAGTTCCTTTTTTTGTGTGCAGGCTCTCCTGTTAGTAATTGTTCTATATATACATAATCTTGGTCACATACATGCACACTTATGGGACAGTTGACAATTTTAAACTCCTGTTTCTTAGTGAACAACATTGGAGGGATTGCATCTCCTTGTCTGACTTTTTTCTTGATCAAATTTATTTTGCTTTTTTTTTTGTGAAGAGGGTATCTTGGAATCTTTGCAGATAAGACAATGAAAAACTGATCTCAACAGCTATTCACGCATGGATTGTTTTCCTTTCGTACAATTTTAAAGTGAGTTTGCACATTTTCTTGCACCGTGGTTTGCACCTGCCATGCACTTTATTAGATTGAGAGGGGGAATGTGTGTGCATGTGTGTGTTTCAATAATATGATTTTAATTTGTCCCCAGTTAACTTGTACAAATTCCTCCTGTTAATTTTGTATCTGACCAGAACCTGACAAGTGACCGTAGTTGCCTTAGTAGTGTGCTTTGCAGCGCCGACACCTGGAGCGCTACAGCCACTCTAGCTCTAGCACTACCTACCAATCGCGTCCATGTCCCGTTATTCCACGCATGTATCTAGTTGTTCCATAGCCTTGTGGATGCTTGTCGCGCATTGAAATGGCTGGAATTGGGTTTGTAAAACAGTAGCCGATCGTGTTGCTGTGCACGCCTATCATGTGCCATGGCTGCTGTTGATGATTTGAAAGCAGTCGGCGTGATCGGTAAGTCGAAACACGCTGTTTGCTTCTGCGTTTATTGCTAAACTGTGCACCATTTTACCCGTATGGAGGAACTTTCAACATCTTGGGTAGCGGTGTACAGTACCAAGGGCTTTGCGCGCATGTTTTCCTTGCTTAAAAGCCAAGAAAATTGCGGAAAGGGGGGGATCTTGCGATTGGCTGATGTATTTCTTTTTCATTTTGGTGCGTGTATCAAAGGCGTTCGTTGATCGTCTTGCTTTTTACAGAGAAAGACACAAATAACGATGTGTTGTGGACGTGGTCCTACCCATCATTTACGCCAGAGGACCGTTCGCTGCTTCTTGCAAAATGTGACTTGGAAAATGATAACATTTCAAGTGAACGGCCAGTGTGGTTCCGGTACTGTCACCATCACAGGGATTGGTTTTACATGTACCAGACAGAAGTTTTTGACAGCGACAACCTAAGCCGAGTAAGTCTATGTAATTGCACTGATTTGAGACTTATCATCTAAAGGGCGTCTGTTGCTCGTAGGTTAAACTCTTCGTGCTCGTATTGCACACCAAAGACTTCAGCCCCGAGAAGTACGAGACCTTATCGAGAATACTTAGTAAAGTGTACTGCAAGACCGGAGACCCTACAGCGTTGCTGCGGCTTTTTTTGTCTGTGTCTGTCAAGGGGTCGTGCACTACCGAGGAAAATGGAACATTCCTGTTGAGCAACTTCGATCGTAAACGTAGTCTCACGCAGGTGCCAATCAAAGGTGGGACGTATGAGAGGGCTATTCAGCGGCTGCAACAACAAACACGAATGCTTTCCATGCCGCAGATATCATAAAAATGTTCGGTCTGGAGACGATTATCATCTACACAGCAATCATCCTGAAGAAGAGAGTGATTGTCTACCACCACAAATTGAACGTTCTGCTGAATTATGTCAGGTGAGTGAGACACACTTGCAAGGCCTCAGCTTTATCAATTTCAAGCATGGTCCGCGCGATTACACCAGTTCAGAGCAACAGGAGCGAACTCCGGCAAATTGTTTGCAATATGATGTCCATATTAGAATGGCCATCTGAACTGCTAAGCTTGAGCGTAAGCTTGCACCAATTGTAAACGTAAAAAAGAGGTTATTCGTGTGCGTGGTCTGCACAGTAGGAATCCTATATAGAGACCAAGTCCTATATAAACCAAATATAATGGTAAACTGGCAATGTGTAGAGGTGTGAACCATTGGGCTAGTCTTGCGTATCTAGGATGAAGAGCAGATAATTGCAGATTATTAACACCGACAACATTCTTAAAAATTTTTTTGGAAGCACTAGCTCTTGTGCATGTGCACAAGAACTAGTGCTTCCAGAGAAATCTTTGGGCCTGACAAACCTCATTTGCAAGTTGAAAGTCCTTCTTGTCAGTAACTGTGTTCCTGTCGGTGGTGTTGTTAATCATCCACAATCATCTGCCCTTTATCCTAGACATCTGACAGCAACTAGCCCAATAGTTTATGCTTTTATGACAGCATGTCACCAGTTTAGTCATATATTTGGTTTTCCAACCATTCTTCATCCATTCTTCTCTCCATATTTTTTTCAGCCTCTGTGATTGTTCTTCATTAGGCTGCTGCAGCAACTGTCAGTAGTTTTTGTTTATACTGGTGTGATGCAGTAACTATGGTGCTAGAGAGCTGGTATGGTGGTGTTGCGGTGCTAGAACAACCAGTGCCGCGAGTAGCAGCCGCTCGCGTAAACCCGTCATGGCTTGTTGCAGGCGGTCGGGTGCTCTCCCCAGTTCTGTTACTCGCAACACCGGTTACGGGAGCCGTGACCGGGCGAAACCTATGGCGCATTTTATCTTGCGGATTTCGCAGAGTTGAAAACTTGAAGCATTGTTTCTTTCTTTCTCTTTCTTTTTTCTTAAAGCAGTTAGCTTCATTTCAATGATATCCGCTGCAACGCGTGTTTGCTTCCCATCCACAGCTGCCTCACTTCGATGGCGGCGAGGTGGTAGAACAGCCATAATTCAAGTGCACGTGCGAAAGCCCCATGTAGGCGGAATATGCGCCTTATGGTTTTGTCTCGTAAAGGCCCGTGGATTATGTTGTTAGTGCCTGTCCATTGTACGTGTCGTCTTCTTGTCCTAGTTTTTCACCGTGCATTTATATATCTTTTGGCAGGTGTGTCGCGCAAATGAAAAGCTTCGACCGCTTCAGGGAGACAAAATTATTGTCATTCGTTTGTTTATAAAGCATCATCTTTCTTTTTCCTCCGCAGTCAAGCACATCGTGATAGCAACCTGCAGATGTAAGGTATGTGAATGATTAAATGTGCCGAGCCCACAACTGCGCTTTCAAAAAGGAATTTTGAGCATATATTCTCAGGTTTCTCGCGACCCACACACACTTCCTATGCACCGGGATACGGCCATCACTGCTTCGTGCATGAATTATCAATAAATAATAGGAGCGTGACTTATCAATTATGAACAAATGTCACCTGCACGTTGTATAGCGAGCAGCCACTGCTCAAGATTAATAAAGTTCGGAGGAGTAGTGATACTCAGATACGAACAACATAAGTAATCCCTTTTATTTATTTATTTATTTATTTATTTATTTATTTATTTATTTATTTATTTATTTATTTGGTAAGCGAGCTTTAGCTGGTACAAAACGTCACTAATTTTCTCTGTTGTATATGTCTTGGCCCTGCTTTGAGAATAGAACAGTTGAAGTTTAGGGCCTGAAGTTATGCTTCCCAGCATCTTTCTATGTCTTTATTTCCTGCATGCGCTGCGTTGTATCCTTTAGCTGTCCACCATGCCGCCTCTGCAGTAGCCAACATTCTACTCAAAGCTGCTTCTCACCACTTTGTCGTGGGTGACCCAGCTTTTCTAGTTGGTGGGTCTGATTTTTCACAGGCCGACAAAGGCCTCCTCAAGGGCTAAAAAAAAGCAGTGTTCATGACTTAGATGAGCAAGTTCCCATTTTTATAGCAAAAATATACACGCACAAAAACATAAGAGATAAGAAAGTCGTTTACCGGCCGCTCCGTTTGCACGCCAAGTGCAGAGCTCCCTCGTCCCTTCTCGAAAGACTTCCCAGAAATAAAAAAAAAACCCTTAAGATTTTATCTTTGGGATCTTACGCGAGGTGTTCAGCATTTGTGGTAACCATACATGCAGCCAAATACACTTATGCTACATACACTTCTTTACTGCGACTATGCGTCGTCCTTTTGCGATGCCATGCTTCTGCCCATACGCACCTGCTCTCGGTCGCGACTGATTAGTGACGCACCGTGACATGGGTTGCGCCACTTGTTTTTTCAAAGCTGCACATCTCTAGGTCCATTGATTGCAGTCTGGATTAAATTTTTAAGGAGCGGTTGACTCCTTTTCGCACCTTGTGCATGTGATGCAGTTATGACCAATAAATTAAATCTTAGTTGGTTTCTTTTGCAATCAAATGTGTACCGTGTGACAACCATATTAAAAATGATGATGTAGCATGCATTGTGACGCTGATGTACAGGTTCATAACCCTTAGAATTTTTCATAAAGTTTTTTTAGCTGGTTCTTCAGTTCTACATATTTTGTGGCAACTTTTATAAAGAATAAGTTTCCTTTGCAAAAATGTCTTAAACGCATGGGGTGGCACAGAGTTGCAAAGCGCTTAGAAGAGTAGCGGTTCAACCTGGTTGGTATTGCATGATTTATTTATTTTATTTATTTATGTATTGCATGATCTTTAGGATTGTGGCACGGAAAACAGATAAGGACGGCAGGAGACAAAGACGCATTGTCTCCTGTTTTCTTTGTTTTATATGCCAGAATGTTGAAGATCTTGCAAAATGCATGAAAAATAAAATTGTGATGCCACTTGCATGTGTGTTTCTTCTGTCTCTAAAGTCCATATTTACTTGCTGCTGCTTATGTGCTATCATCATCATCATCAGCCTGTCTATGCCCACTGCAGGGCAAAGGCCTCTCCCATAGATCTCCAATTATCCCTGTAGCACCCTGCAAACTTCTTTATCTCATCTGCCCACCTAACTTTCTTCTGCCCCCTGCCACGCTTGCCTTCTCTAGGAATCCACTCTGTTACCCTTAATGACTAACGGTTATCTTGTCTTCGCATTACATGGCCCGCCCACGTCCATTTCTTCTTCTTAACTTCTATTAATATATCCTTAACACGTGTTTGTTCCCTAACCCACTCCGCTCTCTTCTTGTCCCTTAATGTTACACCTACCATTTTTCGTTCCATTGCTCGCTGCGTTGTCCTCAATTTAAGCTGAACCCTCTTAGTTAGCCTCCAAGTTTCTGCCCCGTAGGTGAGTACCGGTAGGATGCAGCTGTTATACACTTTCCTCTTCAGAGACAATGGTAAGCTACCATTCATTATCTGAGAATGCACGCCACCCCATTCTTATCCTCCTAATTATCTCAGCCTCATGGTTCGGATCAGAGGCCACTACCTGGCCTAAGTAGATATATTGACTTACCACTTCCAATGGCTCGCCAGCTATCTCAAACCGCTGTGCTCGCCCAAGGCTATTGCGCATTACTTTAGTTTTCTGCATATTAATTTTCAGACCCACTGTTCTACTCTGCCTGTTTAGGTCAGTAATCATGCGTTGTCATTTGTCTCCCGAGTTACTTAGCAAGGCAATGTCATCAGCAAATCTGAGGTTACTGAGGTATTCCCCATTAACCCTTACACCCACCTGTTCCCAATCCAATGTTCTAAATACTTCTTGTAAACATGCTGTGAATAACATTGGAGAGATTGTGTCCCCTTGTCTTATGCCCTTCCTTATAGGTATTTTTTCTGCTCTCCTTATGGAGGACTATAGTGGCTGTGGAGCTGTTGTAGATATCTTCCAGTAGTCTTACATAATGCTAGTCTCGTAATCTATGAATGCTATATATAGGGGTTGGTTATACTCCGTGCATTTCTCTATTACCTGATTGATAGTGTGAATATGGTCTACTGTTGAATAGCCTTTATGAAACCCGGCTTGTTTGTTAGGTTGACTGAAATCTAAGGTGGCATGAATTCTGTTAGCAATTACCTTGTTAGCAATTACCTTGTGGACGACTGACAGTAAGTTAATCGGCCTGTAATTTTTCAAGTCCTTTGTGTTGCCTTTCTTATGGATTAGGGTGATGTTCACATTCTTCCAATATTTCGGCATGCTCGCAGTCATTAGGCATTGCACATACAGGCTTGTCAATTTTTATAGTATAATCTGCCCACCATCCTTTAAGAGATCTGCTGTTACCTGATCCTCGCCAGCTGCCTTTCTCGCGTGCATATCATTCAAAGCTTTCATTACTTCCTCTGTCATTACTGGTGGAATGTGAACCTCTTCTGAGCTACTTCCCCGTTCCCTATCCTGGTTATCGTGGTTACTGTAGAGATCGCTGTAAAACTCCTCGGCTATTTTAACTATCTCATCCCTATTCGTGATCACATTGCCTTGCCTGTCTCTTAATGCATACGTCTGATTTTTGCCTATACCTAGACCTCTCTTCACCGCTTTCAGGCTTGTTCCATTCTTTAGAGCATGCTCAATCCGCTGCATATTATGCTTTCATATGTCAGCTGTCTTAAACGTATTATCTTCGAAAGTTATGCTAGTTCTATTCTGCCAGTAGCATTCGCTAGTATCATGCCTTGATGTTTTCTAATCAAGTCTTTCGTCTCCTGGGAAAGTTTGCTAGTAATCTGTCTACCGATCTTATCTCCTACCTCTATTGCATACTCCGTGACAGTGCGTGTGAGATTATCACCGACTCCCTGAACGCAAGTGTCTGCTTGCTCGGTTAGAGCTGAATATCTGTTTTTCAGCGCTATTCTGAATTCTTCAACTTTTCATCTGACTGTTAGTTCATTGATCTGTTTCCTTCGTACTAGCCTATTGCAGTCCCTTCTCAAGTCTAGCCCAATTTGAGATCTCACCATACTGTGGTCAATGCACCTAACCCTGCTCAGCACTTCCAAATCCTGCACGACGCCAGGGGCATCGCATAGTATAAAGTCTCTCATTTTTATGCCTGCCATTCGGGCTTCACCACGTCCACTTGCGATTCTCCTGTTTACGGAAGAACTTATTCATGATGCGGAGTTATTCCGCTCTGCGAACTCTACTAACAAGTCCACTCTGTCATTCCTACATCCCACGCCATAGTTCCCGACTGCCTTGTCTCCAGCCTGCTTCTTGCCTACCTTGGAATGTGTAAAGATAAATTCTTGCCACTAAAGGGACATATGCATTCCACAAAAGGTATGCATTCAGGGAAAACTTCAGAAAAGAGAGAGAAGTGTAACAAGAATGATTGTCACACTCATGAGGTTCTTTGGAATGTTAAAGTTCACTGGTTGGCAGGCATGCTGCTGTGGTAACAGCATGATACTGAAAAACGCTGAGATGCATGAGGAGGCACAGGTGACTGTGGCGGAGTCCTTTTAACATAGGTAAGACTCATGTCAAAAAATTCCAATGTGAGGCTCCGTCTGCCCATGTACATTGATAGTCACTTTAAAACAAAAGATATTGAGATATAAATCTTTTTGAAGGTTGTGGCAAGCTTTGCAAAACACATTTTGTCATCTTGCTTCTTCGTTGGGGTCCACTTGTAATACAGTAAAACCTCGTTATAGCGAAGTTGAAGGGGGAGTGGTAATTACTTTGTTATAACCATTAGTTCGTTATAACCAATATCAATTTCATCTATAGGAATTTCAAGGGGAATTGTGATTGCTTCGTTATATCCAATAGTTCGTTATATCCGGGTTCGTTATAACGAGGTTCTTCTGTACATTTTAGAGCCCCATGACAATTCTGGCTGCTGCATACAACTTGACTGGCAGGTCAAGATTTTATGCATACAAGCCTGAAGTAGGCCACAAATTGTACATTTTGAATGAAACGCATGATCTTGAGGCAGTATTTTCATCTGTTGGTTTCCAGGGCCTTGACTGCTTTGAGCACACACAAACCACAGTGGGAGTATTTCTTTCCTTTTATGGAGCTGACTCCTACTGAAGTGGCTGAGCTTTCAGAGATGCCGCATTACTTGGCAGGATTTCGTGATGCCAGTGTTGAAGGTCGCTTAGAACTGTATGATGTTTTCGTCAACTTGGCTGCCATTGAAATCACTGTGGCACCACATTCAAAAGGTATGTGCTGTGTAGAGGCTGCAGAATGGCCTTCTATTATAGCGACTTTTTGAAGTGTTTCTGCTCTACTGACACATAGGATGGCCTTCTCGTTATCAAGTGTCATTTCTGTTGTTTTCTATAGAGGCCTTTCAGATGAGCAAGATGCATAAGGAAATTGCTATGTTCATGGTGCGACAGGCAGATAATGATAATCTATCTGACCAGGATGTTGTACAGGTAAGTAACTTTGTGCTATTTGTGCATGCATGCACATACTGTACACATATGTCTATGAAGATAGTGTGAATCTTAAATTTGTTATAAAAAGGTTATGTAAGCTGATTTTGGCTGAACAGATTTTATTTAGAACATTGTAGGTGGGTAGTTCTTGTCCTCTTCAAATGATTTACTCAAAGGTGAGTGCTTTCTCTGGAAATTAGCAGTAATGATAGGTGTGCATTCTTGGGAGCCAGGGCTGCATCTCTCTTGTTTGCTTTTCCTGTTTGTCTTTTATTCTTGGTAATCATGCTACACTAAAAAACACAAATTATTACTTCCTGTGAAGTACATCATCTATGTATCTTAACTCCGATTCACATATCTAGTTGTGTGGCGTGTGCTGCTTGGCTTGCTGAACTATTTTTATATGCGAATGCATTTCCTAGTCGGGCTATGTCAGGCGCATCCGGCGGCGTCCGTGCGCCGGCAGGTGTTATCTCTCCACTCTCACTCCCTCTCCCATAGCAACAGCTGCGGGCGCGCACGCTTATCCTCGCCCCTAGCAACCGGAGCATGTGGTGCGAGTGTGTAGGAGAGGGTAAGTGCAGTGCTTCGCCGCTCCTTCTCTCGCCATTCGCTCTCTCTACTCCCTGCGCCCCACTCTCCCGTTCGCTCGCTCGCACATATATATAAATGGAGTGAAGCGCGCGCCTCTTTCGACCGTTCGCTGGCTGGGCGCCTCTCAAGGCGATGGTGTACTCTCGGCGCAAGAAATGCATTCGCATTTCCTCACGATTCCCTTCGGCGAGGTGGGGGCAATTTTTTTAATACAGCTTGCAAAAGTTGTGTGTGCCATATCACTGCTGCAATAAGACTCGGTCTTGAGCAAGTGGTATTTCATTGCATGTACAGTGCGTCAAGCACACATGCAAGCATGCATACACTTCTCGGTGCATGGATTTACAGCTGTTTTGAAATCAAGCTTGCAGACCATGAGTGCTTTCAACTTTGGAAAGCTCATGCACACAACTTCTGGCATCTGCCATCTGTCTACACTAGTTCCATGGTCTTTTACCATCTCACTGGATGTTAGACTTTTTGATCGTCATGCACACAATAATGTTATTTAAGTAAGTGAAGGTGACAGTCATGTTAGTTATGTGGTGCTTTATGGTGCAGTGTTTTAATATGTTCCAATGCATACTTTATTTCTGTATTAGCTTCACTCTTGGCAGTCAAACAGTCATCACCTTCAAGCAGTGGGGGTGCAGTAAATATAATAAACGAAGAAAAAACTACTTAGGATAAATTTCAATCAATGAGGCAGTTCTGCATAGCGTAAAAGTTTGTCGATATTTATACTTATCAATCACCGTTGAATGGTGGTAAGGAAGTGTGTTCTAGAGAAGCAAAAAAAAAAAAGAGAATGTAGATAAGTTGACTGAATGTGGCCAGGTTGCATTTAGTTTAATTTTCTGAATGCAGAACACATTTGCTCTTTGTTTCATTAACAGGGCATTAACTCAGCATTGTCAAGGGAAATATATCAGTATCAGTATAACTGGTTTACCAAAGCGATGGTTGGTCCCACTCCTGTTGAACATTTATAATCGATAACTCACGCACAGAAGCTCCGGGCTTTGCACTGATTCTGCATTTGTTATGTCAGAAGTTTGACTTTCTTTTAGAGCCTCAATGACCTCCCCTTCAACAGCAAATAAAGCACCAGGAGGGACTATACTCAACTAGTGATATTTCCGTTAGGGCCTATGGCACTCAACTCCTAGCCAGCCTCCTTTTTGTGTGGGAGCATTGAGTACCTAGTTCAGGGGATTATAACCTAGATAGCAAAGCAGCTCTTCCGCAGTTGTAAATTATATCCCGTCTTGTGTGACAGTTGTTTAAAAAGATGTAACACTTGTTCGCAATGCTTGATGTGTCATAAGAAACATTTTCACCTACAAGAGACAAAAGTCGCATTTTGTTTTATGAATGTGCACATTTTGGTCATTTAATTTTGGCTCGCAGGATATTGCAGCAAAGACAGAGGAATTGTTGCTCAACATGAAAAGTGCTATGGCTCCTGGCACAAGTGGAAAGCCAGTGGTCAGCTTTGCAAAGCTGCAGGGACTCAAGCTAGCACCTGCGCTTGAAAATTTTTACTGGAACTTGGCAGTGGCTGAAGGACTGGTGGATGCGTAAACAACTCTTGAAGAGGCGCAACATGCAGGGACCATGCATGTTTGCTCACCACTAGTTCCTAGCATATTAATCCTTTATTAAATGTGCAGGTCAGGCTCTTACTAGATGAAATAATTCTCTGAAGATTGTTGCTGTAGCATAACAGCAGTTGTACATAAGAAAGGTGTTTTCTTTTCTTTCGTTAACGCTATTTATTCATGGTCAGTTAGCAAAACATTACACACGCACAGATTTCGCTTGATTCTGTTTTGCTACTCTATAGACAATTTTATTTTCAATTCATGGGTGCCACGATTTTGTGGTGTTGCACAATTCCTCATTTTTGTGCCAAGTGATGTCAAATGAATGTGGCCATGAGGCTCCTAGTAGATCCGCACAACAGTTTTTATGCAGACCCACTGTGGTACCATGTGTCTGTCTGTTATAGCCAAACTCATACAACTCAACTGCTTCTGTTAAAAGTCTTAAGACTTTCCAGGTCATTCTTGGGGCTAGAAGTCCTCGTGTAACATCATCATACCTCAGCGTTCATGCCCTTAACTTTTCCCTTTTCCTTCTACTGCTTTAACATTCTTCATATACACTTTCCTTAGATTCTGCGGTATTCTAAGACCCACTTTTCCCCTATAGGAGCCTCCAGACTTTAGTGGACTTTTATGGTGTGACACCAGAAAAAAAAAAAAAATTCCCAAGTATACTATGCACTGCTGTGCAAATTTTGTTCAAACTACTACTAATCCAAGTCTTGTTCCACTGCATGTGTAGTACACTCTCATTGGCTCTTTACCGCATGCTGTCATACAAATAATCCACACTTCTCGCTAAGCCATGAGTAAATCACTTTATTCTGATGCTTTTAGGGGCGAAGCTCCTTAGGGTGTGGGTCGTTCCCTCCTCCGTATGTATGTAGCCACCTCTAGTTTAGTTTATGAATGGCTCAATAGATGGCGCTGTTTGTCCAGGCTGCTACCTCTAGTTTATGAACTGCAGCATAAACTTGACTCCCCGAGTGTGAGGTACATTTAAAACTCGATTTAACGAACTAATTTGGCCCCCAAATCAGTTAATAACGAAAATCACTAGGATTGTAGTCCCCTTTCCTCCGACCGAGGACGAGGCCGAGAAGGCACATCGTCAGAAACTCAAGCAACGGTACGAAGAGATGCACAACGCTTTGGAGAGGGGATCGTTCATCTCGTTGGAAGAGTTTCTTGCCACCTTCGACGTTTTCGACGTTTCTCGCCACCTTCGATGATTTCCCCTCAGGAGCTTCGCCCACTCATCATCATTCACCCCGTGGATATGCTGTGATTTTTTTAAGCTATTTGTATCCTAGATTAGCGATAGGTTGCACTTTTGTAATCTGTTTTTACACAGCCTGTGTGGACATACAGGAAGGATGGTATACACCATTTTCGTAGCATAAAATTCCTCTAAAATGTGGAAAAAAGCATAGCGAGAGTGTCACAAGGTGGAATGACAGTTACTATTTTTTCTTCACAAATTTGCAAAACTGATAAGCCAGAATCTTTTGTGTTGGATTTTGATGGTGGTACATTAAAGGGCAACTCCGGCGGTATTTTCACCATGTCCTGATATCAATGTTTTCAAATGGTACTGAGAGTCTTTTAACTGCCAGGGTGGTTCAGTTTGCTCAGAACCACACCAACAATCTTTAACAAGCAACTGAAAGTCGTCAAACCGAAACCGAAACGGGTAGACGCTTCGTGCAGCGTGTGTGGTGACGTCAAAACCTTCTCGTCACCAGAAATATGGAACTGGCGCCAAAGAAATGGCAGTGGTGGGGTCATCCGACGATGATATATATAGAGTTATGCCAGCTTTTCTGATCACGGCAGCGATGATCTGAGCACTGAAATATCACCGTTTTGCTTTTGAAGGCCCGCTGGCTCGGGTAGGCAGCGCAAGGGTGATGACGTCAAAAACACAGGGTGGCCCGCGTGGGAATCCGCTAAAAATTTTAAAAATTCATTTACAGCAAAACTAAGTGAAATACAGCCGCCTGACTTGGCATATATTATTACAGTACTGAGGAGAATATGTATCGGAAATTTTATTGAGATCAGTGAACACTGAAAAATTGCCGGAGTTGCCCTTTAAAGGGACCGACAACTGACCAGAACCTGCGATTAGATTCTGGCGGAAATGAAAAAACCATGAATTATGGTGACAGATTCAAGCATACTTAATGGGGTTTGAGTAGAATTTGTATTTTTAAATTGACTTTGAAAATCACAAAAAACGGGTATGTCGCGCAGCATAGCCGTGGAGACTTCGTACTGCTATATGGAGTCTTCGGTTTGGTGTGCGTAGTCAGATGCTTTTATACGCACCATAATTAGTGCTCAAAGTTAGAGCACGCATATTATTAAGCATTCCCGCTCTCTTCTTCTGTGCTGCCCACGAGGTACGAAACAAATAAGTTGACACTGCATGAGAAGCGGCGCAACCGTGGAACGGTCGCTTAAGGCTCCGACGCATGTACGCGCCGTTTTTCTCTCGTGTCTGCGAAACCGGTACCGGAGTGTACAGCGCGAATTCGCGAGTGAGATCACAAGTCATAGCAACATTGATTTCTTTATATTTAGGGCTTCACTAGTTTCCTTTTCTCATTGCGGCCTCACCTCCCACTGTTTGCAACTCTGTGGCCTGTAAAGACTCCATAGTCGCCGCAGATGAAAAATTCGGATTTTATATGTGTCGCGGCGTTTTCGGCGTTACTACTGGGTGATTAGGCACTCTGACCGGATAAGCTTTCAGTTGCACTGATAAAAGCAGGTACCACAAAGATTGGTTGTCGGTCCCTTTAATGGCCAGGAAACTAGGCAGTGATTTGGCAGTACATTTGGAATGCATTACATTGACAGAATGACTGTAAAAGTATGTACAAATTAGAGACATTCATCTGTAATCCCATGTTTTTTTTTTCTTTTTATCCATAATTAAAGCAACTGTGGAAGTGGAAAATGTTGATATGTCACTGATGGGTACTCACTGTGGGGCTGTCTTCATGCAAAACTTGACCCATTCCAGAGACTTGCAGATGAGTAGACTTGCTGATGAGTTGACTTATCCAATTGTCATAAACACCTTACTGTTGTCTGAAGAACAAAAATACCATTCTCTGCTAGAAACAGTTGAAATCTATAGATTTCTAATTTCATTTTTCTTAAAGTTTACCTGCCTTAATGTCCAAATGAAGTACTTATGGTGAATAAAAGAATTTGGTTGCACCTGTCACACAATGAATGTGCTTAAGTGAAATTCAGAACATTCTTTGGCTGCTTCACTTTTGGTGGCATAGCAATGGGTGTTCAACTGCGATATGCCTTGACTTTCTCTCTTTGGCATCTCCTCTGTTGATGTTGCTGTCTTCCTGGGAGTGGAGCTTAACAGCCACAGACGACAGGCAGCTATTGCTGCAGTAGCCAGCCATGTCCATTTAAGGCATGGTGTCTACATTCACGGATGCAGCTTGTTTTTGCCAGCTTCTTTCAAAGCTGGTGCGCAAGAAAAAGCAAGAGATATTTAGCTTAATTGAATCTGCTGTGTATTGCTGCACATTATCACTTTGTTGAAGCCAGTACCATGTTCGACTTGCTGCATTTTGGCAGCTCTGTCAGAAGTGTAATTTTTATTTGCTCTAAATGAATATAACCAATAATAAATTGTGCATGGACCTTGAGTCAAAGATTTCATCCTTTTATGCAGAAATACGACATGGCTGTCTTTAAAATAAATACATGTTCAGTTACACACTATTATCAGTTACTGAGGAATGTGCAAGTAAACAAACTACCACCTTGTATTTCTCACAAGTATAGAGTGCCTTGGATATTGTGTTGGAATAAAGTTGAGTACATTTGACCTATTTACAGGCAGTCTGCCCTGATTTATGTCTGAAGGAGATATTCTGCAGCGTGTGTACAGCCACATACACAACTATAAAAGTTTTTTCTCTAACATTGATTCAACAGCAAAATGTGTTCACCATGTTAGTGTTTGAATGAAATGTTGCAAGTTGTTGCTACCAATTTGTTGACCCAGTTACCTGGTATTTTATGAAGGTCAGTATTTTTATGGACAAGCTAAAACTCTTAAGATGGGTCATAGGGGAGCCAGGTGTAATTGTGAAATGTTCGATGATGCTTGCAAAGGATTCCCTTGCAAGCACATTTGTGTACAAAGTATATTGGGGCTAGGTAAGCCACTTGTTAGTGAACGCTGCATAGGCAGGTTTGTGTTTGTTGAACACCGAGCTTTCAAAAATTGATAGCAGCATTTTGCACAACACCAGCATTAAATGTCAAAATTCCATAAGCTTCCATATTTTTACCTTGACTAGTCGAAGCAGAAGCTAACGGACAAAGTGTCTGGTGTTTTCTCGAGAAATTGCCATCCATTTATGCGTTATACGTTCTCGGTTGACTCTGCTGATACATCGCATGAGATTTCAGCATGTATGGTGTGGAAACAGACAAACAGGCAAGCACATGGCCTGTGCTCGCGTTGGCTCATTGGAGGGCCAGCAGGTGACAGCAAGAGGAAGCTCTTGGCAGTGGCTAGGCATGACCAATAGTTAGGCATCCTCCCACACTGAATGGTTGTTCTGGCTGCCATAAGGCAATGCCAAAAGCAGGTGTGCCTCCCCTTGCTGTCTTTTGGTGGTGCTTTAAGCAGCTGCTGCAGAGTGCAGACCACATAGTCATGTGTTCCTCTTCATCAGGGACCATCCTGTACTACTCTATCGAGACATTTCATGCTATGGTGCAACTTAATAGCAACGTGGGTCCTATTGTTGTGAACTTATGCTATGCTGAAAATTGTGAAGTCTCTGCTAGGGGCCCTGGCTGCCCCCAAAATTTTGATTACTATTAGGGAGATTCACCTCAAAACTATTTATAAAACAGAATTTAAAAAGTCACATAATTTACATACTGCAACATTTTCCAAAAAGATATGGTAATTACTGAAAAATGGGGGCTTTTTTCAAATAGTCAAGGCATTCAGGAAGTGCTCCCATCTTGATAACTCCATCAGAAATGCTTTGCTTCACATGGCCTCCATCATCTGCTTTGTATCTGAAATCGTAGCACCTACACAAAAATATATCCTTATACCATACCTCTCAAGCTATATGCATGTTACATATATTGACAGTTAGCGGCACCTAAATTTTGCCCCAACATCTCTTTTTTTGTCACAGCATTTATCGATGGTGCTGTTCAAGCGGCTTCTCTGCTGCATTACTTCATCAGAATATGAACATGGAGGAGAACTGACCAAGGGGCCTGCTTTTGTTGTGTTAGAAACAAAAGCAGAGAAAGCAATAAAGTTATGTGTAGCTTTTAATTGAAATATTAAAGTAAAAGAAAATTGAAGTGGAGAAAGACAACTTGCTGCTGGCTGAAGCTGAACCCCAGTTTGCACGTTACATGTGCACATAGGCAAGCTGACGGATTTATACACGCACACACTCCCAACCCCCCCCCCCCCCCCCAAAAAAAAATACTTGGTATCCACACACCCCAGTGTACTGGTTACACACATGGGTGACACCCCCCCTCCAATTGAAATTCTGGATAAACCCCTGGGCAAGCATGTGGCAGGGGGCACCAAGGGGGCTGTGCCCCCACCCCTCTACCCAACTACTACAGAAGGGCATACCATTGTTGATGACATTTAAAAAAATATAACTTTAGTTGTGTCACAGTCCCCTGGGATGCACGTTTCAACCCAATCTCAACCTGCCTGTCTCAGAATTACACTGTCTAAAAACCAGTCTCTGTGACACTTTGGATGCGTTTTAGCTTTCCTCTTCATGTAAATTATTAAACACATTTCATATGCCGCTGTTTTAAAGTTGAACAGATTGCATTCGGTTACTGACATTATTGATTTTCTTTCGTTTTGCATTCCATATCATGCTGTGCCACTACAGCACCACATTCATCTTTTTTTTCCACTGATCGAAACTGCTGCAGTGCAGTTTCTCTGGCGGCAGAGGCTGTCCGCATGTATGGAGTGAGCGCTCATAGCTCCCCAGAGAGTTTTCATATTGCTTCCATCTCTGCTGCGTTATCAGTGCCTGGCTGCGATGTGAGCTAAGGGCAAATAGAACAGCAAAGCTTCAGTACACATGCATTGAGGCTACCTGATAGGTGTTACTGTTTTGAAGTCTATTGGTCTGAGGGTGTGAAAATAAGCTCTCGCTGCACCGTCTCGGAACGAGCATCTGGGGAGTGCACACACCGCCTTGATAGCCCACGCTCATGTCTGCTCTGTTGACGAGATCATTTTAAAATTGGTGCTCTCAGTGCCACCAATGCCTTTTTGGGTACTGCTGGTCCATTAAGAAACAAATCCAATCCTGCCTCTATTCTACACAACTTAGCTGGCAAGAAGTTGGATCTACAATTGCCTATCCATGTGTAAGGGTCTCGTTTGACGGGCCAAAACTACTAAGGGAACAAAATTACACATTACATTCTTAATTCTGAAAGAAGATATGGCATAGAATGAGTAGAAAATGTTTAAGAAATATCAAAAATGCTTTTTTTTATTGTCAGAAATTCCCGTGGTTGGCGTTTTCTTGAAGTTAGCCATACTGCATTTCGTAAACAGTTATATAAATGTAAGCTTTAGCAGATAAATAAGTATGCTTGGAATGTAATGTACAATTGCTGCCGCTCTGCCACTAGCCTTTATTGAGATAAGGACCTGCAAAGTAGACAAACATTTCCTGGGCCGATTACGAGGTTTTTTTTTTTTTAATAAAAATAACTGTACACAAGCAAATTCAGGCATATGTTTAGTTAAAGAAAGTTCAGCTACCTAAATTATGTTGCAGTTCATGACCAAAGTTGGCGGAAACAGCAGAGCTGGTAAGCGTGGCACTCCACCTTTTTGTAGTTATTGATTGCCGGTGCTTTGAAAAAGCTTTCGGCAGCAAAACTAATTGCAGACCTTTTCTTTCCACTCATCAAGAAACAGTGTACAAAATTTTGAAATAAATTTGAAATGTCAACTGTCCATCGTCCGTTTAATCTTGTGTGGAATCGCCCCAAAAAGTAGTTCAGTGCTTGCGGTGAACAACAAACAAACATTTTGCAGTCAGTCTTAATGCATAATACATCTGTCATCAACTTGGCAAAAAATGCTCGTATTGCTGGGGAAGAAATTGAAATATGAGAGTTTGTGTCTTGTTTTGTCGTTTGTTGGAGCAATGCAACTTTTTTTTTTTTTCCTTTACGAACTACTTGTGTAGCCTTCACAGCATTGCATCTGATGTTTGAAATGGAGTACAGCAGTATGTTATGTCAAAATATGTAATAATCTGTACTGCTATAACAAAAGAAATAATTTTTTTGCAATGTTATCACTATATGAACGCTGCAGGATAATCTTTCTCTTGTTGTGGAGACTTTCCATTTGATGTCTACATCACAGTCATGCTTCAAATAGCATATGATGCGGTGCACGAGGAAGTCTGTGAAAGTGTGCAGAGGATGGAATGCACGCATTCTCCCTGATCTTCCTATGATGGATATTACATATTTAAGTGCATAATGCTGAAGGAAAGTGAATAATCTTTCCCACTATCTAGGCCATGGCTGCACACATACAAGGGGCAGTATACTGAGAGTGCATTTATGCACAGTCTTTTGTGTAAATGCTTTGAGGGTCACGTAACCTGGTTTCAGAGATTGGGTAAAGTGACAGGCAGCACAAAGCACTCGCTTCCACTGCCGAAACTTGTTTCGTCTTCGCAGCATTACAACGCCAGCATTACAACACCATTTGAGGACAACTGTCATAAAATGGAATATCTATGTTTGCCTGTGCAGGAGCAGACTTGATGATTAAAGTAGTAAGTCAGTGCTTGTTCAGCCTTTCTTAATGAAGTAGTCTTATACTTTGCTGTTATAATTCATCCTTGACTTGAAAATGACTTTATTCAACAAGCTTCTGCGTGCGTTTTAACAATGGTGATCACAGCTGCACTTACATGTGACATTATTTATTTGAACCATTAATTTGATGGTTCAAATAAACTTTTTCTGTTCGCAAACTGCCTCACAGTACACACTTAATTAGAAGACCTTATTACACAACCGAGTGTAAGGCAGAGGTGCTTTATTCAGAAGACAACAGCAAAAGCCTCCGAGGACTTTGCCTCGGAGGTTAAAAATGTTGACAGCTGTGCCTCTTGCCCTTGGAAACAATGCCTTGCCCCCCTTACCCCTTCATTCAGCAACAAATAAGTAAACTGCACAGACTTTACTGACTTTCACACATGGACGGGCAATTTTGAAAAAAAAAACAAAAAAAAAACACTGGGCATGGCACTTCTGGAGGCTGTCCTTGGAGTGGCGGTCGACTAGAACACTTGGGTGACAGCTTGCGGAGTCCAGGAAGATCCCGTGAAGGACAGCATATTAAAAGACCAGTCAAGGGCGACGTACAAGTAACATGGGTCAAATGCCAATGAGTAGACAGGGGTGTTGCGTTTTCCGACATAATACATCTGCAAAGAATAAGCAGTACCACTAAAGTGGCAACACCTGGACCAGTCATGATGTTGAGTGGCATACTGTACAAATAAATGACAGGAGAACTAAGAGGGTCCCAATTTCTTTGTCATTCACTTGCCTAGCGCACTCAACACCATCAAGACTAAAAATGTCTGAACTTGTACAAAGCACCATTAGGTAGGTTGTAAGAAAGGCAGGTTGTAAGCGTGGAAGCCTACCTTTGTCAAGTACAGTAATACCTCGTCAACTCGAACTCGCCTATTTCGAAAAGTCGGCCAAGTCAGAATTTTCCTTGGCACCAAACCTTTTCCTATAGGTCCAATGTATTTGTCGCCCTTTATCTCGAAATATTTTTGGATCTTCTTGCTGATATCTTGAAATCTTGAATGGGAGTGGAACGAAAATCCCGCTGCCGGACCATTTCACAAGATTTGCGCGATGCTGCCGTGCCTGAAGTCCCTCGATTTCTTTTTTGTTTCTATTTTTAGGCACACCTGCCACGAAGCCTATGCTTTCCACAAACATTAAGTCGGAGCCTTGCGACATATCAACTTGGTCAAGCAACCCTATGGCACGTCATGTGGCACACCTGGGCGCACGTGCAGAAGAGGCCCTCTGCCCATGCTTGGTGCAGTTTGTCTCGTTTGCTTTGTGCAGTGCATGTGATTTTTCTCTCACAGGTGTGATTTCTGTTGAGTCTGCGCAACACATGTGGTACGGATTTTTCACTGACTGTGAGGAGCAGCTAGTTAGTGTGTATGGAGAGCATGGCGTCACCAAAGCAGTGCAAGTCGCTGATGCTAGAAAGGAAAGTTGCCCTAATTAAGGGAGTGGGGAAAGGAGGCCAGACAAAATTGAGCATCGCGCAGGAATTCGGCATCCCTTTGTCTACGCTTTTGACGTTGCTGAAAAACAAGCAGAAGGTGCTCGATGGGTATCAACAGAGCTTCTTCAGCCAGCAGAAGAAGGTTTGAGGCTCCAATTTCTTGGACGTTGAAGCGGTGTTGATGGTGTGGCTGCGAAATGCCGGAGTGGCCAACCTTCCCGTCACCACAGCATTAATGATGGAGAAGACAGACGTTCTGGCCTTGCAAATGGGGCAAAGCAACAGTGCTGCATCTAAGTCGGAGCACGGCGAGAGCGGCACTGTCAACACAGCCACTGCAGACAACTGGCGCAGCAGCTGGCTAGCCGAGTTGCAAAAGAGTTACGCGGACAGAGACAAATATATATTTAACTTTGACAAGGCAGCACTCTTTTATAAAATGTTGCCGAGCCACACCTTCACACCGAAGGGTGGAGCATATTCGGGAGGGAAACAACGGAAGGACAGGATAATGGTTCTTTTCGGCGCAAATGCCACAGGTGAAGAAACGCTGCCGTTACTGATAATTGGCAGAGCTCTTATGCCTAGGTGCTTTAGCAATGTACAACTGCCAAATGGCACTGTTTATCGCACCGATAAAGCAGTGTGGATGACGGCAACTCATTTCGAAGAGTACGTTCGCGCCATCGACAACAAAATAGCCAAGAAAAACAGGAAAGTCCAATTCGTTGTGGACAATTGCCCAGGCCACGGCAAAATATAGAACTTGGAGGCAGTGACAGTCGAGTTTCTGCCAGTAAACGCAACGTCTGTGCTACAACCAATGGACCAAGGTGTGATAGAAGTTGCCCAAAATAATCTACCGAAAAAGCCTGCTCCATACAATTTTGTTGTATGAAAACAGCAAAGGCTCCTAAATTGACCTGCTGGGAGCAGTACACCTCAGCAGCAAGTTCGCGCAGCAGCTATCACCAACTGCTTTGTGCACGCTGGGTTTTTGCGGGCCGCCAGTCTGCCAGAGGCAGAGACAAGTGACTTCACAGACTGTGAGGAACTTTGTCACGAGGTCATCAAGCTTACCGGTAACAGTGCCGCCAAAAGTGACATGGTTTTTCTAGAGTACGCATTGTGCAAATATGATGTACCGGTGACTGGAGAAATGACAGATGCCGAAATCGTTCAAATGGCCATTAACGGAAGGGGCGGTGGAGACGACGAACCATCTCGAGAGGTGCCGACATCCGCCGAAATGAGAAACTTGCTGCGCTTGCTGAGAAATAAGGTTGAGTACAGCGGCAGTGAAGATCAGCTCATGCGACGTGTCAAGCAGCTGGATAATGCCTTCCTAAGCCCGAGTACGACTGCAAAGCAGACCAGCATTAGGCAGCTTCTCTCTGCAAAATAAAATGGCGGTGCCGCAAAACCCAGCCAGTTAACGTCTCTTGTATGTTAATTTTTCTCTTTCAAACCTTTATGAGAAGAAAGATTAGACGCTGCTGCTGAAGAGCCTGTAAGTAGTAGTGATTTTTCTGGAAAGCGCTCTATTTTCCCGGCGATTTGCGCAACTTTGCTTATCTTGAAATTTTCCCCGGTTTTTACAACTTTGAGTTAACGAGGTATTACTGTACAGTAGAACCTCGCTGATATGTTCCCGGTTGATACGAATTCCCAGTTCCAACGTTTGCGATCGCGAAAACACGAAATTTTCTCGTGGAGTTACGCTTCTTTTCTTCCAGTTAATACATTCCCGGAAAATACAATTATTTGGCACCACCGTTCGGTGTATCGTCCAACTACAATCGGATGATACGTTTTCTGGCCTCTAGAGCCCACGTGTAACCGAGAAGTCTGGAAGCTCGCGCAATCGAGAGCAGTAGCTGCCCACTGCGGTGGTTACACTGCAGTAGTCGCCCGACTGTGTCAAAAGAAAACGCCGGTGTGTTCTCTTCCGATATTAGCAAATCACCTAGCTAGACGTAACACACCGCATTCATCGGTACCACTGCTGACACTCGCGATCAAAGCAGCTTGAACAGCATGCATGCGGTAGCTGTTGGAAGCGTGCGTTGAGTGCACTTTTAATGGCCGATAACCGAGACACGCCGTCATTTCCTTCAGTAGGACAGATTCTACTGTGCATTGTTCCCAGAAATGAAAGCAGCCTATTGGTGCATTATTAGCATTGAGAGGTTCAGAGGCTTTGTTTATATATGCTTTTCTAATGTTCAGACTGTCAAACATAAACAGAGACACTGGTTTCAACATGTGCGGTGCCTAATCTATACTATGCATGAGGGAGTTTAGCCCAAAACTTACATAGCTGCCAGAAAAAATAATTTTATCGGTGCGAATGCCAAGACGAGCTTAAAATCGCGAGCACAAACGGTATTTATGTGGGTCGTCTCTCGTCTTTTCCCCCACCAAGTGCCGCCATTTTGATAATGTTTGAAAGCTCAAAGTTTCGACTTCCCGTTTCTGCTCACTTCACCTTCGATGACCACGCCTAAAAAGCTCAAATAAATATATCTGGCTCAGTTAGATAGCTAGTGCACAAACACCGCCAGAGGAATTCCCCCAACACTGTTTTGAAAACGTCGAACCTGCCATTTCTGATTGCAAGTTACCGATATGCGAGAAGACGGTCATTACTTGAAAATAAGCAAGTCCGAAAGCTGATTTCGCATATGGAATACGGAGCGCATCCTCTGCTTATTACAGGGAGTGAGCGGACGCAGTATGTCACAAGGCTATATTGCCAGTGATTAGATCGCGTGAATGATGCCATTGCATCAAATGGAACAAGTCGTCAACGCATTGTGTCATGTAATCCTGTATTGAGTAGTCGCAAGACCAGCGTAACCTCGCGCTGGCAAGCGTACATTGCTCAGGCTTTGGCCGGTTTTGTCGTCGAGCTGAAGCGCGGGTCCCGTTTGGCGCGTGCTGCACTCATGCACCACTTTAACAGCCGGGAACCATTGATAAACTGCAAGTTCGTTTGTCAGCTGGTAAGTTGCGGTGGTGGCGTCGAGGAAGCGCAGGTTAAATAAAAACAAGGGGGGGGGGGGGGGGGGGGGGACGGAAAAAAAAACTGCTGAACGTTTCGTAGTGCCTAGAGACTAAGCCGCTAGCTCTGACTGTCAACATGCCCGCGATGCGCTTGGCCAGCGACCGTGCGACACACATGATGTTCCCGTTCAAGTGACCTGTTGATGCAAGGCTAGTGCTCTTGGTGCGCATATCTTATGTACCAGAGTGCACACCGTTGGGCACAACGTGGCCCCTGCGTCCACGTCGTGTATTGATGGCTGCGTGCACAGTTTGGGCAGGCTGAGAAAATGACGATTTGAGTGCGCACACTTTGTTACATGTTAGGTAACTTGCGTGAAGATGCAGAGTAGTTTGAACACTGAAGCAAGGGACAACATGTGTGCGTTCCATTCCCAATGCTGTCAGCGCCGACAGCTAGCGCTCGTGGTCACTGTTGTGCCTTCGGGCGTGTTCAAACACGCTTCAGTAGCTAATATAAGCAGACATTTATTGCTGTTTCGCGACTTTTTACTGCCTGAACTACGTGAAGCTACAAAATACTTTAATATTTATATCAATGCATGCTTTTCCGGCAAAAGTGTGCAATTTTTTCGTGTGTTTGGATCATACGTTTTCCCGGATAATACGTTCAGTGTCGCGTTATTTTTCGAAAACGTATGAACGAGGTTCTACTGTGTATGTATGTTTGGCAAGAAAAATAAAAAACAAACAAAAGACAAAAGCAAATCACATTGTCCACACTAACCTCCACTGCTTTGGCCATGCGTTTGTCCCACAGACGCACCAGACCATAACGACAAGTACCACTCAGAACTGTCACATTGTGGTCTGTGGTCATGCAGTAGACCGTTGAGTCATGGGGGTCTTCCCAAACCCGAACGCTGCAGCATAATAAATATTTTATTAATCAGTGAGTGCACTACAGCAACAAATTTAATGAAGTGCAGCTAAGCCAAAGCCTACTATATTACTGACCTGCCTAGTGAGAAAAATACCGGCACACATGTGCTAGTTTTTTTTCTTTCATGATGGCTGGGGCAAACAAAACAAAAGCGTGGAGACAACATAGGTATTGTCTATAGTGGCTGAAGGTTTAATAGAAAAACACAAATTAAGCAGAAAAATGGCAGTTATCAAGCAGACCTACGAAATAAATCACAAAAGGCCACAAAAAGCTTATCTGGTGTGATACCTTACAATCACAAATGGTCCAGGAAAGACATTTCAGTGGCAGTCAATGCAATGGATAGATGGATAACACACCTATCTTTGCTTTTTATCATTTCATAAGCTTCAGCAATTTCCTGGATGGGCTAGCGCTTGTATCTCATCACCACAGCTGTCTTCTTTGCCTTGGGTATGCAGCCGCACTGCCCGCAAAGGAGGGAAAGGCACAATGAAGGTGTACCTATCTAGCATGCTAGTTGGGACACCATTCCATGTGTTCTCAATCCCTTTATACACAACACAACACCACTGGCGCAGTCGGTTAAACATGGAGGGTGCTTCATAGGGCTCTTTTCACCACCAGTAGCTGTGCCCCCTTCATGCACCCTGTTGATGCTGTTAGATTTGTTTGAATAAATAAAAACAGTACACTGTATTATGCATGAGCCTGTGACCACAGCAGGTTGAAATGATTGCATAAAGAAAATGCTTTTTCTTTTTAATGTTTAGAAGTCCCTGTGCAGATTGAGTGATGATGGGCACTGTAGAAATTCAGAGATTTGCAGTGCGCTCTGTCAACATACTCATGGGTCGCAAGCTAAAAAGACCTTGCAGCGGAATGCCTAGCTGTTAACCCATTAGCATGTCCAGCAGTTTGTTTGTGGCTGTAGGCAGATAACAGAGCAAATGTCAAGGTGTGTTCAGTCCCCACTGGTGGCAAGCTGTTGTGTCATACCCTTATAACTCATTTTCCCTTTACCTCATAATTACGTACTACACTTCAATAAAAAAAGATCTTGTTAGCATCTTTTTTGGTGGTTTTGGGTGGCCCACTTTTGTTTCTGAGGAGTAATACCTACATTTAAAATTTACACTCCTTTCTGCCACAGAATGCAGCAGAAGGTATAAATTCCTCCCAGTTGGGAACACTATGTGTGTAACTAAACTTAAGTGTGCCTGTAATGAAATTTGCGTTAATAAAAAGAAAAAAAAAATCTGCTGCCAGTGAATTGCAATGGAAAAAGCTCACTATCATCATTATGGTTGCAGCTGGATCCTGGTGCCTCTGACGAAAACCATTAGGCGAATGCAGCGGCCAAATGAATGTAAACTGTGGAACAGAATGACGAAAGAGATGACAAATGCTATCGTAACCGTACGAGGAAGGCTCTGAAGCCAGAAAGAATGCTGCTCAAGATAAGTGCTAGCCGCCCACACAGTGCTCATAAACCACGACAGAGCAGAGGTGCCTGCATTCAGATGGCTGTTTCTCGTAAGAAAGATGAGATTTCTTAAAAGTTGAAAGCATAGCTCATAGTCGATGAAGGAGTAACTTCCTCATTAATTAAAAGCCTTGCTGAATGCACTGAAATTATCGGTGTCTTGGGTACAAATACTGAATTCAGCTGTTTTCAGTGGGGTTTTTTTTTTTTTTTTGACCTTGCAACATTGGACCCTTCCAATGGAAAAGCTCACTTGAAGTAAGTTTGCAAGCTTCAAGTGATGCTTACCGCGTTCCTGCAAGGCAAACGCACGCAGGCATGCGTCACCAATAACCACATTTACTCGAATCTAATGCGGACTCAATTTTCGAGAGGAAAAAAGAAAACAAAAAGCTAGAAGACAAACACAATTTACCTTTGTAGAAGAATGAAGTTTATTTATGCAGCAGTTCATTTTCTTCTGGATTTCAGATTGTCTCTGTATGCACCTCAAATGCCTTCTAATTCAAGCTTACCTTGATCCGCTCAATATACACAAAGTTACTTAAGAATTCCTAAAAGCCCCGTGCGCCATCAGGCGTCGGCGCTGTGCATCACAAGAAACGAGCGTAGAGTTTGTCGTCTGCTCCGGCTGCGCTTGCAGTAGAGTGCACCAATACTCGCATGGTTGTTGTAGCAGACGCAGCTCATCGCTTCACACGCTCCACTTATAACTATCATGTGGTTTTCGTTCATTCTTGCATTGCGTGGTTTGTCTTATGAAGTAAACATCCAGCATGATAACGTCTTTGGCAGTATGCTGCTGCACCTGCCTTGCCAGTTGCCGTTTTTCGGTGCCTAGAGGGAGTACGGACTTGTATGGATGAGAAAATGCATGTGCAATCTTGGGAAATGCTTGTTCCTCGAACACCAGATGAGAAAAGATTGATGGTAAATGGTCCATGTAACTTTTGCAAACGCTTGGGTTCTTATGTGCGGCCGGCTTCCAAAGTAAAACCACCCTCCTTCTCCATGTTGGTTTAAGCGCCAACACTGCACGATGCTGCATCCAACACGACATCCGGTGCCACGTGCTCGGACATGTGGCATTCGACAGTTCAAGAGATGGGGCAATGAGTGATCAGTGCACAGGCAACACCCACATTCAGAGTGTCGGGTACACACCTGTAAGACATTGTATCCTCGTCATTAAGGTGGCGGTCTCACTGCCGCCATCTTGGTTATGTTTAAAATTTTCCCGCTAGGCTACGCCACTCTGTCAGAGTAGCGGAGAACGGAGAAAAAGAAACTCCGGCCGGCTCTGGGTGAGGAGGAGACGCGCTTCTACGAACGTTCATACTAGCCGGGGACAGTACGCGAAGAAGCGAAGAATAGATCACAAAAAGAGGGGGGTGGGACTGGGGGTCTAAGGGTGGACACACTACAATGTTGACGCCTTTCCTCTGGCTTCCTGTATTCTCTCCTTCGTGCTCCCCCAGTGAGCAAGTAATTGCTGTCCTTAGTCGCACTCTTGGAGCGGTGCGTATGTCTGTGCATGCATGTGCTAGTCTGTCTTTTTCTTTCTTTTTTCTCTCTTCGGTTTTTGAAATGTCTTTTTTTCATTCAGGTCTGAGGGCGACCGCCGCGACTGTCGCTGCTCACGAGCGATAGCTATGCTCCCCTATGTCTGCGCGGGCGGTCTCTTCTTTTATTTCACCTGCAGCCACCTCCCTCTGCAATGTCGACAGTAAGCCTGTAAGGCATGGCACTTGACTACGTGAACAACAATGATTTGCTGTCTTGAAAAGGGTACCGTAAGCAAGCGAATTATAAAGCTTCTGGGCATGCGCAACTATAGCCCCATTCTTCTATGTGTGCATGTGACAACCAGCACTATTTTCCTCTCGTGTGACTCCTGTCGTTGGCAATTTGCAAAGATGAGGTAAGGCTTTAGATACGATGTGGTTGTCTAAGCGAACGTTGGTCAACCGAAATGAAGTAAAAGGACCCCCATTCAGGGACTCTTCGGTTGTTTACAAATACTCAGAAAAGTTCTGTTCTCCTGGTGCTGTCGACATGAGGCTGCCATGTATGAAAATTGGGGTGCTCCAAAAATGTGTACAGGCTCTCGATATCAGCAAACAGGCCTTCTCCATGTTATTAGCTCAGCGGTCGACTTCCATGCCGCATGGCCACAATTGCATTCTTGTTCACTGCAACTATAGGGTTGATGGAATAAATGCGACAGGCTCTCTTGTCGTCCGTGCACGAAAGTGCGCGAGTGCGATTTTGCCTGCTGTCTACGAGCTATTTATATTCCAACACCTGAAGAATATAGTAAGGTATCATGCTTGTGAAATTCCTTTGAAAGATTTTGCCAGAATGGTACCCAGTTTCTTCTGTTTCATTTACTGTCTTCACTAAAGCGTGCGTGCGTGCATGTGTGTGCTATAGTCATCTGTAATGTCTCTAATAGTGCACTTTATTTAACTCCTGCATTATGTCGTAACATAAAGATTAATGTAATAAAGCGCAGTACACATATATAAAGCGTCCTACAAAGTGCGAAAATGTATGTACAACAATGCTACGCATACACTTTGCGATTGCGATGGGCTGTTTGGAGGGCTTCATTGTATCATGTGCGGGATTTTGCCACAGTTGGCTTCTGTTCCAGCCTGGCGAATCTTCAAGCACAGTCGAAACAAGAACAGCCTATTTAGTACTGATACCGTGTGGCACCACATCTCTCATTTTCCTCTGCTTCACGTCCTACGACGGGAGGACGCCCCACTTTATCTGTGATTATCACCTAAACTGGTAACGACAAAGCAATCACACCGGAAGAATGAACACTTTTTGCCGCATTCTCTGCTACACTGAGCGCTGTAACCCGGCCCATGCTGTTAGTATCGAAGCGTATACTCTATTATTATTACAGCGTAAGCTGTTATGAGATCACAACAAGGGCCGTTTTTGGCGCCGTAGTTGTCTGCCGCCACCGCCGGTGTCCGTGACCGCTATCGCGCAAATTTTAGAAAAAACAACCAGCACCGAGGATGATTCAAACTCACGTCCTCTGCATGGTTTCGAACCCACACCCTTTGCGTGGCAGTCAAGCATTCTACCACTGAGCTTGAAAAACCTGTGCTTTACCTGTGCTTGAAAAATCATCGCTAAAAGACCTAAACAGGTCTAACGTCTGCCGAGTAATCGCATTTACAAATGTAATGTTACGTGGCAGAATAATAATACGCCACTACACGTCGCGGAAAGTGGATTGCATAACGAGTTCGAGGAATCATTTGAAAGAACACAGGGCTGCATGCTTCGTAGCTCTGCACCCATTACAGAGGCATCATCAACATCATCATTATGAAACAATGTTCTTCAACTTCGCTCTTCGATATACCTGATGGCGCCTCCTTGTAAAAGTGCGGACCGCTGCTGAAGAAGTGAATTGCAGAGCTATATCTCTGCAATTCACTTGCTGCAGCCGCGCGCGTATACGCGCTCGGCTGCAGCAAGGCACCGTCGGGCACAACAGACAGCTGTGCAGAGAGAAGCCCAAACCGCAGGTATGGCCTCTAAGAAGGTCGCTCCTCCAGCTAACGCTGTCACTGTCCTGCAATTCCGCGCAGGCCTGGCTCTTTTATCGTTGTGGCGGTGGTGTCGAGGAGCGCTTCATGTTTCCTGCGCCTAAGTATTTATTTTACTGCATCCGCTATCGTGCCCATCGTCCCTTTTCTGTGTGAGGAGTCTACAAAAGGCAAGGAATGCCGACCGCCTAAGACACTAACAGCCACAAAAGTCGGCGAGAAATTACATCTGATACGGGTAGGACAGAAATGCACCCGTTCTTCTCGGCATTATTTCTGCTCCATGCCCACTTTTATGCAAGCTGTGACACAAACATCTTGAAAATTGCATGTTTTTGCGATGGTGCGTGAGGTATACGATTACGTCAAGAGAGCGGGGAAAAAAGTCATGAGCCATTTCCTCTTCCGAAGGCGTGTGGCCAGAGCTGTGTGCACACGCGGAGGCGAAGCCGATGTTTGAACACATTTTACGGTCTTGAGCAGCCGCAGCGGTCATCACTACCAAAGGCGAAAACACACACGCACACACGCGCGCGCGCGCTGCTGGTGTTTATCGCATTTCTTGGTCGGTACGTTGCTCTTGAGCGGTGCGCACTAGAAGCAGCCAACAACGACTGAGCCAACGACCCTTGAGTGAACGGCCACATTTACAGTCAAAGCGGTGTACAACAGGGGGGTATCACTCAAACGCTGGCGCGTAACTTATGCGTGTATGAATTAATTCACCTGAGCAAAGACTGACTGCCCCAAACGTTCCTTGCGAATCTCTTGGTCTCGAAGGAACCACGAGACGTCCGCACAAAGACCACAAATTTGTAACATCCTGCTCGCAGTACACAAAGGAGGCGTTGCGCCCGAATATTTTGGAACAATCCCGAGTTTGCTAAGTGAAGCGTCTTTGCAACCTTTTTTAGTGTTCTGAGACTTCGCGAAAAGAAATGACGGGAAAATCTGCTCGATCGATTTTCGAAGGTGCGGTGGTTACACGAAAAAGCGGGTGGGAAATGTGGAGATGAGACCACCACGCGAGTATGATGATAACGGAGATAAAATACCATATATGTCAACGAGAATACTATCTTATCACGTGTCTCAAAGCTTCGCTAGATTTCGAAACACGCAACATTTGAGAAATGCTTGAAGTGCTACAGGTCACCCAGTCATCCGCACTTCCCACTAAAGGGGGCTTGCTCCATGCTTTTCTTTTTCTAACCGTATTGTTGAACCGAAGTTGCGTACAATAGGAGACACAGTACCTTGCCGAACTTATCACGCTTCACCGTATGGAGAAAGTAACTTTCCAGATATCGTCGTACGAATCTGGAAAAACGCGGAAGGCGAAGGCAAGTTTTGCGTGCACTTCAAAATCGCTTGCGCGGTTACTGAGAGCGTTGAGCGGTGACTACGGAAGAGTAGGGGCAGGGACATATGGTCATGAGGTAGGTGTGCTATTAGCTTATGCACGCAACATCTCGCAGTTCGTTTTTGAAGCACCCTCTTCAAGATAGCTTGTCACGCGTCACTGCACACTTGCACTGTTATGCCAAGGAGAGAGGGAGAGATTTTGTTCAGGCCATTGAATGAATATAGGGTGGGGCCCTCACTTTATATATACCTGTAGCGCCAAAAGCAGCTGCAACGCTATGTGCCATGGGGATCAGGCTTCGTTGGCCACCTGGGCTTCACGTCACGCAGCATAGCCTCGTAGGATTTAGAGGAAATGGAAGAATAACCAGAAACTCAAATTCCAGCGTTACGTGAAATAACGTCGAGATCGCTCCGCATCCAAGGCACTTGCGTGTATAAAGGTAGGTTCGATGGTGAATAGGGAGCGCATATGCAGACCTGAAGTTGACAGGTTTGTTTGTGCGCGATTGCGTCCACATGCACCCGTCGCGCAACCGCAGCAGTCCCGTCCGTTGGTAGTGCAACATGTTGCGCGAGGTGACAGCGGGTAGCTTTTCCACGCCTGCGATGCTGGGTCTGGGTGCCGCTGTTGTATGTGGCGTTGAATGGTGCCACGAATGTCTTCGCTGCTCAAGCCTAGGGGACATTGACAGGTAACGGTAGGTGTGCACTTGCTGCGAGATCGTCGGCTATTTCGTCGCGGGGCACACCACACCAAGAGGAAGCCGCCGCCCTTTCCCTGAATGCCACTGAATGCGACCTCTCCCTCCTTTCACTCCCCTTCCCGTGCGAGTGTTTCAGTTCAGGTTACCGTGCACTTCGGAGTCTCTACCAAAGTTTCTTTCCAAAGAATTTGTCGCTCAGTAGCGCAGACCACGGAGAAGTGGCAGGCATTGTGTCCTATTGGTTACACGTAGATACCTCCCCTCTGTGCTTTCCTCTCTCACTCCCACTCCACCTTCTTTCATGTCAGCTGCTTGAGCAAGACAGACACTGCGGTCACCAGTAATAACTTTCCTTATCTCCCCACCTTTTGAACGTATCTTCCACAAAAAAAAAAAAAAAAAAATGTACACCCCTGCGCGATGTTTTGGTCCGAGGGCTGCAGCATTGTCCAGATATGAAGAAGGGGGACAATGGGTGCCTTCTCGCGCACAGCGGGAAGCAGAGGAGGGAAGCTGGAAATGGTTCTCCGAATACCCGAATGCCGTGACGCGCGCGCTCACAGAAACCGGTCTTGAGAAGGGGGTAAAACTGTATGAGGCTCGCTGGAGGGAGAGCGTACCCGCTTTGTAATGTTTAGTGGCGCCGCTTTTGACAAACGTTGGAACTCAAGCGCAAGAGGTTGATATTTTTTCTCACAGAGGGCACCACTGCTAGAAAACAATCTATTTTTTATCAAAAATCTTTAGTTTGAGGCGCTCCTCGGTAAAATTACTGAGCACAAGTCATCGTAACACACCGTATGATTCCACTAAAGTGCAGTAATTGTCGTGAATTAACATGTGCATGACGAGAAATGCCAATTTGTACCGACCTTGCCAGCAGAAAAATTAGCTAAATTCACTATGTCCGTTTAGATTTCCTAATGAGAAAAAGCGAATTTTCTCTTCATAGGATTTGAGAGAAGGGCTTCCTGCTTGATTATTCAAAATTTCAGAGCTTCAACGTAAACAGTTTTGTCAATTCTTCAGTAATGCGTGGATATGTAGAGCTCAATATTGCGAAATTGAAGTAATAATAACTCGTGATGTGTTCATCAGAATGTAACTCAACTTCGCGCAGATGACAAGTAGACTACGGTCTAGGAAACTACCAAATGCTGTTGTTCTACGTTGAAAAGGACAAACGTTATTCGATCATAAACTTCTATTGTTTTGGTCATTTTCATTGGAGTCTGTACAAGTTCCTGATTGCTTTACACGAAATTTCTCTTCACAGAATTCTGGAATGACATTTCATTTAAGGGCACAGAAAATTTCATTTCCCTATGCTGAGCAGTTTTGCTGGAAACTCAGTAATGCGGAAGCTTGTATGCCAAAATCACCGTTTCTTGCTCCCACTGTTTTCACTGTCGTTACTTAACGCTTCAGTCTAGGCAATAATGATAAGTGTAGTAGGAAAGCGCAGAAATTAAGCTTTCTTACGATGTATAGCTCACATCTGCAAAACTAGCGTAGAAAGAGCAGCGCGTTCGCAAAAAACGACTAAAATGCGGAGAGCGCGCCGCCGGAGTGGGACCGCCACCTTAAGTGCAAAATAAGCAATTTCGTGCAACCCTGCTTTCTTCTATAACAGCAGGAAAGACTAATGCCCATAAAAACTATGCCTTAGCAAGTGACACACACAATGCAGCTCAACGTTTGTAATGATTTCAAGAGTAGGCCAAACCAGGCTGATGCCATAGCAATCAATGTTCGCAATAAACTGTGAGCTTGTCACAAATTGCTTATTTCTGTCAACAAGATTAACATTTTCACTTATATGCTGTGCTTAACACATACATGTGTGATTAGTCTTCTTGAAGCCTCAATGTGAAACAGATTAGTAGAACTGAAGCGAGCTGCTTCGGTGAAACGGCCCCTGCCATTGTTTACCATTCGAACCACGGTGGCTTCCAATTTTCAGTGCTTTAGAAACGGGCGCTGCTTTGAAGACTGGCTCAGTGTAAGCATGACAATACCCAATTGGTTTATTTCGTGTCAAAAACAAATCGTGAGCAATATTTATGATTCCGTGAAAACACATATTTCCTTGTTTTCAGTCTTCTATTGCAATTTTTGTGGCTGACATGCTGCAGATTGTGCTACTTATGCTCACGGGCCTGGGGGCGCACAAAAAAAAGACTCACAGCAGGCATGCTGCTGAAGCTGTGGAAGACAGCCAAGTCCATCCTGATCCCCAAGCCGTGGAAACCACCAGACACGGAGAACAACCTCCGGCCCATCTCGCTCACCTCCTGCATGGGCAAGGTGCTGGAGCACATACTGCACTGGCCACAGTGATCAGATTCATGCAGCACCTGAGCACGAGGACGCAATATGCTGCAGCTCAAATACCAAATCATCGATGATGGTGGCAGCACCCACGACAAGAAGGTAATCCTGGGCCTCGACATGCAGAGTGTCTTCGACAAGGTGAAAACACTCGGCGATCCTGTCCCAAGTCTCCAAGCTCAACATGGGCGAAAGATCCTACAACTACATCAAGGATTTCCTCACGGACAGGACCGTCAATCTACGAGCAGGCGACCTACATACCCAAGAGAAGAAACTCTGGAGCATAGGCACACCGCAGGGTTCGGTCATCTTGCCAATGCTGCTTAACATGGTAATGATCGGAGTGGCCGAGAAGCTGGCAGACACCAAAGATGTTAGGTACACTATCTATGTGGACGATATCAGGTTGTGGGTGGCCGGTGGCAGCGATGCCCATATTCAGGGCGCACTGCAAGCAGCTGTTGACGCAATAGAAGACCAGCTGGAAGGTACCAGACAGATGTTTGCCGAGCAAATCCGAGCTCCTAATACCGTATTTGCACGAATCTAACGCGCACCTTATTTCCCATAAAACGGGTCTAAAAATCGCATGCGCATTAAAATCGAGTGCGAACGAATGACACCGTTACCATATCGCCGTCGGCGTCAAAATGGCAGACTCCTAACGTGCTTCAGGCGCTGTCGAATGGTCACTGCTGAAAAAACGAGCTAGCAGAGCAGCGCTCTTTGGCGCGCATAGTTTCTGTAGCTTCTATGTCGCCGCCGGCCCCCGCGTAATGGCGCCATGACATGCATGATGCGTAGGCCAATGATACCCGCCGCACCGGCTTGGCCGTCTTGCGACCAATCAAAGTCGCTACGTCGCCGATGCAATCTCCGAGACGCCCAGTCGCACGAGCTTCCGATAGCGTTCGAGGGTGGCCGTAACGGGAAAATACATCCTTCCCATCACCGCACGCAAAACGGCTCATCATCGCATTTCTCCCTCATATCCGTGCTGAGCCCGAGCCTCTCAGTCGTGCGCGCAGCATGACGTCCAAGATTGCATCGCGGCAACCAGGGAGACCACGCGACCATGCCCCAAACATGCTTAGGCTTAGCTGCGCCATCCTGCGCAGCACGCATGGCAGCATGCGGCAGCGGGTGTGAGGGAACTGCGATAGCACGGAGGAATGCAGTACTGCGAGTAAATGATGTTATCGCCGCTTGCACGCGGCTACGCCTGGCAACGTGCGGCAGTTTTATCGGGACGCAGGACTTATGAATCGGCGCGCCGAACATCTTCGAGACACCGCGGATCAAGGGAAGCGGGACTGCAGCGTTTGAAAGTTAGCGATGCGCTTATTATGCAAGTGCGTTCATTACGCGAGTACAGCATTTGGTTTTATGAATGGGAGAAGGTTGATTAAGGTTTTTTTTTTTGTGTGTGTCATGAAAAACGGGTGCGTGTTACAATCGATGTTTCACTTTTTTTTTTCGTCGCAGGAGACGGGTGCGCGTTACAATTGAGGGCGCGGTAGAATCAAGCAAATACGGTACTCCCACCTACCAGCAACAGCAGAGGCGAAACAAGTCGTGAATACGAAAACATCTGAATTGTAACCAAATCGGGCAACGTGGTCAATGAGGTCGGCAAAATTAGAATCCTCGGCATGGCCATCGAAAAGCACAGAAGAAATGGTGAAACCATTGCCCGTCTCACGGCAAAAGTGGTGAACATGATGCAACTTCTTAAACAAGTCACGTCCCGGAAGGCAGGCATGAGAGAGGAAAGCCCAATCAGGCTTGTCCAATCTTCCATCATCAGCCACGTTGCATACGTTGCAGCCTACCACAGATGGCTGCAATACGAACGCAACAAAATCGCCATCATCAGAAGAGCGTACAAGATGGTATTAGGCTTGTTCAAGTCCACGAGTGCACTTCTTACAACTCGGGACACACAACACGCTTGAAGAAAAGACGAAGCGTAACAGATCACTCAATTGGAGCTGCTGTCCACGACCAAAGCCAAGAGGAAGACACTGGACGACCTGGGAATAGGATGCTTGAACGAGGCGGAGACAAAGTACCCCATCCCGAAGAGGTCCGACGCCAGACCAGAATCGACCCCATACCCACGAACATGAATCCCGAGTACAACAAAAGAAGAAAAGCGGCGAGGGCCAAAGCTATAATCGACCTGCACGCCAATGACAAGCACACACGGTGCATGGACGCGGCCGAATACCAACGGAACGCCTTCGCACCGTTCGTCATTGGAGTGGCGACCGGCACCACAAGGACGGCAGCGAGCGTGAGCAGCACTGCAGCGGAACAAGTGGAAGAGGTGGCCATCACCCTGTTGCAGACTGCCACATGGTGCTGAGTGATTTGAGACAGGCGGTGCGAAACATCACCAAAGGCAAAATCAGCAGGGAGGCCGAGTGCCTATTGCGGACGGCCAAACTGGAAGACATAAAAGTGAGGATCAAGTGGTTCCAAGCACACATGGGCGACACATTGGAATGCAACAACGACCACAACAAGAAGGCACACGCAGCAGCACGAGCGCTAACTAACCGTGCCCCGGCGACAAATCGTCATGTGGTTCATAGCCAAGGACCACGTGACGAACTATAACGACATCACAAAGGTGTACTGCCTGGTTTGCAGGACTCTCCCACTCCTGCACCAGAGTCTGAGTCGAGCGAAGGCGGTATTCTTAAGACAGCTCCAGACTGGATCTCTACCGAGCTCAGTTCCGCTTGTCGGTGGAAGATGTGATGCATCTTCAACCAACAAACAAATGGGAGGTCTGCCAGAGGGAGACAACAGACCACATGCACACATTGCGGGATTGCATCAGACGCCCAGAGGAAGCAAGATCAAGAACGATCCCGCCGCGGCTCGAGGCAGCCGCAAAGAGTTACGACCAAGACCAACAACAGCTCCGGGCCATCTAGCAGGTCCTTGGAGTGCTTAAAAGGCAGGGACCCCACGAGCTGGAAATGGCAGGCGGAGACGCACACTGACTAACAGCAACTCTGAAAACAATACAGACCCTAGTCGGGGCATGCAAGCGCACTATTGTAAGCACAAATAAAGTTCTTTCCAATCCAATGAAGGCAGCCACAATCAGCTCGCAAAATAATTTTTGTTTGGCATGAACTTTTATAACAAAAGTGGCCTATCACCATTGGGAACAAATACAGTGTACGCAACTGCAGTTGAGCACAAAATGAAACTATGCAAAGTTGTAACAAAACGTCCATCTAGTTTTGTGATGGTGATGACACTGCACCTGAACTCTATGAGAGGCCGTTGCTAATGCTGCAAATGTGGTTATGGTTTCGTTGCTTCATTCCATGTTTTTGCACTTGATTCTAACATGCAGGCTACCCTTGGACTCGATTTGTAAAAAAAGAATGCACATTAGCTCTGAGTAAATACCATACTTCTTTTAGTGATAGGTGTCCTGTAATTTTAAACACATATGAAAAATTCTTTTAGAACTTCCTACTCATGTGTGAGCCCAGTGTGTATGCACAACTGCAGGCAACTCCTACATTCAATTAGCACCTTTATGTCGAACTTCATTTATTTCGAGCAAACATTCGGGCCCCTTCAAGTCCTAACTATCGAGATTCAAGTGTATTTGTACTTATAGCCCATTTGCCTACTCTCTAGCCATTTTTTATTTTTGCATACCTTTCTGTAGCGTCCTTCTGTTATTCCTTCGATTGAAAGTAGCAGCATTCAAAACAGAAATAACTCAGTGGTCCCGTAAAATGTAGCGTATTACAGTCAAACCCCGCTACAACGAATGCCGCTTCAACGAAATTTCCGGTACAAAGAAAAATTCTCGGTTCCCCTTCAGAAGTCCATAGGAGCCAATGCATAAATATTCTCGCCATAACAAACACTTTTTTGTGCCGTTTCACTTCAACAAAATTTGATGATACAATTCCTTGCTCAAAAATTAGATTTGCGGTGCAGTAAACACAATCTCAGCGGTTATACATGGAATTTCATTGTCCTCCTCAGATTCTGTTTCTATTAAGGTTGTATGGTCTGTCTGAGAACAGTACAGTGCAGAGTAGAAATCTTCTGCTACTTTTACTATTTCGTTGAAACTGTTGATAACGTTACCTTGTTTATCTTTTAGCGCATGCATTTTGTTTTGCCCCAATGAAATTCCATGTATAACCGCTGACGAAGTCAAAAAAGCTGTCAAAGACATGTCCCGCGGTAAAGCAGCTGTTGAAGATGGTATAACAGCCGACTTGATCAAAGACGGAGGAGATATTGTACTTGAAAAACTTGCATCGCTCTTCACGAAATGTATCAAGACATGCAGCGTACCGCGCAGCTGGAAAAATGCTAATATAATCCTTATCCACAAGAAAGGTGACATAAAGGACTTAAAGAATTACAGACCAATCAGCCTACTCCCAGTAATATACAAGCTATTTACAAAGGTAATTTCTACAAGGATAAGAGAAACACTCGACTTTAACCAACCGAGAGAACAAGCTGGTTTTAGGAAAGGCTACTCGACAATGGACCACAGCCACGCTATCAACCTAGTAATTGAAAAGTACGCGGAATATAACAAACCTCTTTATATGGCGTTTATCGACTACGAGAAAGCATTTGACTCAATTGAAATACAAGCAGTTCTAGAAGCTCTACGTAGACAAGGGGTACCTGACATATACGTGAAAACCATCAACAACATATACAAAGATTGCACAGCCACACTACTCCTACATGAGAGAAGCAGAGAGATCCCAATCGGGAGAGGTGTGAGACAGGGAGATACGATATCCCCGATGCTATTCACTGCATGTTTAGAGGAAATCTTTAAACGTCTAGACTGGGAAGACAAGGGAATTCAAATAGACGGAGAATATCTCAGCAATTTAAGATTCGCAGACGACATTGTGCTCTTTAGCAATGATGGAGATGAACTACAAAACATGATTGATGACCTAAACAGGGAAAGTATTAAAATTGGATTAAGAATGAATAGGCAAAAGACCAAAGTTATGCTCAATAGCCTAGCTAAGGAACAGGAATTTAAAATCAACAATGAACCCTTACAATGTGTAAACGAATACGTATACCTGGGACAGTTAATAACAGGAACTCCTAACCATGAAAAAGGAATTCTCTGTAGAATAAGGTTGGGCTGGAGCGCATTCGGAAGGCATTACGAAATCATGACTGGAAACTTACCGCTCTCACTAAAAGGAAATGTATTCAATCACTGCATTCTCCCAGTACTAACGTACGGCGCAGAAACGTGCAGGATAACGAAAAAACTAGAGATAAAACTAAGGAGCACGCAACGTGCAATGGAAAGAAAAATGTTGGGGGTAACGCTAAGAGAAAAAACGAGCGGAATGGATCAGAGAACAGACAGGAATAGCCGATATTATTATATCAATTAAAAGAAAGAAGTGGCCCTGGGCAGGACATGTCATGAGGAGGAAAGATAACAGATGGACAGTAAGAGCAACGGAATGGATACCAAGAGAGGGAAAACGTAACAGAGGCAGGCAAAAGGTTAGATGGAGCGATGAAATTAAAAAGTTTGCAGGCATAAAGTGGAACCAACTCGCTCAGGATAGGGTGGATTGGAAATCGTTGGGAGAGGCCTTCGTCCTGCAGTGGACCTAAACAGGCTGCTGCTGCTGATGATGATGATGAACACAATCTCGAACATTTTAGCGCATTTCAGAAAATAAAAATACGTCTACTAAATCAAAATCGCATTTTGGCACTACCAGAAACGGCCGTTGTTGACTGCATGGTTGACTACCGATGTCTACTGATGCCGTCTACCGATGTCTGTCGAGATAGCATGCGCGACCGCCTCCCTCCCACCGACGTCCCTTATGGTCCTTCAACCAACAAAAGACGGCCTGGGCATTTCCCCCCTCTCTGAGAAGCAAGCGATGACAGCCATCGCACATCATGCGGTGTGATGTAACCTGTTCGTTCGGCAAAAACAGCCGGGTTGTTTCATCTATGCTTCAGCTGCATTCGTCCCCAGCACTAGCGTGCTTTCACACACGCGTAAAACATACGATGTGGAGGCGGTGTTATCAAGTTGGACTTTGTACAGAACGGCGACTGCAAAAACGCCAAAAAGCGTTCGCAGGTGGCCATAACGAGAGAATAGAAGTTTCTCATCACCGCACACAAAACGGCTCATCATCGCATTTCTCCCTCATATCCGTGCTGAGCCTGAGCCTCTCAATCGTACGCACTGCATGATGTCTGATATTGCATCATGGCAATCTCAGAGACCACGCCCTGATCATGTTTAGGCTTAGCTGCCAGCACTCATGGCAGCACGCAGCAGCACGCGTGAGGGAACTGTGATAGCACGGAGGAATGCAGCACCGCGAGTAAATGATATTACCACCGCTTGCAAGTGGCTATGCCCGGCAACGTGCGGCAGTTTTATCGGGACGCAGGAGTTATGAATTGGTGCGCTCAACATCTTCGACACACTGTGGATCAAGTGAAGCGGGAAAGCCACAGTGCGGCCATTCGAGGGACTGCAGGGGTTCAAAGTAGGCAGTGCATTTATTATGCGAGTGCGTTCATTACAAGAGAACGACATTTGGTTTTATGAATGTGAGAAGGTTGGTTACTGAGGACTTTTTTCCCTGTCACGAAAAATGGATGTGCGTTACAATCTGTTTCACTTTTTTTTTTTTCGCGGGAGACGGATACATGTTACAATCGAGGATGCGGTAGAATAGATTAAATCTCCCGGATTCCGTTTCTGCAAATTTTGCAGGTACAATTTCAGTACTCACAGTCTCCGAACCATTCGACTACCGCCGTGATGCCGCACGAAAGATTGAGGCATAAAAGTTTCCTTGGTCTACCAGCTCAGGTCAGTTATATTTTTTCAATTTCACGACATCGAAATTTTCGCTTCAACGAAATTTCTTCCACTCACCATCAATTTCGTTGTAGCAAGAGTCAACTGTATAGCTATGTTACTGACAAAGCACCAGACTACACAAATTTACCTGAACGGATGTTTCCCATTCTGTAGCATTAATCAAAATAAATGTGTGGGCCTGAAATATGCTTACTATTATGGCTACGTTATTGGCAAAGCCCTAGATTGCACAAATTCAAATCAAAACTTGCCTTTCGGCTGGACATCGCAAATCCCACAGTTGTATGAGTGTGTCATAACCACAGGACAGCAGCTCTACTGGAGACTCGGGACATATGTGCAGCACACCAGCACCGTTGCGTTGACTTGTCCCCAATGCAGTGACAAGTCGTCCTCTGCAAATAAAGCGCAAGGTGAGCTTGGGGCAAACGTGTAATTGCATGAGGCAATGCTCCAGCCCTTGATCAAAGTTTGGTCAGATAGTGTCGAAGATGTGACATATCAAGATTGCATGGCATCATCGACATCATCAGCCTATTTTAGGTCCACTGCAGGATGAAGGCCTCTCCAAACGATTTCCAATTTGCCCTATCCTGAGTGAGATGGTCCCACTTTATGCCCGTGAACTTTGCAATTTTATCGCTCCATCTAACCTTTTGCCTATCTCTGTTGCATTTTCCTTCTCTTGGTATCCATTTCGTCACTCTTACTGTCCATCTGTTATCCGTCCTCCGCATGATATGCCCTGCCCAGACCCACTTTTTTCTTGCAATTGATATAAGAACATCAGCTACCCCTGCCAGTTCTCCAATCCACTCCATTCGTTTTTTTATCTCTTAGCATTACACCTATGATTTTTCTTTCAGTTGCGTGCTGCATGCTCCTTAATTTCATCTTTAGTTTTTTAGTTAACCTCTGTGTTTCTACACCGTACATTAGTACTGGGAGAATGCAGTGACTAAATACTTTTCGCTTTAGTGACAGTGGCAAGTTTCCAATCATAGTTTGGGAATGTCTCCCGAACACATCCCATCCCATTCTTATTCTACGGAGGATTTCCTTTTCATGGGTAGGCGTCCCAGTTAATAACTGCCCCTGATATACATATTCGTTCACAGATTTTAAGGCTTCATTGTCAATTTTAAATTCCTGTTCTTTGGCTAAACTGTTGAGCATAATCTTGGTCTCTTGTGTATTCATTTTTAGTCCTATTTTAAGACTGTTTAAGACCGTCCCAGTTAAGGTCCTCAAGCATGTTTTGTAGTTGGTCGCAGTCATTGCTAAAAAGCACAATGTCACGTGCAAACCTTAAATTGCTGAGGTATTCTCCATCTATTCTAATTCCTTTTTCTTCCCAGTCGAGACGCTTGGACACTTCTTCTAGTAATGCAGTGAATAACATCAGGGAGAACGTATCTCCTTGTTTGGCCCCTCTCTTGATTGGAATTTTCCTGCTCCTTTCATGCAGGAATAGTGTGGCTGTGCAATCTTTGTAGATGTTACTGGCATACAGACTTAAGATGCCAGGAGCAATTAGTCACAAGATCAGTAGGCCAGGGTGAATTAAAAGGGTGGGAAGACGTTGGCAGCAGGCTGATCTTCCTTTGCTTGGCTTGCCAGCATTTATGCCATCCAAGTGTCGCCTTTAATAACATTTATTGAAAGCTGACACCGAGGAGCATGTCATTCAAGGCATAATCACTTAGACGCGCACTAAAATGAAGTCAACCAAGACATAACACACAGGTCAGTACAGAATGCAAACAGGCAGATTGCAAGCTAGCACAATGCCATATTGGCATTACAAATTGAATCAGCTGAGCTTTGCCACTCAAAGCAATGACCATGTTACACTACACATTATGATAGTCATGACACTTGCAGCTTTCATTACTGCCTCATACTGCCAACTGCCGCACTGGTCTATTTTTTTCAAAACTTTCTTTTAACTAACCAAATCACAGAATGCTGTGTAAATCAGACCATAAGCATGGAATCATTTTTCAAACTGGTTCATATTTAGAAGAGTTTGAAGAAAATGAACGATGCCACAAAGGAGGTAGTGAACTTCACTGCCCTTTTCGTTCTGCCTCTAGTGGCATCCTCAGCAGGAAGTGTTCCTTCCTTGCTTTCTTGCGTGTACAGGAGCCGAAGAGTCACATCTACATGAAAAGCCACACCTGCCCCTTTTTCATACCCCAGTCACACAGGCATAGCAATTCTCCTTTGAAGTAAAGGAGCATAGCGACTTCGAGGGAACATTAGCTCAAGGGAGTTGAGTCGGTGCTACACGGTTTCCGTTAAGGCTTCTAAAAAAAAGCCACAACAGTGTTTGGCACTCTTATCGCTCCGGGATGAGAAAAATAATTGGCTCCGATGCTCCTGGAAATGAATTCTGCGTGTTTTTTCTTGTTTTATTTTTTCATCGAAGATCTTTTGGTACAATGATACTTTAAAACGAAGTGAACGCCTAAAAGTAAAGGTAATAATTCGCCAAACACGGATGTAGTGGTAGCAGTGCGCCGCTGTGTACACCGTATTTTGCCAGCTATGCGTACACTTCGCTTCCGTTTTTGTTTCCGTTCTAGATTGTTTTTCAATCACGACCTCTCCAAAGATGTGCGACGAGGCACTCAGCGTGTGCACATCAAATATTCATTGAAGCACCCAGTTCAGTGCCATATGCCGAATCTTCTGAAGAGAAAAATGCTCTTTGATATCGCCTTACGCCGAAAACAATGTTTGGACAGCTAGCTGACATTTGCCCAGCAGCTGGAAATGCACCAGCGGATGACACATGTTCGCAAATGTACAACAGTACAGAAATGTGCCACTGTTGGTGCGAAAAAGATATGACAAAGACACCTAGGCCTGCAGCAGACAAAATCTTAACACCCAGGCCCAGCTAGCCACACTACCCCAGCAGCTGACCACAATGCTGCTGCTACAGTGCAGCTGCCCTAAAGCTGTGTGCTTTTCAGTCGACATATGACAGATTGTGGCTATCAGCAGAGTTTTTAGGGTAAGATACCGTGAAACATGCTTTTTATTAAATAAATGAGCGTTGGGTTGGCTCCAAGGTAAAACATTTTTTTCTGCTGTCTTTCACCTGCGAACGAGGGTAGTCCATTAGAGCCTCAAGGGACAAACGCGGACTTTCTCAGTTCGAAGCTCCTTTCAACTAATGCTCCCTCCGCGCGCCCGTGTGACAGCACGCCCGCTTCTTTCAAGTAAAGAGGCTTTAGTTCAAAGGACCTTGAAAGTGCCCATGACAGGGGTATTCTCTTTCTATAGTGCTCCTTGCCTCATTTCTAGTGGCAGCGTTGCCCATTCTACACTGGAAGATTAAAAGATTATGTGCCATCCTCAGTGGCATTCCAAGCAGTGCATGTTTCACTGAGAGAATTGCGAGTATAATCTTGACACTTGCCTGAAACGTGGCTCTCTCAAGAGGAACGAGTTGCAGCCTTCAGTTTGAAATTTTTACTGTCCTCATGCCATGCAGCCCCTTCATACAATGTGGACAAATTGCCACTGCATTAAATATGAAAATCTGAATTCTGGGTTTTATAAGCTAAAACAGAGTGATTGATGGATTTATTTATTTATTTGTTTATTTATTTACGGGGTTTTATGTCCCAAAACCATGATATGATTATGAGAAACTCCATAGTGGAGGTCTCCAAAAATTTTGACAGCCGGGGGTTCTTTAACGTGCACTTACATCGTACAGTACACGAGCCTCAACATTTCACCTCCATCGAAATGCAGCTTTTAGCATATGCTAAAACTTCAATAAGATTACTATGTATGAGGCATGCCATAATGAGGGACTTGGAATGAATTGACAAGCTGGAGCCCCTTAGTGCACCCAAATAAAACTACACTGGCGTTTTCACATTTTGTATCCATGGAAATGTGGCCACCAAGCCCAGAAATCAAACTTGAGCTTTCATACCTTAGTAGCACAATACTATTCACGATTCCATCTAAATGCTCGCCACCTAGCGGACGCTCCTGGAACCAGCCGATCCAAAGTCGACCTCAAAACCCCCGCGGCATGGTATCGCATTACCGCGAGCTGTAAAATAGCTCTATACTTCCTTAATCGACGCCATGCCGCCTCGAAGCAGCCCAAAAAAGAAAGAATCCTCATCAAAAGACTTGTTGCATGCCTCAGTGCGTGTCACCGCGATGTGAAGACAGCAACACGTCATTTCATCGGTTCCCCAAAGAAGCAGACGACATTTCGCGCAGGGCAATATGGATTAGGAACTTGCGCATCAGCAAGAAGGTGACGGGAACTATGCTAGTTTGGTCCAGGCACTTCACTTGCGATGATTTCTTCCTCCTCGGTGAGTACACAGATTATGTGTTGTGTGTGCACGCGTTTATTATCATGCGCGCTTTTCGAAGAGCCTGAGTGTAGTTTAGTTTAGGCAAGTGCGTGAACAAAATAGCGACATCATTTATACGTGTATATCTGGTAACGTTTTCTGAACGTGCTAATGCTTAACTTGAACCGCGGTAACATTATTGCTGACGTACTTTTGCCCGCATGCATTGTAGTAAGTAGATATAAAGCGAACGCTTGCCTTCGTTCGCCACCTTTGTCCCATGCACGCGCTGCGCCTCAATTTTGTTTGGTGGTTATAGAGGTAATGTGTGATCATTTAATGTAGCACGTTTGCAATTCGAGTTCATCTGGTGGCAATTCCGGATTTATTGTGCCGTTCCATCTTTTCAGCCCATGACCTGTTCACCGTGCCTCTAAGTTTGTCTTCCGGCACCACGCATATAACTGCACTCTTTTAAAATGTTTATAAGTGACGCATTTGTACTCAATGAAGCAACGCCGTGCACAAGTGCTTGCATCTTTCGGAGAGGTCTGCTATGCATGAACACGTACCTGCCTTCTTCAACTTCAGGCTCGCTGGAAAGGCTCTTTATCCTTAAGAAAATCTGATGTGGGCCTCTGAACAAGTGCGATCTTTAAACGCACAGTGCAATTATTTCCGCTGTTTCGCCGCTCAAATCCTTTAAACCGATTAATATCAGATGTTCGGCAGCAAGAACCCTTTCGCATTCGACGAAGCATCGCGATTCGAACCCACAATCAAGAAACTTTAGCACAGTGCTAAGCGCAAGTGCGGTTGTGACCCTCGATATACATAGAAGCCATCTTTGTTTATCTCAGCAATGTTGCCAGATGAACCACTTTTTCTGGAGTTGCGAATAGCTGTTGAACTGCTAAGGCAGGCATCAATCACTACTCATGATTTATGCACCGTGCTTGTTTGTTTAGAATACCCGAACCTGGAAACCATCAACAGACTTTAACTTAACATATCTATTGCACAACTCCTCAAGTATCTCGCTGTACCTTCTGTAACATGTAACATGATCTCTCTCTTTCTCTCTGTATATAATATCTAAAAAATGAAAGCAAAACTTGCGAGGTCAAGTCAAAGGCCTGAAGCGGTGAGACCCCAAAGCAGCCAGCAGAGCCCGCCAGGAGAACTTTGCGGTCTTCCAGGATTGCCACAGAGCACACACGATCAGAGATAGAAATGGAGTAGCCCAAAGTTGAAGAATGTGCGCCCAATTTCAACACCTGTATATTGGCAACAGCAGGCACAAACAAGAATTAAGAAATTTTCATGCTTGTCAATGTCTGCATGTAATGTCTGTGCTGCAAACGGTGTGCAAAATTGAACCTTCAGGCCGCCAACCCGTACACTCGAATGGTACACAAGACATTCCCGCAATTTATGTTTTCCTAATTTAAAAAATGTGTTTCAACTAAAAAAAAAAAAAACACCCTGTATATACAATCTGGTCCAGATGTCATTGGCCGCACATGCGTAAAAACGCCATCTCTTTATCTGAAAGGGTAATCGACGGTGTGCTACACAGTGTCCCGTTAACCTGCTTATACGTTCAGTCTCGACAATTTCTCTACAATCTCGAAGAGCGCGCCTCACTAGAGAAACTGTCGAGACAGAACGTATTAGCAGGTTAGCAGGACACTGTGTAGCACACTGTCGATTGCCCTTTCAGATAAAGAGATGGCATTTTTACGTTTGTGCGGCCAATGACGTCTGGACCGGATCATGCATATATATGTGAAACTCATGCTAATAAAATCTGTTGGAAGTTCAGCGCTGTCCTAGGCGTTCTTTGTCTCACCCTTGTCTTTTTGCGCTGTGGTTTTTTTTGTAACTATGTACCAACACAACCAACTAGCCACGCTGGTGTGTTCCACTTCGCCTTAAATAAAGTTCTCAAATTACAAAGGAGTGTGCGAACTAGTAGAGAAGCTCACGGGAAGATGGAGGCTTGAATTGATGAATAGATAGGTAAAAATGATGAACAGGGAATGTCACTGGAGCCAACATTTTGACAAGTGGACTTGTCTTTGTCAGTTGCTGTTCTGACGAAGACAAGTTCTCTTGTCGAAACATTGGCTCTAGCGACATTCCCTGTTCTCTATCATTTTTACCTATCTATTCATCGATTCAAGCCTTCATCTTCCTCTGAGCTTCTCTTCTAATTTGTATTTCAAGCCACGGAAGATGACGGAACACGGTGAGTGTCCTCTGCTTTCTCTAGCACACAGTTGCCCTCCTTATGAAGACAAGTCTACTTGTTGAAACGTTGGCTCCAGCGACACTCCCTGTTCTCCATTGTTTTTAGCAATCTGTTCATCGAAGGGAGTGTGCAAACATTCAAACTCATAAATACAAATAGAATAGTCACTGCTATTTGATTTGTATTTAATTTATACCCTTATCACACAGGCACACCAAATTATTATAAGCAAGAAGACTATTCCTGAAAAAGAGTTTCACACATGACAGGTAGCAATCTCCTCTGTTGATGTGCCTTTCGGGAGTTTGCCTTTTGGAGTTTGCCAATCTGTCTTATCGTTGTGGCTCAACGCATACACTCGAAGGTAGAGGGCACCAGCGATTACCACTCAAAAAATTAGCACATACGTATTTTTCTGCCATCTTTACATGCCATAAAAGAATTGTCGCACAGAGAGTTTAATAAGCCCATTAAATTCATTTTCATCTGCTCTCTCGCAAGCAGGTTGAATCGATCAGGGATATCGTGACAAGTTTCTGAAACTGATGTTATTAAATTTGTTTAAAAAATGAGCGATACAATACATTTTCACTATATCTGTCATTGCTGGTTACAAATGGCGAAGAATTCCCGTGCACTAACGGGACATTTTTGTGCATGGGACATTTGTGCACAGGACTGCAAGATGATTTGTTTGTAGGCAAAGGCAGAGCCTACCTTGACAGTTTTGTCCTGAGACCCTGTCACCACAATATCCCCACAGTAGTCGACACTGTTGATGGCTTTGCTGTTGCAATGCCATCGGCGATGCACCAGAGATCCCCGTTTTGCTGACCAGACACAAAGGGAGCCGTTGCTATAAAGACACAAACAGAAATGTTCTCTCGAACCAAGGGCTTCACCCAAGGGCCAATTTCAGAGAAGTTGTACTGCTACAAAGCTGAACTGGCTCAGGCAAAAATACTGGCAGCAGCCTGCAAATACTTACTTTCCCCCACTGACTACCAGGCCATTCTTGCAGACAAAATGGCCAACATCGTCTCGATGCCCACGAAGCGTCAGCAATGCATCTTGTCCAATCGTTCCATCTTTCAGTCGTTTAAATTTGAGAATAACAGCTCCTTTGCTGTACCACAGCACATCTCTTTCCAGGTGGAGCCATGGCATGTAGCTTCACATGGTGGCACACATATGAAAAATGAAAAGTCTTGCTCAATCATGTTATCTAAATGCTTTATAGCAGAAAATAGCACATAAATAACAGAAAAAAATGTGCCAAACAGCTTTTACAGTGTATGTATTTAATACAAATATCTCATTAACAATTTACATTCAATTCGTTGCACTCAATTGCAACAAGCCCAATGAATAGCATCGGCAATGTTACTTAAAATTAACGCTCCCTCGGCACATTATTTAACAAGTTCCTCAATGGAAAGCTCCCAATAGTCTGGACTCTAAAGCCCCGATTCTCACATTCTCATTCTGCAAGATTTTCTTCACAGGATTTTGCGTTGCCTAACAATGAATTATGGAGAATTTAACATCAATTTTGCCTCAACTTCACTCTGAAACACCATGGCAATTATCCTTTAATAATATTCTGCCATTAGGTAAATTAGGTATGAATTGCATGCTTCACAGCAATATATGTAAACTTGATATTAGTATGTGTAATTTTGTTTCATTTCCACACTTATGCCTTACTTGTCATTATACACAAGACTCATGTTTTGTTCATGTAACAATAACGCATCATCTGAAATAACAATGCCTTTTTTTTTTTTTTCATTTGGAAATATTAACAGGAGGTCTTAAGGTCTACAACAATGAGGACTGCATCTGTACAAATGTCATATATAAACAAATTTTGAAGTAGATAATAAATAAAACTGAATCTGAACAGGATGGTCTATTTCTAAAAATGAATAGGAATACTAGAAACTTAATTACGATTTTAGTCTGGGGCTTTACACGCCAAACCCACAACATAATAGTGAGGCAGGTACTAGTGGAGGACTTAAAACTAATTTTGGGCACCTGAGGTCCTCAAAATGCACACCTAAATTAGGTACACAGATGCTGTTTGCACTTGGTCATTTTGATACACAGCTGCCATAGCCAGGAATCAAACCTGTGCTCTTCTGCTTAGCAGCACAATGCCACAGGCATTAAGCCATCGTGGCGGAAAAGGCTAGCAATAATGTGGATGGCGTATCAGGTGGATCTATTTACTGATAAGGCTCATTTCATTCCTTGCTAATATGGCTTGCTTCATTATAAGGACAGAAAAATTTATTTAAGAATTGGTTGTTACAAATGATTACAGTGCTACATAGTATTATGCAATGAAGGCGTAGAGCTACAGTTAGCTTACTTGTTTCAATGTGGCAAGTTGGTAAACAAGTGAATATGTACAAAGTAAAGCATAACTTTATCCTTAAAATGTGTTAACATCATTGAGGTCAAATAACGTGCAACAAGCACATCCACAATCTCACAAGCAAGTAATGGTACTTTCAGCTGCTTGTTTTCAAGTGCTCTACAGCACTGATTATTGACATCCCGTTCAGCTCGTTCTTTTGAATTTGAAGCAACGTGCTCCAGCTCAGGGACACTTGCACCTTCAACCTTGGAACACAACTGCGATCTGGCGTAGTTCTGGTCACATGGGTCCTGCAACTTTCCTTTGTTGATTTGTCATTAGCCATGGCAGCGTGTACGGCAACTCCTTGGTGCCTGCATGGCTTGTCTGTTTGCAACAGCAGGTGCACTTCTGGCCTACAACAGCTCTGGTGAGCGGCTGCACATTTTTGGCCTGGGTATACTTTGATTTCTGGGGTTCTGCGTCCCAAAACCACGATTATGAGAGATGCAGTGGTGGAGTGCCAGAAATTCTGACCACGTGGGGTTCTTTAATGTGCACTGACATCGCAGAGTATGCTGGCCCCAACATTTCACCTCTGTTGAAATGCAGCTGCCGCACCTGGGATTCGATCCCACGAGCTTCAATCAGCAGCCGAGTGCCATGGCCACTAGACCACTGTGGCAGGGCTTACAACACCGATCAAAGGTGGGCTCCTATGGCTTCAAAGAGCATGGTAGAGACTTAAGTGTATCATAAGCAAAAATGAACCCAAACCTGCTTGCAACAAGTATAAATGTCATAAGTGCCAACTATACAGAAATGAATTCCATACATCTAAACAATAAAACTTTGCATATGCCTTGACAAAAGTTTATTCATAATATACCAAATCAACTATTTTATATGAAAACACCATAGCTTTTTTTGAAGCACCAAGAGGCAAGTTTACTGAAATCGGCTTACTAAAAAGTGACGCACCCAACAGCTGACTGTTTGGATTTGTAACCACAGCTGCATATTATTAATGTGTGCATGACAGTTTATGGTATTTCAGTGCCAGTTCCTAAGCTAGTACCGACTTGCTACACAAAATCTGCACCACTTACAGCGATCGCTGTGAAATCGCAACATCTGAAAAAGCAGTAATGAAATGCCGGATCTGTATTCCGGACTGCTTTAGCGAAACAACCAGGGCGGCCTTGCTAATGTTCAAACACCCTGCTTCAGTGAACTATGCGGCAATGGAATATTAATACATGGCTTACGCTGTACGGTGCTGTAGAAGAATCTTTCCTTCATAGCGACCGGTCTGCCACCGGACCGACTGCCAACACTTCTCTATTGGTCGAAGAACATGCAGTGACCTAAAAGAAGACACAGGGCAGCAACCTTTTGTCATGTCGGTGATTACTGCTAAACCGCAAGACACTTCCTACTTCAAAACCGATATGGTTTGGAACGTATACTCTCATTTGCTCGTATGCAACTTCAGCAGCAGCAAACGAATATCTCTTTTTCCACCTCTGGTATGAAACGTACAAGACACAAGGAGAAAGAGCAACAAGGTACTCCCATGTAGTACGTGTGCAGCCAGCGTTGGTACAGCCTGCACAGATATGCGTCATGCAGCCGACTGGGTGGACTCACCGGTCCCGAACACGCCCGTCCTTTTGGTTTGTCGCGATAATGTCCTTGCTACGGCGGTTCCAAACGTAGCCCTGCTTCAGGAAGTCGTAGAAGCGCGTACATACGCAGCTCAGTCGGCCCAGGGTTGCAACATCGCAATAGGAGAATATGACATACAGGACATCAGCTGGGAGCAATACAAACGCAGCCGCAGGGCGCAACATTCTCGGTCGCGGTGCAAGGCTGGAGTACTCGAAACGGGTTAGCGCGCGATGACGTTGATTCGGCGCGTGATTCTGTGATTTTCATCTTCTTAAGGGCTTGACTGAAAATTTTACATCTTCAAACTCCGAATTGCGCGTACGTGCGTGCGCCTCACGGGGCCTTCGGGGACTGTCGGGAGCACGACCTACTGCTCCACACCTGACTTGCCCAGCTCGCGGCGTTCTACCACAGAACACCTATACTCCTATACTATTTCTACGGTTCTACGGACCCGCCTGCGCCGCCTCTCGTTCCAGACTTCGCCGCTCAGGTGGCGCTCGAGTTACCCCACCAATTGAATGTAGCTGTGGACACCGTGGACACTACCCTACAGGAGGCCATGGGTTTCAGGAGTAACAGGGGAAAGCTGAACATGCCGGCGATAGATATAAGTAAAAGGCGCTTAGAGCATTGGTGGCGCAAAAGTATGGAGCAAACAAAAGCGAAAGGTAGTTCGGGTAAGATTGTTTCATCCACGACCTACTGTACTCCTGACCTGCCCGGCGAGCAGAATGCCAGCGCGCATGTGCTAGCTCCTCTTTCTACCGCTAGGGGCCTTTTGGCGGCGGATTTTGGCGCCACCAGTTACCCCACCCACACCACTTCTAGGCGGTGGTCTGCTCGCGTTGAGCCGAGACGCCTGTGCGGGCAGGCACTCTGTGGAGCGAAGAAAACATTTGCAAAACTGCTTCGATTGAGGTAATTCAGCTATGACAGTACAGTGTAGTTCCCAGAAACGCGCCCGCGTGAGCCATGTACCACGGTAGTCTGTAGAAAAGGTGAGAAATGTCTAATATTGGCGTGCGCAAAAATGTTCCTATACACTTAGTAAACAAATACGTACGTTTTGTATGACTAATGAGCTGAATTCGCGACTATGCTTTTGCTCGGTAAGGTTTTACAAGTTATTGACTCACAAATTAAACCAACTGTCGCTTGAGCGACCGAAATAACAGGAAAAGAAAAGCTAGTACCGATTATCTCAGTGGCGCAACAGTGCTGTTGGTTCCTTGGTAAATAGACTCTGAAACGTTGGCCGAAGTACCATATGAACATTCCTGCTATTAGATACAGTGCAACAGTTCGCATATATGCTCAAATTTCCGAGAACTGCGCACAAGCATAGTACTCGCACAGTGCTTGTTTTTCTCCACCCATGCACTCGTCGACGCTCAGGTGGGGTAACGGGTAACTCGAGCGCCATCTTAGCGGCGAAGTCTGGAACGAGAGGCGGCGCAGGCGTCTCCGTAGAACGCCGCGAGCTGGTCAGGTCAGGAGTACAGTAGGTCGTGGTTTCATCACAGAGGAACGATAATAGATAAAATAAATAGACGAAGTAAAAAATTAGTTGTGAAAATATGTGTGATTCGGGAAAAGAAATGGTTGTAAACGAAAAAGAAATAAAGCTAGAGCTTGGTGGCCCGGCCACCGCCCCGTTATAAAGGGGACGCTCCTAATATTCATCCATCCATCCAATTACAGCTTGGTGGCGTGAGCCGCCGCCCGATATAAAGGGTACAGCTTGATACATCCATCCAATTATTTTACGAGCCTGGTGGCGCACATGTCACCACCCCGTTACAAAGGGAACGCTCATAGCATCCATCCATCTCTTTTAGAAAAGTAGCGTTTAACCCATGGAGGAAGGAAAAAACCTCTCGTCCTCCTAAATTCTCCGCTTCCTTCTCTCGCCTGGCGCGGCCTCGATGGTGTCGCCGCCTATGTGGGACCTGCCACAGCAGACGACGGCTGACGCGCTATCGGTGGAAATACGCGGAAAAGTAAAAGTTCGTTGGAGCCCTGCGGAGCAGTTCTTGGGTCTGGTCAGTCAGTAAAGGACGTTGATAATGTTGTGTTTAAATCACGCAAAAAAAGAATAAAAAAGTACAATTATTTAAAACGTGAAAGGTCCGCTCGTAATATGCACGCGGTGTAAACAAGCGCGACTTAGCGCGTGATACGAAGGTTTTAGGTTTCCAGTGCATGAATTTATGTGAACGTGCCAATTCGTAGGTTCAATTATGCACGTGCAGATTACCTTCTCTCGGCTGGAGTGTGAAATATTCCAGCCGTCTTGGCTGAACAATGTTTATCAAATAGGTTGCTTCTTCGCGCTGTTTGGATGATGCACGAGTGCTGGAGCGTTCAAAGTGCACATTAGATGCTCTCCAGATGACCTCTGTTACCCACGAACATCTGCTACGACCTCCCAATTAGCGAGATCACTTCAAGACGTTATCAAGGTTAAACACAACACACTAAATCAGCACATGCGGGAGTACGTTGACGCTAAACGACTGCATTCGGTGTTAACTTTTGGTCGACCCACCCAAACACATGGCCTTAATAAAGTTGATCTGAAGTCACAGACCAGCGGAAGATGCGAGCACTGTCGACGCAAAACAGAGCCATAAAACAAAGTAAGCCCTTTCTAAGAAAAGTCAACTTCAGCGTGTTAAAACCACTCACAGCATCTCCAGGCCAGCCGCATGCGCCTTCAGCACCGCACTACCTATGAAGCAAAGAGAGAGTGTATCAGCATAAACGTACTAAAGAACCATGCACAGCATAGGGTCACGAAACGTACGTTCGGGTCATGAAATGTGGGACTTACTTTACAAAGCCTTGCACTTTTTGCAGCCTACTTGAAGACAGTACGCCCGTTCCTATCGATTTAGACATTTCTGTTTTGTAGGTCGCATTTGTCGGAATGCAAACAAACAAAAAAACTTAAAGGGACCGACAACTGACCAGGACCTGCGATTAGATTCTGGCGGAAATGAAAAACACCATGAATTATGGCGACAGATTCAAGCATACTTAATGGGGTTTGAGTAGAATTTGTATCTTTAAATTGAGTTTGAAAGTCACAAAAAAACGGGTATGTCGCGCAGCGTAGCCGTAGAGACTTCGTACTGCTATATGGAGTCTTCGCTTTGGTGTGCATAGTCAGATGCTTTTATACGCACCATAATTAGTGCTCAAAGTTAGAGCACGCATATTATTAAGCATTCCCGCTCTCTTCTTCTGTGCTGCCCACGAAGTACGAAACAAATAAGTTGACACTGCATGAGAAGCGGCGCTGCCTTCGCGGCGCAACCGTGGAACGGTCGCTGAAGGCTGCGACGCATGTGTGCGCCGTTTTTCTCTCGTGTCTGCGAAACCGGTACCGGAGTGTACAGTGCGAATTCACGAGTGAGATCGCAAGTCATAGCAACATTGATTTCTTTATATTTAGGGCTTAACTAGTTTCCTTTTCCCATTGCGGCCTTATAATCGCTATCGGCCTCACCTCCCACTGTTTGCAACTCTGTGGCCTGTAAAGACTCCATAGTCGCCGCAGGTGAAAAATTCGGATTTTATATGTTTCGCTGCGTTTTCGGCGTTACTACTGGGTGATTAGGCACTCTGACCGGATAAGTTTTCAGTTTCACTGATAAAAGCTGCAGGCACCACAAAAATTGGTTGTCGGTCCCTTTAAAAAGCCTTTTTTGTAACCTTGTCGCTTGCGACAAGCGAGTGCGCAGCAGCACGGCCATAGAATACAGCTGTGTTCCTCAACACGCTCCTTCTAACATTGTAACCAATAACACACATAATCAATCCGTTCGCGAGCACAGCACCGTCGTCGCGCAGGTCCGAAAATGGCGATCGGAGCGCGGTGGAAAGAAAAAATTGAGAAAAAATACAAAGGATTGCTCGTCTTCTTCCCCGTGACACGAATCAGCCAATGAGAGAGCGGAGGAGGTCGGGCGCAGCAGGTGGCGGGGAGCAACGTCGCGGAGAGCGCGGTGGAGAACAATGAATGGCGCTACTTTAAAAAATAGAGGGGCTTTACCCACCAATAGACAGCGCCATAGACAAGGCAATGGCCCGTATTAGTGCACACACAGCACAAGGGCCTGATGGTATCCCCGCCGGCCTCATTAAGTGCCTTGGTGACAATGCTCTAGAACACCTTGCTGTCATCTTCTCGGGAATTCTGGCCGGCGACAAGGTTCCAGCAGACTGCAGCTGTGTGGCAGAGTGACACTCCTGTGTAAGAGAGGTGGGGACCGGGGCCTCCTTCGTGACTATCGCCCACTGACTGTAACAAGTGTTCTCTACCGACTGTTTGCACAGGTGTTGAAGAGATGACTGAGTAGATAGGCTGAACATGATGGAGTCCTCGCGCAACTACAAAATAGGTTTCGACCCAACAGACGTCTGGAGGACAACCTCTTCACACTCACGCAGCTGATTGAGATAGCACAGAAGGAGTCGCGCGGCCTTGTCGCGTGCTTTCTCGATGTTGCGAAGGCCTATGACAGCGTGCCACAGGACCTCCTACTCCAGCGCATGACAGATTCGGGAATGCCACTGGTGTGGACGGACCTCCTGCGTCGGTCCCAAAGAAAAATCATCCAGATAAATAGCGCGGAATCGAACCAGGGACCTCTCGCTCCGAATCGCTAACCACTGCGCCACAAAGAGCACTTCCTTCAGGGAGCTAACGGCGAGACTTATATACACACCCTTTACCGCTGGCAGGATTCAGAGACGGCAGGCGCTTATAAGCGTTTCTTCATTACCAGCGCAGCGGGCGTAAAACCCCTTGATGTTGGAAAGTAACGACACTCTCCTCCACACGCGCGCTTTCCTCCGCAATTCTCCTCGGATTTCTTCCCTCCCCGCGCCGGAGCGGTGCGCACGGCACGCTGAACCCTCCAGTGGCCCGTTGCAACCGCATTGAGATGTATTGCGCGCGCTTGTTTATTCGGCCCTTAGAAGCGCCAAATAGGAATTTATCCCTTGTGAAACTGGCGTGAGGATAGTATGCTTCCAGTATAACTTCGTGACAAATGTTTTTATTTCGGGGCGCTTCAGTTAAAACAAGCGAGAGCGCACCGAAAAAAAATGAGTACCTACCAGTGGCTTCGCGGTTTGCCTCTCCGTTGTCCGTTGGGCTCGTGGTACGGTGACGCATACAATGCATGCAGCGTAGAATATAAAGGAGAATGTGTTGCATATAAGTGGCTACTATATAGATTAAATAAATATCTAACGAAGAAAAAATATTTTATTTAAAGTGAATTTCCCGGCACATGCGGGCCGAATGCCTTTGTATCAATGCCACTGTGCAAAACACATGCTGTGTTTTCGAAAGAGCCTATACAGAACGCACGTGCCAATACTTTATCGTGGTTAAATGCGAGCGCAGCACGCACGCACATACATATACATACACGCGCGGGAACACGCACACATGAGCATTCGCGCACGATTGCACGTACGCGCGCATACGAACGCACGGGTACACGTAGTACACACATACACAGACACACACTCAAAAATACACACAAGCGCACGCACATGCAACCACATGCGCACACGTACTCGCACATGCATACGGTGCACAGATGCAAATACATACACATGGGCGAACACGCACACACGGACACGCGCACACAATACACACACATGCGAACACACGCAAAAATACGCACGCAAGCACACGCGCGCACGCGGACACGTACGACACGTGCACGTACGACCACACGCACATAGATACATGCACACGCATGTATCTGTTTCCACACACATGCGACTAGCACATACATACACACGCATTATCAACACAGATGCGACAAGCACATGCATGCACACGCATATATCAACACACATGCGACAAGCACATACGTACACACGCTCGCACATAGATACATACATACGCACGTGCACAGGTACCACCACGCGCAAATACATGCACACATACATACATACATACATACATGCATACATACATACATACATACATACATACATACATACATACATACATACATACTGTGGGGCCGCGTCCCGCTCGACGCCATGTTTTTGCACGAAGTGCCTCGCAGCCCCCTTTCCCAGCTGGACGGGGCGGCGGCCCGCCCGCTTCACCCATGTGGTTTTAACATAGGCTGCCATTGGGCAGTGAGAAATTCCCAGAATGTTTGCGCGTTCTGGCGTTTCTGGTTTTGGAGATGCCTCGGGAGAACACGCTGGGACTTGGAGAAGTGCGCACGTACTTTTGTGACCCTCCGGCCGACCAGGCCATCGGTCGGATGGCGTGCTTCTGCGAGCCCCAGCGACCACGGCGGCGACCTGCGACCGACGCCCATGTCTGTATGTTCTTCTTCTATTTTCCTTTTCTGAGGGCTCGCGGTCGCGGGTGCGCTAGCCGGGGTTAGGCTCTCCTTCCTTGCATGGTTCTTTTTGTGTGTTATTGTGTGTTCGCGTGTTGTTCCTTGTTACTGTCCTTTGTGTTCGTGTGTGTTCGCGTTCTGTTAATCGTTATTGTCCTTTGTGTTTAATTCGACTGATTCGGCCCTGTATTATTTGTTTTAACGTTTATTAAATCACCATGCACGGAGAGTTGCGCCTAATGTTCTCGTCTTTCGCCGCGTGCGACGGTTCGCGCTGCCCTGCCTAGAGCCGGGTCGCGGGCCGAAGCGCGCGGCAGCGCGGCGATGGCGGCTGAGATAGCTAGCGCGCGGACGCGACTACCACATTCTCTGCTCGTTGAGTGCTCGAACCCACTGCAGGGGGTTGCTAGCGGCGATGCCGCTGCTAGCAGTAAGTATTAGCAGAAGTAACCCCTACATTTTGGCGCCCAACATGGGGCCAGGGGCCTTGGTCGCTCGAACGACGAGCAGGTGTCGGCAGAGTGGGGAAGTTGCGTTCGGTTCCCAGCGTCAAATGCGCTTTGGTTGAGGTTGGCCGTCTCTGCCGTGTATCGCCCGTATCTCATTCTTTTTCTGTCCATCCTTTTTCTCTGTCATTGTATCGTGGTGTGAGGAGAGGCAAATGTCACTTCTCAAACGGATTGGTAACCCGCTTCGAAGTTGTGTGAGGCGAAGCGTGGTCGAGGAAAGGCGTGATGCAAGTTGCCACCGAGTTGCAGCAGTTCGTTCTTGGTGGCGGAAACTCGTTGGATTTACCAAGGCTTCCATCATGCCATGGCCGGGAGATTGACCATCGTGTCTCCCGTGCGACGTTCAAGTCGGTGAGTCCAACGGTTTTCTTTAGACTTCGCCTCGTGCGCGTCTTTCCTCACTAAATTCAGAACTAGTGAAAGAATAGTTGACGCGCTATTTCTTGCCCGGGTCGCCGAAAGTCTCTTTTCTTTAGAAGTTGACGGCGCTGTTCGGTGCGCATGGCCGACTTGCACCGAGGGAGGCAAAGATGGCGGGAAGGCCGCTGAGGCGAACAAAGAAGTAGAAGAAAGACCCTTCTTCCTTGAATAGCCCATCGGGCACCTGTGTCTTCGCGCACGCAGAAGGGGAGAGCGTTCCAGCGTCCCCGCGGCGGGAGAGAAGGAGGCCATTGTGGCGTTAATCAGCCGGCCGGTCGGGGGGAAAGGATGAAAGAGGGGGTCTATCCTCACCGGACTCACCTCCGGAATCTGGTTTTTTCTTGTTTGTTGTTCTTTTGCTTTTTTTCGTGGCCCGAAGAGCGACGTAACTGACGGCAGAGTGACCGATGTGTACATAGTGTAAATAGTTTTCTTTCGCGGTTTTGTTTTTCGCCTCCGGGAGGCGAGGCGCCTGAATGTGTTGGTACTGCACATGGCGCGCGCGCAGTATCGCTGTTGCGGCGAGCGCGGGTTTTGGGCTCGAAGCGGCTTGTGTAGCCGTGGCCCTGGAGAGAAAGGGGTTCACTCTGCGCGGTCTGTACGAGCTTGGCCACAGTATCATGCCACCTTTGCGGTTAGCGCTGCGTGTTTACGCGCGTCGGCAGTGGCACCCCCCCCCCCCGACAGCAGAGGAGAGCGATTGCGCGCCCCTGTAGTAATTCTGGCCAGTCGTCAGAGCGGAAGGCTTTAGTTGAAGTTACTGTGCTCTGCGATTTGGCACGGTGCAGTGTGAATGCTCAGCTGTCGCCGTCCCTTCCGCGTCTGTTCAGTCCGTAGGCAACACGTTGTGGATCTCCCGTTTCGTTTAGTGTCACGGATGGGCAGGGTGCGTTCGTGGAAGGATCATCCGCTAGTGTAAGGTCATGCGGCAGCGCACTAGTGAAGACCACGTTTACATTGGTTACTGCCCGACTGATTCCAGACGGAGAGATAACCTGACAGAGAAGTCTCTCTTTTTCTCTTTCTACGCTTTCTCTAGTTTCTCTTCGCTGTCTTTGGTTCTTTACTAAGTGTTCCTTTTTGTTTACGTACCGTTTCCTTATTTTTGGGTTTTTGGTTTTTTCGCTACATTAAGAATGATTTCTAGCCCCGTGTTGTTTTACTGTTCTTTGGTTTACTCTGGGTTCTTGGAATGCGCGACCGTTTTTGATCTTTTGTGGTTGTTTTCTTGTTCGTTAGTTCAACTGAGTTTGGTTCTTGTTCTGCGCGACTGTTTTTGTTTGTTTGTTTCTTTGGTTGTGTTTTTCTGCCGCGCTGAATTGGCGGCCGAAGTCTGCGTGTCCGGAGCGGGGCGGCGTCGACGGCGAGGCTGCGGACGGAGCCGTGGTCGCGGCACTTGGGGCGGCCAGGAAGTCGACAGGGTCGACGGCACGTGAGACCTGCCGCGGCCGGCGTCCGGAATCCGGGTGAAGATGCCGTGGCGCGCGCCTGCTTCATCGGACACTTGAGAGATTTGCCGCGGTTGTATTGTCGCGTTTGTTTCCTTGTTTTTTGTTTTGGTTTGGGGCTCGCGGATTTTATTGTGTATTGGCACTGCCGGTATTGTTTTTTTTAGGGGGGCTTTTAAGGAGGGAGGGATGTGGGGCCGCGTCCCGCTCGACGCCATGTTTTTGCACGAAGTGCCTCGCAGCCCCCTTTCCCAGCTGGACGGGGCGGCGGCCCGCCCGCTTCGCCCATGTGGTTTTAACATAGGCTGCCATTGGGCAGTGAGAAATTCCCTGAATGTTTGCGCGTTCTGGCGTTTCTGGTTTTGGAGATGCCTCGGGAGAACACGCTGGGACTTGGAGAAGTGCGCACGTACTTTTGTGACCCTCCGGCCGACCAGGCCATCGGTCGGATGGCGTGCTTCTGCGAGCCCCAGCGACCACGGCGGCGACCTGCGACCGACGCCCATGTCTGTATGTTCTTCTTCTATTTTCCTTTTCTGAGGGCTCGCGGTCGCGGGTGCGCTAGCCGGGGTTAGTCTCTCCTTCCTTGCATGGTTCTTTTTGTGTGTTATTGTGTGTTCGCGTGTTGTTCCTTGTTACTGTCCTTTGTGTTCGTGTGTGTTCGCGTTCTGTTAATCGTTATTGTCCTTTGTGTTTAATTCGACTGATTCGGCCCTGTATTATTTGTTTTAACGTTTATTAAATCACCATGCACGGAGAGTTGCGCCTAACGTTCTCGTCTTTCGCCGCGTGCGACGGTTCGCGCTGCCCTGCGTAGAGCCGGGTCGCGGGCCGAAGCGCGCTGCAGCGCGGCGATGGCGGCTGAGATAGCTAGCGCGCGGACGCGACTACCACATTCTCTGCTCGTTGAGTGCTCGAACCCACTGCAGGGGGTTGCTAGCGGCGATGCCGCTGCTAGGAGTAAGTATTAGCAGAAGTAACCCCTACAATACATACGCAGACACACACACAATAAAAGCGCGCTCATACATACATACGTGCATACATATATTACACACGCGCGAACGCGCCCGCACGGACACATACATGCGAACGTCTTAAGGAAAACTGTAACAGTCAACTCGCACGGAACTGTGTGCTTAGAAGGGGGACATGCTTTTCCCCGACGTTTTGGAGCTACCGCTTCCCGCGCACAATATTCAGTTGTGCTCGGAGGATCGAAAACCATGCTAGCCCTTTCTCTGGCTTACTGCTGCATTGAAACGAATGGAAGCAAAAGATTTCCACAGCAAACGAAGTTCACACCACCACAGAAAGGCGGAAACACTTGCGAAACGCACGTTAGGAGCCGCAGGGCGACCACAGAGGCGACCACCGCTGGGCAGGCGCATGGCAGGCGAGGAAAACTAGAAGCGCGCGAAAACAAGGGGGGCTATCGGAGATCGGGTGTTCGCTCGAGAACGCTTTCCGAACACTGACGTCAAAAAGTGGGTGGTCCGCGATAGCTTTGAGCAATGCTTTGAGAATGGGAGGAGCGCGGCCGGCGCGGCCAATGGGGAAGCGGCGCGCTCCTCGGATGATGACGTACTCCGTTTGTCGTCTGCTTCTGAAAGCCAAAATGTTTCTCCTGAGAAATTAAGAAATCTGCTCCTTTTAAAAACGGTGCTTTCTTCTTCTCAGACGTAAACACGCTCTTAAAGGAGTACTGACACGATATTTTGACATTCTTGTATTGTTGCTGTAAGTGAAAGCACTGGCGAGGAGAACCCCAAAAAAAGTATCATGGTGCCTCGCAACGCAATGTATACATTTTTAATACGACTTCCTTAAGAGCCCACTTTCGGTTTCGATTTCGAGGGGGCGGTTTCCTAGTGACGTGTCAACAGTGTGGGACGTACGTTAGGTCACGTAGGGACAGCAATTCGTGATAGCGTCGCTGCAACTCTTTCGTGTGTGGTCAGTTACACGTGGAGCACGCAAACAACGACAATTTCACGGTCGTCCAGCGACTCTGACAGCGATTTCATCGATTTTTAAGAGTCTGTGCTCATGCGTCATCGTAGTGTCCATTGCGCTGGGGCTGGCTTGCAGTGCTGTTCGACGGAAACTTTAAAACCAAACTAAAATATTTTGTACGTGTTTCCTGGCTCCCGCGTGCGGAGGACGTTGACAATACAAGGCTAGAAAACGAAAAATGTATATTTTGCACCACCGCAAAATCGTGTCAGTACTCCTTTAAGCATCGATATCGTTCTCTGCAGGTTCGCTAAGCGGTGTCGTGGGCGCGAAAAACAAGAAGCGTGCGCGTAAGTGGCGTCATATCTAAATTTCGTGTCGTCGTCTGCTGCTGCCATGTCCTCGCACAAAAACGTGCATCTCGGCCCGCGGGTGCTCAGAGGCAGATGGAGCTCCTTCTCGCATTTTTGGAGGTGCACCCCAACTGTGAAAGCCCGACAAACTCTTCACTACCGACAGCGCGATGGAAACTTCCAGGAGCAATTAAAGAACATCAACATGCGCAGCTCTTTTCTCTCCGTCGAAATTACACGGGCTCTTTGGCACCCGATTTCCGATCTCTTTTACCATTCCCTCGCCTGGAGCGTGGGACACCGTTCACCGCGACTCAAGCCTGGAGAAACAACTCCAGGCTATCAGACGAGCAGAGGAGGTGGCGGCGAGGATTTTTTTTTTTTCCTAAAATAAAGTTGTTCTCTCTCTCGGGATCAAGTTCGGCGCACAGCCAACGTACTGTTCGCTTCGACAGACGAAATTGAGGCCGGAATTCACTTCCTGTCAAATCCTCAAATACATCGCGAACCTCCAGCTGCTCCGCGTCCTATTTCAGCGACGACAATGCGAGGACTCGGCGCCCAAGTGGACCGCCATTTCCCTCTGTGACGCAACATTGCGCAGCCGCAGCCGCCGTTTCAATCCAAGCGGAGCCGCTGCCGCGGCCGCTGTTCGCAAAGTGTTCGTAAATCGTTCGCTGAGCGAGCGGCCTCGGGAATCGTTCTCCGCGTAGCAGACGACACGCTCGGTTTGAAAATGATTGACAGGGAATTGACGTCAATTTGACGACACCGAAATCTCGGGGCCCCGGAAGGTTCGACGTTCCACAAGTCGCTACAGGTGGCGAAAAAAACCAGCCGTGGCGCGTTCCATCAAGTTGCGCGTAGAGTGGAACTACTAACCTAGCCCCATATTTTAGTTTGAAATTTTCCTGCTAGGGGCTCTCAATAAGGCCAGAAGGCGTAGGCGTCAAAAACAAAACAAACATGTTGCATCTAAACAATAATGATGATAGTACATGCAGTGCCATCTCTTGATCGTGTATCTTAGTTTAGGACGCCACCGCTACTTTTATTTTTCGTTGCACTGTCAACGGTACAGTTTCTCTTCTCTAATGTGGTTATAGGTAGGTTACCGTGGGTACAGTGTACTAGAATATACGGGTAGTGGGCTCAGAGAGCGGCCGGGAGTGACGCTTCTCACGTTGACGGCACGAGATGACGCCAGTAGAGCATGGGCTGTATGCAGTACGAAGCTCGAGCAGGCTCGCGCACCATACTCGCGCTGTGCGTGACGTCGCAGCATGGAATTGTTGCTCCGCATTTCAGTGCCTCTCCCATGAAATAGTTACTGCTGCCCTCAAGAATCGCCGGGCTAAATGGCATACGTAAATGAGATAGTGGCTTGTAAAACCGTACAGCATGGCTCGATGGGACCGGATTTGCTCAGAGGCGCTCAGTGTCTTTAAGTGTGCGCTGTCTCTAATGACGATATACCTACATAGAGAGCATTCCTATGGTAAACGGTTTGTCAACAGATTGAGAGCTGATTTTGGGAACTCAGCGCGGTCTTGTCGGGTCAGCACATGAAAATTGTTACTGGGCATACAAAGGAGAAACCGCTGCATCCCTACCAATAAGTTCCTTGCATCATTCCGTACGCGAGAAGGCGGTGTTGAAAAAGTGAAAATTTCTAACCATCAATGATGTGTACGATTATTCCCAGATTTTATGTAACTTTGCACAAATTTTCGGCCACGATTTGCAGAAGTCCGCCATAAATAGGTGTTAGGTTGGCAGACCTAACTCGTAGCTTTTTCCGGATAGACCATTTTTATCATTCGATGCATCCTATGATGTTTCCGGGTTCGCAAAGGACAGACCTGGTGGTGCGACCTTCTAGCTAATTCCAAAGTCCGGTGCTGTCATTGATTAATAGCGAGGTTCCTCGGCTGCAGAGAGCTGCTGAGCGGCTTTAACATACAACTTCCTACCCTCCGAAGAAACCGAAGTGTTCGTGAGTAACAAATAGCCACTTGCGTATTCTATAAGAGGGAAGTACAAGAAAGACATGTTTTCATGACATACCCATTCTTTATTTACAGCCGTGCAGGTGAATTGTGTTCCCGAAAGTGCATAATTAATAGGGCGTCCCATCATGCACTAAATTTCTAAGAAAGGCAGAAGTTCTAGAAAAAATTTCTTAGCTAAATTCATACTTGCAGTAGCCGTACATGTGTACTTACAACGGCTACATTTTATGACTAAGTGTCAATTAATATTCCTTGTAATTAGTCGACTTCATAAATATTGCTTTAATCGCTAACAAGTCCGCGCAGAGTAGTAGTCCGCCTCAGATAACCCGGATATCAAGCATTTCTAAAAGAAAACAAAAATCGCGAAATACGTGTTATAATGAAATAGACGCGTGCTTGCGCACCGCTTGCTCAAGCGTCCCGAGTGATTATTTGGCAAATGCACGGCTGCACGCGTTTGTCGTCGCATGCGTACATGCAAGGAGGTTCGAAAAGTGTCACGACTTAAATGGCAGCGAGGTAAGCGTAAGCGTGTTTAGAGATGCATCATGTAGCTATGTAACTGTCAAATATCGCTTGCAGCGCGCATTTATTTCGCATTCCACGTATACTTCAAGGCTGCTTGTCTTTACTGGTAAAAAAAAACAACAACAAATGTGACAAAGTTCAGCATGAAGGGAATCATTCCCGGTTTATCTGAAGCGCGCTGTAACTTTCTAACTGAAATATAAGGGATTAAAGCGATATTTAAAATTTTGAGTAGGTAAAAAATGTGTAATTGATACTTACTGATAAAAAAATACTGGTTGAAAGTACACATCACTGCCCACAAGGTATGTGAATTACACATCACTGCCCACAGCTAGGTATGTGAGACTATTTCGCTCCCGCCGTCAGACATTTTCAAATTCTTTGCGCATGGTTGTTCAGACACGACCCCGTAGTGTTCTTTCAGAGAACATAGGCCGAAGAAACAACTACGAGCACTCGCTGTTCGCATGCAAGTTTTTTTTTTTTTTTTGCTTTGGTGCTTTCGGTGACACATTAGGGCCTTTTACAAGAAAGTGAAGCCTTCTGGCGGCACCAAACTTAGCGATGCTCGATGTAAGCATCGGGGTTAAGCACTTCAGGGTTCTCGCTGCATCCTAAACAAGGAGTCTGAGCTTTGAGCAACAGAATCACATCGACTGTGCTGTAGCTGCAGAACAGCGAAGGAAACGCGAGTTACTTCATTCTGCGCTCGAGGTAGTGGAGAACAACAGCACACGACACAGCGACGCAAACAGGACAGTAAAAAAAAGCAAACGCAAGTCGCTGCTACTGCAGCAGGCGGGAGTGCTTGGGATATTGCTGAGCGCAGCCGCCGAGCGTACAGCCCACGCTACCGCAGCGCCGCCGCATACATACGCGACTCGTCAACACTCTCCGCCTCACGCCGGCGCGTGGAGCATGCCCTCTCCTGAACCCACTACCCATATTCTAGTGCACTGTACCGTGGGCACGCCCCGCGGATGACGACAGCGGAGCGGCGCTGGCCAATCGCGTGCGGCGATTCCGAACGCTCTCGCTAAAATGCCATCTCCGATAGCCCCCCAGTTGTGCGTCACTTTCCTGACGTCAAGGTCACCTGATTGCGCGCCGCAGCCACTCAGCGTTGCAGATGTGCTGGCTCCGCGAGCGAGGGGGAGAAAACGAGGAGGTTGACGGCTCGGGCGAGGGTGTCGCGGCGTGGTTCAAAGAGTGGCGTTACTTTCCAACATCAAGGGGTTTTAAGCGAGCGTAGGGAGCCTACATGCTCCGTAGCGGGCGCATCCAAAAGTCGTCGGCCAGCTCGCTCGCTTCTAATATTTGCGCCCTTCCGCTGTCTGCTCGCGCGCTTGTCTAGTGGTGAGAGGAAGTGGGATGTTCCGAGCTTTCACCGTGATCTCCGCGCTGATGTTACGGAAGCGTAAAGTCACTCCAGCTCAAGGGACGCCGCTAAACAAACAAACAAAAAAAGATGAGCGCGAACTATCAAGTGTCACAGCTCGACACTTCAAGCACGCTAGTTTCCTTCGCTGCTTCGGCCGCCTTTGCAACAGGATCGCTGTTCAAACTGAGAGTATCCATTGTGACAGCTTATTCGCGCTCGTTCGGTGTATATCTGTGCGTTCGTTTCGTGCGTGCTTCACTTGATAGTTCGCTTTCATCTTATGTTTGTTCATTTAGCGGCCTCCTTTGAGCTCGAGGGACGCGCTGGATCCAAATTTCAAGCTGCCTCCACGCTCTTCGCGTTGCGATATTTTAATTAATATTGCCCCTGAAGCTGCGAGCCTCACTTCGTATAGCATTACAGTTTCTTGCTATCGCATTCGTTGCTTCGCCCTTGCGGCGAAACTGTGACATTTTTTTAAATCCTACCTAACAGTGAGGACAGCTGGAGTTTCTGGCTCCTGTGAGGCAGACCGCGGCACCCGGCCGATATCAAGCAGTGCGCGCCCGTGCTCAAACCTTTCATCAGCCTCGGAAGTGAGCCGTGTATTTTTTTTTTTTTTGTTCTTGTCCACTCAGTGTACTGTTATTGCAAATTTCACCCTGCAATGGGGAAAACTAAGTCGAAGTTGTTAAAAAACACTATTCGATCATTAAAAAAGTACGTGCTTGCCGTTTTTCTTACTTAGCCGAGCTGACTGATCATTGCGGGACTTGTTGGGCAGGCTTCTTGCGGTCATTCGAGGTCAGCCGAGGTTGATCATCGGTGTGTTCGCCAGAAATTATAAGGTTCCCATGCCGCTGCTCCTGGTCAAGAGGAAAACGATACAACTTGAAAAGTACCCAGCCGCGAACTCTCCGCGTCTGGTCGAAAATAGTTGCCTTTTCCTGTAGTTGTTAGCCCAACCATGAAAACTGCACACTGGCTTTCTGGCGACCTTATACGTTGTCTAGCATCACGATAAAAGAGAGGGGAAAAAAGAACGCCAGGTTAGCCCACAACACGCACAAATAGTTCGACAGCCCCACACATCCATGCATGAGCGCGTGCGCTCCGAACCACCTGGCACACACCAGGAGAGGGGGAAGGCGCGGGCACGCGGGTTGCCAAAGCACTCCTCCTCGCCCCGTGAAAACTGTCAAAGGCAATGAGGCAGAATTTTTTAAAGCACTGGGGTTTAGGGATAGTGAAGGCAGAATAGACTTAAGGTAGAAAGGACTAAGAGGAGGTTGTCGGATTGGTGGCTAAAACCAAGGCAGGAGTGAAAGTTAGCCATTCATTACATTTATAATGCGATACATTACGGCTAGGTGGCGTGAGTCGCCGCCCGATATAGTCTGTAGTCACAGCGGAAGGACGTGCGTAGCAAGCTCCCGGAAGACGCCAGTCGATGAGTGTTTGCATGATTTTTCTTTGCATTCTTACATTGAATAGTAGGGGAAAGTAGTCTTTTCTTTCGTGTGCTTTTCTTTGTGTCCAGTATTTTACCCGCGTAGGGATTTTTCTTTTTCTTTTCGATACCACGTGATAGGTATTTTCAGTTGCTACCGTTTGAGTGTCAGGCTTTATTGGATAAGTGTTTTTTTTTTTTGCTTGCTTGCGGTTTTTTTTACCTTTTTAGACCGGGTAAGAGAGGAAAATAATCTTTCTTGTTGCGCCTTTCTTTGTGTCCCGCATTTCCCCGAGCACAGGTCTGCCTTTTTTCTTTTTGTCAAGGCCACGTGGTCGGCCTTTAGTGGCGCTGTTTGTGTGAGTTGGAGAAGGTTGTATTGGGTGATAAGAGGATCGGTCGGGGGAAGTAAACTGAAGATATTTAATAGTACCAAATTTTGGGCCACTTTTATTTCTAATTTTATTTGTGCGCGCTGTGGTTGCACAAGGCGGGAGAACTGCCTTTGTGCATTGAGGATATATCGGGACATTTAGTTTGCGGTATGCTTGCAGCCTACTGATTTATCGTATACGTGCTTTTTCGTGCGGTGTACTGGATGAATTAGTAAAATATACGTTTGAAGCCCAGGACAGTGTAGCGGTGCACCACTAATAACCGCATGAGGTGTACGTGGTAAATTTTTAGGAGGCTTAATTTTTGACGAGTGTGTGACCGTTCATTGCGCTAATCATGGCGAAAAAAACGGTGAAGTGTACAAAGTGTGGCGTGGGAGTCAAAGTAGATGTTTGCGGAGATGATGGGGCATGCGAAGTAGAAGTGTCATGTGGCCAGTGTGCGATTATGGCGAAATTCCAGCAAATGGAAGAAACGCAGACCGCCCTCTTAAAGCGAGTAGGCGAGCTGGAGGACGCTTTAGAGGCGGAACGCCAAATAAGGAAGGAGATGGGCGAAAGGCTCAGAGCAACCGAGGAGCAGCTGACAAAGGTCACCACGCAGAATAAGAAAGAGTCGGGTGACTATCATGGAGAGGGAACGTCCTTGACCCCACAAGAAAAGTCGACAAAAGGAGCACAAAAGCGGGGCACGACCTACAGCGAAGCTCTGGTGAAAGAGCGAGTGGACAAAAGACCACCCGAACCTCACCCTGAAAGTCAGTCCAGATGTCCAGAGCAGACAAAGGGAGCAAGGCAGCTGGAAAACGTAATAATAGCGGGGGACTCCAACCTGGCTCGGTGCTCGCAAACGATTCAGGAGAGGCTAAAAGGAGACAGAAGAGTAGCTGTAGGGACGTTCCCAGGAAAAATGTTGGGTGCAGTAATGCAACAAGCAAGGGAAGAGCTGACTCGTAGAGATCAGGGGCGCAGTTTGGTTGTGATAGCTGGCGGGCTGAACAACGTGTTGAACGGAAGGACCCCAGAAGTAGAGAAGAGGTTAACAAAAGGAGTAGATGAGTTGCGGGAAGTGTCCCCCCAGGTGCAAATTGTGGTGTGCACAATCCCCGAGGTACCCTTGAAAGACCTAAACCTACAAAGAGCAGTTGTCACCGCCAACGAAACGATTTGGCGGGTTAGTCGAGCTAAAGGCTTCGAGGTTGTCGACATAAACAGAGAAGTGCACAGATGGGGTGGTTTCCAGAGAGATGGAATCCACTTTGACCGTAAACTTGGGCATGAGGTGGGCTGGCGCCTAGCAGGACGCGCAGTAGCTTTTTTAGGGGGCACACGAGCCCTCCGGTGTCCACGGTAGAAAGGGAAGAAACATCTATGAGGGACCCTTTGGAACACAGAATTGATAACAAAGGGAAAAGGGGAAAGAGAGAAAGCAAGTGCAGCGCGGTTTCATAAGCTACATAAATATGCAAGGTGGCAGAAAACCGACAAAATGGTTAGAAATAGAGGAACAGTTGAACAGAGAACAGATAGCGGTGTACGCCGTTACAGAAACGCACCTTCGGGACTCGGAAGAGCCACCAATTATTGCAAATTATGTGTGGGAAGGGTGCAACAGGACAAAATCAGAAAGAAAAGGTGGGGGAATCGGTATGCTAATTCATCGGCAAGCAAACTGGTGTAGGATTACTTCGACATGTGAAGAACACCTCTGGGTATCTGGAACGGTAAGCGGGAAGAAAACTATGTTGGGTGTAGTTTACATGTGGACTGGAAGTAACTGCAAAGAGAAAAATCAGGAGTTAGTGAATTGCATAAGCAAGGATATTCAGAAATTTGGTAACGGGGCCGAAATAATCCTCTTAGGAGATATGAATGCTCATGTGCATGACCTCGACGGATGCACAGATTATAACGGGAAGTTGATGCTAGAGCTCTGCGAACAGCATAGTCTCGATATAGTTAACATGAGTCCTAAGTGCGATGGGCAGGTAACATGGGAGGTCGGAAGCAGGCAGTAAACAATCGATTACTGCCTCATGACAGAAGGAATTCACGAAAAGTTGAGACAAATGAGCATAGATGAGGAAGGGAGTAGCAGCTTGGGGAGTGACCATAAACGCATAACTTTGCGAATGGGATATGTAGATCATAAAGAGAGCATCGAATTAAAGTCGGGCAGCTCCTTTCTAAGTGAAAAACAAATTAGGAACGTAGTCGCAACAATCGAGGACATAGTGAGCAGAACAAAAGGCAAAGTGTGGGATTATAATGAGCTTATTAATTTAATAAGGACTGAAGTTACGAAAGAGAAACAGAAGAGTTACTGGAGGGGAAAGCGAAAGCCAAAACGATGGTGGAACAGGGAAATTCAGGACGCAATTGAGAATCGACGGGAAGCATCTCGAATACATAGGCAGGCAAAAAAGGAGCAGAGGCCACAAGACGAGGTCAAGCAAAAATGGGAAACATATCTCGAGAAAAAAGCCCTGGTACAGAGTTTAGTTGAAGCCAAGATTAAAGGCCAAAGTGAACGTTGGATATCGGACATTCGCGAAAAGAAGGACGCATCTAGGCTTTTCTGGAACCACCTGCAATCGCTGGGGAAGAAAACTGTAACTATGCAACGGCATATTGTGGATGAAGAAGGAAATAAATTGGAGGGGTACGACGCATTGACTTATATTCGAAACGCAACAGCCGATTCCTTTAAGAAGCATGACGAGGCTCCCTTTACGACGTGTAACCGTAGCAAGGGAGACCAAGTGGAAGAACTAGTTCTGGAAAATTTCAATTGGAAGAAGGCGGAGGAAATGATTCCCAAACGAACAGCCACAGGATTAGATGGGGTTAGCATTACTGTAATAAATGAGCTCGGACGAAACAGCAAAGAAGCCCTATTAAAAGCAATTGAAAAAAGGTTAAAGGACAGGCGAATACCGGACAGTTGGCGTCAAAGTAGGATGAAGTTCATTTATAAGGGCAAGGGAGAGAAAAATAACATTCGCTCCTATAGACCACTGACCATTACATCAGTACTCTACAGGTTGGCGATGCAGGCAATTAAATTTAAAATGCAGATATGGACAGAGCTTAATGGCACTTTTGGCGAACTCCAAAATGGATTTCGAGTCGACAGGAGATTAGATGATAACCTTTTTGCGCTTACGCAGTGTATAGAAATAGCCGGAAAAGAGAACAGACCTCTACATTTGGCATTTTTGGATATTAAGGGTGCGTATGACAATGTGAATCAGAATATTTTATGGGACATAATGAAAGAGGCTGGTATAGGGGATGATTGTATAGAGCTCTTAAAGGAAATATACAGTGGAAATACAGTATGTGTGGAATGGGAAGGTATGGCGAGTAATGGTAGAATGGAGGCCGTCGATATAGGTAAAGGGTTGAGGCAGGGATGCCCGTTGTCCCCACTATTATTCATGCTTTACATGAGGAGAATGGAGAAAGCATTGGAGATGAGCAATATTGGTTTTAAGCTGTCGTACAGACAGGCAGGTATAGTGATAGAACAAAAGCTCCCCGGGTTCTTTTATGCAGATGATATTGTGCTATTCGCAGACAGTCGAACAGATTTGCAGGGTCTGGTTAGTATATGTGGTCGGGAAAGTGAAGATTTAGGGCTAAAATTTAGTGTGACAAAATGCGGCTGGATGATATTCAATGACAGCAACGATCAGACCATATCAATACAGGGCGAGGAGATACCCAGAGTACGAGAGTACAAATACCTCGGGATATGGATAAATGATGGGAATAGATACATGGAAGTACAAGAAAAAGCTATGATAGTTAAAGGAAAGAGGAACTCCGCAATAATGAAGCATAGAGCGCTGTGGGGTTACAACAGGTACGAGGTAATTCGAGGTTTGTGGAAAGGTGTAATGGTGCCAGCACTTACATTCGGAAACTCAGTGGTGTGCATGAGGTCAGAGGTACAATCAGGGCTTAACGTGAATCAGAGGACGGTCGGACATCTTGCACTGGGCGCCCATGGGAAGACCACAAATGAGGCTGTTAAGGGGGATATGGGATGGTCTGACTTTGAGGGAAGGGAAGCTCAGAGTAAAATTAGGTACGAACAGAGATTAAGGAATATGAAAGAAAGTAGATGGGCAGCGAAAGTATTCAGGTATTTGTATAGGAAGAACGTTGATTCACAATGGAGGAAGAGAACTAGGAAGCTTACCAGTAAGTATACATCCAGTAACGAAACGGATGGGACGAAAAAGAGCGTTAAGAGCATGGTCAGAGCGGCGGAGAACTCGGATTGGATAGCTAGAAGGGAGAAGAAACCGGCATTGAACAACTACCGAAAAGGGAAAGACGAAATCAAGAGAGAAAAATTTTACGATAATTCAAAGGGAAGCGCTTTACTGTTTGAGGCAAGGTCCGGTTGCCTGAGAACCCGAAGTTACAGAGGAAAATTCAATAAAGAAGGGGATACATGTACGTGCTGTGGAAAAGCTAGGGAAACGACAGACCATATTTTGATTGAATGTACAGATGTCCACCCAGGTGTAGCTGTGGACTTACCCTACAGGAGGCCATGGGTTTCAGGAGTAACAGGGGAAAGCTGAACATGCCGGCGATAGATATAAAATGCGCTTAGAGCATTGGTGGCGCAAAAGTATGGAGCAAACAAAAGCGAAAGGTAGTTCGGGTAAGATTGTTTCATCACAGAGGAACGATAATAGATAAAATAAATAGACGAAGTAAAAAATTAGTTGTGAAAATATTTGTGATTCGGGAAAAGAAATGGTTGTAAACGAAAAAGAAATAAAGCTGGTGGCCCGGCCACCGCCCCGTTATAAAGGGGACGCTCCTAATATCCATCCATCCATATACAGCATAGAGATACTCTGACTCTAGAGGCAAAGCTCCCCATATAGGGCCCGTTCCCCATAGTACAGTGTTCTAGAATTGGGCAGTGTGCTCACTGCCGTATCCCTGAGCCGCGCCGGCCTGGCCCCTCGAGTGTCGCCTGCTCCGGTGCCCGCCAGGGGCGCTGTCGCCAGTATCACCTGCAATGTTCCCAAGTTCCCTCGGTTCCCTTGCGCGGCTGCCGAGTCGCAGTTTGCTGAGCGTTACCGTACGACGCCGTACCACGACGCGCTGGCGCGGGTTATTAGTCTGTGTTTGTAGCAGTATGCCCGCGCGCCCTGTGTGCTTTATGTTGTATATTCATAACACTTAGTTAAAATGCACAGCTGCCGTCGAAATTAATTTTATTTATTTATTTCAAAGTATCTTACAGGCCCCATTGGGAGCATTGGGTAAGGGGGGTATTACACAAAGTATACGTATATAAACATACCAAACATAAAAACAATACAAAAGAAACAAATGCAAAACAAAACAGGTGTTAACTAAAAACTAAAAAGGGTACAGTCCCTTATGCATGAAATATACAGGTAATAAATGTGTAAACAAAACGGCGCATCGATTGCGCCCAAGAAAAAGAACCGACAAGCTAGGCATATTCTTCGCGTACACAATTATATTCTTAAAAAACTGACTTTATTGACAAAAATAAGCTTGCAATGCAGTTATAAAAAATACAGACGGGAAAATAACTACCACGTAGGCTAAAAGAATTGCAGTACATTTCCTGTGTGAAGGCAAAAAAAAAAGATCGTGATGTATGACGTGACATAAGCAGACGCAGAGATTAGCTGTGATGATATCTGCGGGTTGAAGAATTGCCAAAGGCTAAGTTTGTTTGCGCTACACAGTACGGTATCTACTCGCCGAGGCTTGTGTAATGGCTTGTTAAGATATCGCGGAAGCTATCATAGTTAGTCTGGGAGGCAATGTGATCAGGCAGGCTATTCCAGAGACGGATGGCACGCGGAAGCGCAGAGTTATTGAACGCGTTTGTTGAGCCGTATAGACGGGCGTAACTAAGATGATTGTGTATCCTGCGTGAAATGAGATTTGGTTTTCGCAGACCTGTGACAGTGATTCGGGAGGAGTGGGTAATCTTATGAAAGAATGACAGCAAGGCGATGTCACGACGAATGTTCAAGTGTGGAAGTGAAAGTTCCTTCTTTATTTGTGATATACTGGAATTTGGACGGTAATTATTTGCAATGAAGCGAATTGCTCTATTCTGGATTCTTTCCAACGAATCAATTAAGTATTTTTGATGAGACCAAATCGAACAGGCGTATTCTAATTGAGGGCGAACCAGTGTTATGTAAGATAATTTGCGAATGTATGAGGGTGCGGCTTTCAAGTTACGTCTTAAGTATCCTAGCGATTTGGAAGCGTTGGCAGAGATTGCCGTAATGTGGTTGGACCAGGATAGATTCGGTGTCAATACTACGCCCAAGTACCGATATTGTGTTGTAGTCGATAGAATGGAATCATTAATGCTGTAAGAATGTCCGGATATGCTAGGTTTACGAGTGAACGACATTACTTTACATTTTGAAACATTTAACGTCATGAGCCAAGTACTGCACCAGTCATTAATAACCTCGAGGTCGTTCTGGAGCGATGCATGATCTTCAGTGTTCTTGATTGGCCGATAGATAATGCAGTCGTCAGCGAATACTCTGATGGAAGATGATACATGTTGCGGCAGATCATTGATGAATATGAGAAATAGTAATGGTGCAAGTACGCTACCTTGAGGTACACCTGAAGAAACGTCAGTCATGGAAGAAGAGAAATCGTTAATCGTTGTGAACTGCTGACGATTAGAGAGGAAATTGCGAAGCCATGATAGTGTGAGAGTGTCTAATTTCAAAGCGGAAAGTTTCGATATCAGGCGGCAGTGTGCGACTCGGTCAAACGCCTTCGAGTAGTCGAGGAACACGCAGTCGGTTTGATAGTTGTTGTCCATATTAGCATGAAGCTATGTGGTAAATTCGAACAGCTGAGTCTCACATGAAAATCCCTTACGGAAACCGTGTTGATTTTTGAAGAAGAAATTGTTGGATTCCAGGTGGCTGTAAATGTGTGAAGCGATGATGTGTTCTGAGGCCAGGATTCCGGTCCATGCGGGTTTAGTTCCCAAGACCTCCACCACGTGCCGCATGACTTTGAACCCTCCCCCTTTTTCTCGCTTTCCCCCTTTCACCGCTTGCTTGTCGAGTTCTGTAGCCGAAGGGTTTTCGCCGTTCACCCCTTTCTCCCCGTTTAGGCACCTGATGCTGAATAGGTAGGAAGGATGGGGCGGGGAATGGTGGGGGGCTCGCTCGCCTGCTGTGCTGCATTCATTCTTTCTCGCTGGCAGGGTGATCGCGGAGGTTTCTTCGTAGACGTGTCTGTATTCTCACAGCAAGTATGCGCCTCATTCCAGACCGGTCGTGTGCAGCCCTGCAAGCAGAAGCGTATCGCCGGAGTCTGGCTGCGGCCGGTTTGGCTCAAACCCGGATGTGACGTATCCTTAGGGAGGTACTCTCTGCCCCTAGATAGGTGCTGAAGCAGCTAGGGAACGATTCCTTGGCATGTCCCCAGTCCCCGTTTGCCCCAAAGGCTGTGCTGTACACTGTTGCTGTACACGTTGCTCGAGATCGCTTAATGATTTCGTGGCCAAAGAGTTTATACACAACATCGACCGTTCTGCCTTCTACCCCGAAGACCAGCTACATTAAGGTATGTCATCCGAAATCACTTCTTGTGTCGTGAAGCAATGCTGCTCATGTATTTGTAATTCTTGAATTTTAGGCCTTGGCGCGTCATGGACTCGACTTGCACGGCATGCAAGCTACTTCTACCGTGAAAATGCCGAAGAAAACGGTGAGTTGCCGCACAGTCATTTGTTTAAGCGCTACGAACCCGCGTGCCTGCGACCCACAGTTTTCTTGCGGCGTGCGATTAAATTGGGCATCGCGAACCTCAGATTGTTGACCGTCTTTGTTGTGGCTGTACAGCCATGGGTTGCTACCGAGGATTCATTGAACTAAAACAGTGCGAAACATGCGAGTAGAAGGAGCAAGTACTGGCGCGCGCGTGCTGAACCGCCAGTCCATCCAGCGCTGATGTACGGTGATCAGCACGCTGCGCTGAATGATTCACCGTAAAGTGAGCATAGTCGGAAGTTCATCGGAACGCTTCGTTAGAGTCCCGTGTTGTAATAAACCGAGCCACACTAGTACCCGATTTTGCTGTCGCGTGTTTGCATGCTTGCTTGCACGGACTGCCAGGGCTGCCGTTCTCACAGACAGGCCGTGCCCAACAAAGGGTAAAGGCTACATGATGCAAATTGAATGAAGCCAATAAGGTTGCGTGTATGGGCTTGTTGATACGGCATGCAGCACTTTGTCGTAGCATGGCAAAGACAAACACATGGTAAAAGAACGTTTGATGACACCTTTTTCTGTGCCATCGTCCTTGCAGCACAGCAGTAAAGTGAATGAAGCTCTTTGGTTTAACGGTGCTGTAATCATTTGGCTAATTTGGTGTGACATCTGTCTAGGTTAATCCGCACAGGAAAATGTGCGCACAGGGCAGCACTGACCTTGTGTTTACATGTTTTGATTTGGCTCCGCTTTGATCTTAGCTGGTAGGTGGAAAGCCCATGGGAATTTATTTATTGAAGATACTTTAATACCAGCCTAATTGAGATTTGCGTTCATTTGTGAGTACAGAATGTGCACTTTGACAGTTTCAGTAAGAGCTGCTTTTGCAGATACCTGTGAGGCCACAGTGACTAGATGCCCATAGAAGCGACTAGTCTGGGCCCAAATTACAATCTCTTAGAAATAAATTACAGCAGAGCCCCGTTACTGAATTTCTTAAGGTAGCATAGAATAAGAATGTGTGACCCAAGGAAATGTAACATCTGGCAAAAATAATAGCATAAGGAAAAAGAGGCTACATAACAATTGTACATGCTCTTTTCATTTGCTTCCTGTAGAGGCATTACTATATGCCACTCTTCAAATTTCAAACGTAAGCAGCGCAAACAAATGTACATGGACGCAGAGAGACTGGACAGGATGGGCACTGTACTCCAACTTAGTTTATTGAAACAGCACATGATGAACCTGACAGGACAGAGCGTTTGAAATCTGAAGAATGCAAGACCAACTAGCCCCGTAACATGTTCTGCTGCACGCCACCCCATAGCTACTTTTGAGAGAATACTCGGGAACACCTGTGCTGCTGTTTCCCTATTGCTGCAGAGAAATCTTGTTTCCAGCAGGATTTCTTTGTGTCGATGCAATCCACTGAGATGTTTGTGATTTAGTGGTGGGAATATGGTTGGCGTCAAGGTTCATTCGTTTCACCCTGCACTACCTGGACTGGTTCGCAGCAATGTTGTGTGGGTGCCGCCATCTTGCAGGGAGCGTTTCAACAAGTGCAGCAGCGGCGCAATGCTGAGGCAAATGCAAGCATTAAAATGTCATGCTCCCTGCTATGGTTGATTTGCTCACGAGTTGTGACGGTTGTGATTCGTGAAAGTGCGCCACCTATGCTGAATAGCAGGTTCATTCATTTCACCCTGCACTACCTGAACTAGTAGTTCATGGTGGTGCCGTGTGGGTGCCGCCATCGCGCAGGGAACATTCCTGTTGTAGATGCTGACATCTAGGCAGAGCCAGGCGAAGCTCGTGACAGTGTGTGCTCGAGGTGTGCGTGGCGGACTCCTAGGCTAGAACACGTTTGGAATAAATGTGTGTCCACGAACTCAGCATCCTGCCTTCTCGCTTGTCCCTGACGACTTCGACATGGTGTCAGAAGACAGGTGCTACCAGTGGACATTGGCCTCTAGCTACATCCTTGCAGAGGATGCCACAAGCAAGAAAGCGCTGGTGAGCTGCTCCCTACACGCTTATGCTCGGAGCTCAAGCAGAGCAACCTCCTAACATTCGAGGCCATGGCGTCGTTCATTATTCAACCGCCGGACGCCTTTAACTTTTCATTGCCAAACGAGTGGCCGAAGTGGAAATGGCGTTTTGGTTTCCGAACCTCTTCAGACTTGTGTGTAAAGCTTGAGCAACATTAAGTATACACGCTGCTCTACATCATGGGTGAGCAATCTGAGGAAATCTATGCCACCTTCGCTTTATCTGAGGAGAACTCCAAGAAATTCAATGCGGTCGTGGAGCAGTTCAACAAGTATTTTATCCTGCGATGCAACGTAATCTTCGAACGAGCCAGATTCAACACCAAAACGCAAAATGATGGTGAGTCGGCTGAAGATTTCGTCACTGCGCTCCACAAGCTCTTGAAATATTGCGAGTTCAGTGCTCTTTAAAGGGGCCCTGCGACACAAATTGAGTAGGCCGTTTTTATCACTGATTCTAGAACTGTTGCACGCGGGGATGTCGCAGCGAGAGTAGAAACGCCGAAAGCAGAGTGGTTATAATTTTATTTCAGCGAACAAACCGCCCAAAATCGCCTTCTGTTTGAACTGAGGCGACACATAACGGAGATTTTTGTTACAGGAAGTGACATAGAGTGACGACATAGGAGGGGCCAGGCCGGGCGTTCTGATTGGCTTGACGCTTCAAGGTGCTTGTTACACATGTGTGATGTCTGCTTGATCATGCTATTCAGTACCAAAATGTACTAAAATAGTTTTTATGCTTCGTAAGATAGAGAGAAGTATCTGACATTACTTGCAAAACGACACCAGGTGTTGACGGCTGGACGCTATCTGCGCGCGTGCGCTCTGCTCCCGGCGTCTTCCGGTGTCGCTCTATAAGACGCGCGTTGCTATTGGACACCTCCACTGACGTCAGCAGGAGAGCGAAATACGAAAGGGAATGTTGGTTTCATGCTGTCTGCTCGTGTTTTGAACTTCGAGGGCTAATTACTCCAGTTCTAGACCACCGATTCGCATAATTCTTTTTGCGTTCATCTCAGCATTCGATCCTACACGCACTGCAGTACTGCAGACGGCAGTTGAAAAAGTGTCGCAGGGCCCCTTTAAGAGGAGTTTGTGTGCAACTTCCTTGTGGTTGGGATCAAACATAAGCAGCTATCTGCCACGTTGCAGCTCGACGCAGACGTCACGCTGCAAAAGGCTCTTGATTCCGTCTGCCAGATCGAGACCGTCCGTCAACAACAAGCTGAACTTCACCTGGAAGTGTCATCTGTGAACAAACTTTCAGCGGGTCCCCAAAGCAATCAGTGTGCCTCAAAACAAAAAGAGAAAGAAAAAAGCAGCGGTTCCTCACGTGGGGCAAGCAAGCCAGCTACACTCTCAGGCAAGAACACAGCAGAGAAACCATGTTGTTGGCGTGGCCACGACCGTCACCCTCGCACTCTCTGCCCAGCGCGCTCTGAAGTATGCAGGTATTGCTGGAAAAAAGGTCACTATGCCTTAGTATGCTTACTATGCCTGTCGCGGCACCTGCATTGTGTCGAAAGCCAGCAAGAAGCTCCCAAAGCAGCATTCCTCGGAGCAATCAAGACGTCAGATGCTGGAGTGTGGGAGGCAGCAGTCTTGGTTCAAAGCCAGTCATTATATTTTGCAATTGACACTGGTGCCGGCGAAACCGTTCTTCCAATGCAGGTATTCGGAATGCTGAAAAACAGACCTCCTCTCCGTCAGCTCCATGGTCCAGACGGAAAGCTCTTTCTAGCCACGGGAATAGCAAGAATCGAGCTCATCTACTGCAATCGTGAACCATTCAAAATGTCTGTCTTGGATGGGATCTGCACTCCACTGCCTGGCAGGTCGCCGATCGAAGAACTCCGGATATTGACGTTCGTAAACGGCGTTTCTGGCAAAGTGAACACGAAAGAACTTCCAGCGGCATTTCAAGGAATCGGCAAGCTACACAAAGAACACCGGATTCAGCTGCAAACAGGAGCGAAAGAGCTTCTAGCCGCAGACCCATTTTCTAGAGCATCATTGCGAGATACCAGAGACACCGAGCTAGAAGAAAGTATGGAAGCTTTCCTAGCTCCTTGAGAACTTCTAGTCCGGTAAAGGACTGCTGCCTCCAATGGCTAAAGACATCCCAACAAGCAGACCCTGCCTGTACGCAACTTCTCCTGTTGTGCAAGAGGGAATGGCCGTCTAGAAGAGGTTGACGAGCCGACCTAAAACCCTTCCACGACCATCGGCACCAGCTCTCTGTGGAGAACGAGATACTCCTCTACGCATTGCGAGTTGTCGTCCCTGACTCTTGCCGAAAAAGTCCTACGACTTTTGCATGAAGGACATTTTGGTGTAATGAAGACACTTGCTTGAGCCAGAGATTGTGTCTGGTGGCCCACCATAGGATCTGACGTCTCGTCCATGGTCAAGCAATGTCATCGGTGCGTTCAAGCAAGGGTGATCCGGAAATTGTGACTAATCAGGTCTGATTTTCCAGAAAGACCTTGGTAATGCATTGCAATAGACTTGTTCCACTTCAAGAACCAGTGGTGGCTCATAGCTGGGTGATTCCACGTAAGATCGAACAAAGCATGGCTGGTCACCCTCTTAAATTTATTTCAAAATTTTATATATTGCTGCCCGATGTGTGGAAAGAAGAGATCCACAGTTGGTTTTGCTAGAAAAAATTTTGTCGAAGCGCCGGGAGTCAATAATGACGAAGAGGTGGAGTGCCGCGCTTACCTGCTCTTCTGTTTTGGCCAACTTTGGTTAATAATTACACAAGCTATACTAAGGTTAGGTGGCTGAAACTTTTTAAAGTAAATACACCCATGTTTTTACTTGTGATAAATTATTTTTGCTTTTTATAGGGAGTGTACTTATTTTTATAAAAATCCTCAAAATCAGCCTATGAAGCATTTTTCTGTCCACTTTGCGGGCTTATATCTCAAAAAAGGCTTGTGGCAGAGCAGCGAAAATTCATCATTACGTTCTAAGCATACTCTTTTGTCAAACTGCAAAAGCTTATGTTTATATAACTTTTCAATAAATAGATACGGGCGGGCGAACTTCAAAAAAATACCGAACAGTGGAAATTTCTGAAGACAATTAAAAAAAAAAACCCATTTTTGATATTTTTTAAACTTTGTACACTTATTCTCCTTCACGTTGGCTTTCACAATCACCAAAAACATGTTGCATAATTTTGTTCCACTAGGAGTTACAGGCCGTCAAATTAGACCCTTACGCAATGATAGGCAATTGTTGTTGATCCGGCTTCTTGCCCGCTGAGTGTATAGAATGAAAACAGAATTGAATTTCTGGCCCTTAAGAGGCCAGCAGCACCGAAAAAAGGTGTCAGTGGCACCGATGACGTCAATTTAGACATGATTTGGTCACCCGAGCGGCCATGACTGCGGGGCTACCGAGCAGCTGCGCGCGCCCCCAGATGCTCTGTGTAAGAGAGGCACAGTCAGCTCCTTTTCGCCTCCTGAAACCAAAAGTGTTCGAAACATTTCTTGGATAACTTCAACGCGTGTGCATTAAAGATTCGCTATCCATTCTGTCTTTTTTCGCACCATAGTTAGGCCCTAATAACAAGGCGGAGATGGAAGCAAGATCAAAACACTATCAGGTAGCTATGAGCGCTCGCTTCACGCACGCGGTCGACAGCTGCCGCCGCCGCCAGAGAAACAGTGCACCGCCACTTGTGGTCAGTATAACGCAAGAACGTGGCACTCCAGTGCCAAAGCAAGATATAGAACGCCAAAGGAAACAAAAGCAAAACAATTGGTAACCGGACGCGCGCACCTATCTCAGATGGAAGACAACCTGCCGGTTTACTCCAAGGTGACATATGTGAGTGATGAAACCGCCAGTCATTTAAAAAAAAAGATAGTTCGGAAAGAGCTGTTGTCCCAGTACCCAATGGTTATTCTCAGCAACTGGACACGGGAAAAACGCGTGCGATGGAGTCGGAGGTCCCTTCAAGCATCAGGCAATGCTCAACAACTTGAGGACAAACCCTGAAAGTGCAATTTGTACAGCCAGAGACTTTGCAACCATTTTCTCAGAGAAACTGAAAGGGCTGCATATACACCTTGAAGAAAAAACTTGTTGCCTTCCGCGAGTTAAAGAAGGAAGAGTGGATGAGAGTACCCGCGTTCCATGGTGTTGGCATGCCTGACAGCTATCCACGTCAACAAAAGCATCTCCTGGTTTGTACGTGGCACGAATAGCCGGGCCTGCTTGGAAGGAGTTACGTGTACATGAAAGAAGAAATCTGAACTGTCTAATCAATCGAATAAACTCGATTTCAGCCCAGAAACATGAATTAATGAAGCGGTTCTTCTTGACCTCCACAAATTTTCCATTTTGCTAAAGGTTCTTTGGAAAGCGCTCCTTGCTTATTGCATTTTTATCCTACCTTTCATTTTTTTTTTTTTTTTTTTTTTTTTTTTGCCGGGCGGGGGTGATCTAAGCTACGCATTGAGTTCTTACTGCCTTTTTGCTGGGGTAAAGGCGGAAAATATCTGTCTGCGCTACGACACCGCGGCGTATCAAAGAACCCCACGCCTACAAAACTGACCCCTAATCATTCAGTATTGCGCTCCTCACAGCTAATATGCAGCGTTCAGACATAAATGACCGGGCACATTATCATGCCAAAATTTGAAGGCCGTACGCGATCACAAATGTCAGAATAATCAGACGTTCATGGTTCACTGAGCCTTCCATAAGGGTATAATTTGACGGCCTGTAACTCCTAGTGGAACAAAATTATGCAACATGTTTTTGGCGATTGTGAAAGCCAACGTGAAGGAGAATAAGTGCACAAAGTTTAAAAAATATCAAAAATGGGTTTTTTTTTAATTGTCTTCAGAAATTTCCACTGCTCGCTGTTTTTTTTGAAGTTCGCCCGCCCTTATCTCTTTATTGAAAAGTCATATAAATATAAGCTTTTGCAGTTTGACAAAAGAGTATGCTTAGAACGCAAAGCTGAATTTTCGCTGCTCTGCCACAAGCCTTTTTTGAGATATAAGCCCGCAAAGTGGACAGAAAAATGCTTCATGGGCTGATTTTGAGGATTTTTATAAAAATAAGTACACTCCCCATAAAAAGCAAAAATAATTTATCACAAGTAAAAACATGCGTGTATTTACTTTAAAAAGTTTCAGCCACCTAACCTTAGTATAGCTTGTGTAATTATTAACCAAAGTTGGCCAAGACAGAAGAGCATGTAAGCGCGGCACTCCACCTCTTCGTCATTATTGACTCCCGGCACTTCGACAAAATTTTTTCTAGCAAAACCAATTGTGGAACTCTTCTTTCCACACATCGGGCAGCAATATATAAAATTTTGAAATAAATTTAAGAGGGTGACAAGCCATGCTTTGTTCGATCTTACGTGGAATCACCCAGCTACAGACTCCTATTCCGGATTCCCTGAACTGTTTCTACTCAAGAAGCTTACGTCCACAGCTGTAGTCAGCCACTGCAAGTCAATTTTTGCATGCCACGGAATTCCCAAAGAAGTGGTTTCCAACAATGGCCCGCAGTTTCCGTCAACTGAATTTTCACTCGTCGCCCAAGACTACTGCTTCAAGCACATTACATCTAGCCCTTACTATCCCCAAAGTAATGGACTTGCAGAGGCTGCGGCAAAAATCGTCAAGACATCCATGACGAAGATTAACGACCCTTACCTGACACTTCTAGCTATCAGGTTGACTCCTTTGAAGAATGGGTATAGCCCTGCCAAACTACTCATTGGCTGCCGGCTGAGATCCAGGCTTCCTCTTTGCCTCACCAAGCTGGCACCCCAATTGCCATATCAAGACAGTCTTAGGAATTTTGAGGAAACATACCGAAAACACCAAAGCGACAGATGTCACGGAGTCCGCGAGTTGCCGGAACTTCTTTATGGAGATGCCGTGTGGATAACAGCTATGAAGAGCAAAGGGACAGTACAAGCCCCAGCCGATGTCTCGATCTTACTAGGTCATCACCGACACTGGTACTGTACGCAGAAACTGGACGCAGCTAGTTTCATATTCCTGAGGTCACGACAACACAGAAGACGCCAGTACCAGCGATTGTGCTATAGACACGCATTCACATTGCCAGGGCACTTCCCACGGACATACCAGAAGTGGGAGGTGCGTGAAGCCACCTACTGCTGCGGACTTTGCTTGATTGCATTGGATATGTTGCAGATGCTGCCATCTAGGCAAAGCCATGCGAAGCTCGTAACAGCGTGTGCTCGAGGTGTGCGTGGCGGACTCCTATGCTAGAGCACGTTTGGAATAAACTTGTGTCCATGAACTCCGTATCCTGCCTTCTCGCTCGTCCGTGACGACTTCCACAGTTGCAAAAAGTGCAGCTGGAGCATGATGCCGAAGCGAATGCGGTAGTGCAAATGTCGCACAAGCCTGTGATACGTGCTGTTGCCTCGCGGGTTGTTGTGGTTACAATTCATGAAAATCGGTGCCGTTTATGTTGGATGGCATGTCAAATTACTGGAAAAGGCTCACTGGCGTACTTGTTGGACGCCATTAAAATACATATGAATATAGCCGGCTTTGTCATCTGCTGCGGTTTCAGCATCTTGCGCTGCATGCACTCTGCACTACCTAGTGAGAAGGTGCAGGGAAATTGTGAACTACACCTGCGTGACGACTGCACTTTTTTAAAATAAATACCGCGGTGCCGAGGCCGCCATGTCGAACTCGTGCAGCGATTGCTGGAGTGCTGTGCCACCTTTAACTGGTACACAAAGTGCAGGTTAAACGTATAGACATAGTATTTGCAGTTACATGAAGAAGTTTGCCGACATATTTCTCGGATGCAGTTCGGATACACATGAATGCAGCTGGCCTTGAGGTCTGCTGAGCTTTCATCTGTACGATATCACGATTGCTTCCTTTGCTAGATGCCTGATAAATGGCTTGAGCTCTCAGCAGAATCTGCCTGCTTTTGAGTTCTGTGCATGCACCACAAGATACTCTCTACCAACACCATCGTCTCACAGTGGTGGGTGGCGTCATGGCTGCCAGCGTCTCAGGGGCGTGCTGACGCACGCTTGGCTCCACGATTGTTTTAGTGCGTGCTTAATAGGGGGCTGTCCTTCGAGCTCTAGAGTCCAAGCTTGGCAACAGCATGTGACGCTTTTGGAGGCTATGCAAGGTGCCGAAGCTGTGGAAGTGTCAGCAACCGACAGTACCTGAGAGGAGGAAAGGAATTTTACAGCCGGTTTTTTGCTTATTAAGGTATGTATGAAGCATCTAATAAAGTGCAGTGGCATCACCCAGGCGGACACATGGCCAAAATGGACTTGGATGATCGAAGAAGAGAACCAGCTGAAAAACACGTGGACTAAGAAAAAGAAGGCCACAGGGTGAAGCTGGACTAACAGCTGAAATTTATTTAGAAAAGCACCGTCATATGAAAACCTTTTGTTGTTGCCTGCACGTCTGCAAGCCACTAACAAACACAAACAGATGCTGCATAACAAGTACACACGGATACTGAGCAACACTAATAACTAATCATACGTGGAATGGCGAATCTAAGAAAACATAATCCTTTTTCACTTAGGCATAATGATGTGGCACTTACACGTGTGTTACCTCATTTGACAATATATATAAGGCTTCCAAAACTTTGTGTTTTGCTCTTTCCCCGGTACAAAATGCTGACCTTATCAAACACAGGGGTGCCACCCATTCCCTTGCTGTTGCAGCAAGTGCGCACCATCACAAGTCGAAAGAGAGGCTCAGTGCTCTTTCATTTGGACATTAATACATCGGCCAGTTTGGCCAACAAATGCATTGCCACAGGAAAAAGGAATACATTTAACCTTTGGCACACAAGATGCAAGATAAACAGCGTGTCAAGCCACAACCATTCACCTTTTGCCTCCTCTCGCTAATGCTTGTGTAGAAGCTAGCCAGTGTGCGAGGGGCTGAAAAGACCATGCAGACATACATTTGTAACCATTTTTAAGTTGTGTCAAAGCCCTAAATTCTAAATTTGTTTGCTGGCACGCAGAAAGCGGTGATAATTTTCTACAATGATAATAAATCATTGTTACTAAGCTTAATATTTGCCTTTAGTGTCCCTTTAAACTTAATGTGCATTACAGTGAGCACTGCATTACGGTAAGCACTTCATCAATGTTCTCGGCAAGTGCTGACTGGGGCCTAGTTCATCAGTATTGTAATAAAGGCTGCCAAGAATATTCATTGAATATGCCTCCTTAAATTTATGTTTAGAAATGTTTTTTGATTTTGTTTTTTACAGAGGAATGGCTTGTGGCTGCACCTGATCAGGGAAGGGCAGCTGATGAACCAGCCCATTAGGTTTGCACCAGCAACAGGTGAATTGGGTGAAATGCGTCAACAAAATCGAGTTGCCCTTGTGTGTGGCACATCAGATAACACCTTCAGTGCTTTGCAACGAAGTGTATTATTATTTCAATGCTTTTTGTCAGGATGTGGACGTGTTAACATTGCATAATTCATGTGTGGAAATGAAACTCATTGGATATGCCTGAAATTGCAAGTCCTCACCAATGGCATTTGAATAAATACCCTGCAAGGACCCTTAAATTATTTCTCTAATACAAGTTCAACAAGTTTAGCAGTCATGCATACAGGCAATAATATAACTGATTTGATTTATTGTTACTTCTTTGATAGATGTAATTAATTACATTACAGTTTCCAATCATTGCCCTATGAAAGCAGTGGAAGAATCATTACTGTAATCCGTTAGGTCTATATTCCCCACCCCTTCCCCATTGGTTTCCCCCATTTCTTATCATTGTTCATTGGAACTTTTTCATGGAACAAGTTGCAACGACCATTCTACTGTGTCATCTGGGGCTTTTAGATGGGCTAAGTAATTTTCAAATGACGTTGCCGATGGAGTTCATTGCCTCAAGCTGCCACAAGAGTTTTTCAAGTCCATTAGTTATTTAGTGGAGTTACATCGTCAAATGTGAGGGGAGTTGCACTGTCCGAGCGTGTTCGCTCTCCTTTGATCTCAACGAGTGTGCTGGATGTTACACAGGGGGGTGTGACAAAGGAGCAAGAACCTGTGTCGGCGCACACCATGACCTCGCATGTTTTCTCCCTTTTTATTTTATTTAAATGTATTCGCACTCCTGCAATGACGACAAGCAGGCTGCAGGTGTCTCTGCAGGAATGTGGCAGTGCACCACAGTGACCGTGGTAACCGTGCTTGTGAACCAGCCAGTAGCAGTCCTTCTGTCTCCTACGTAGGCTGTGTCCACCTACCGAAGCCATTTATTGGAAAAAAAGCAGGTGGTTTCCTGGTGTGTGCAGTGCAGTAATATTTGTTGGACATAACATATATACAGGAGCCTCCGTGGCTGATTAAGCACATATTCTGGCTATGTTCAAAGATGTGGCAGGGCCTCTTTAACTCGCACTGCAGGCCTGCTGCTGTTGTCCATTGGTAACTGCTTATCTTGCCACTTGTCGTCCCTTGCTTCTTTAAGAACTCAGCTCAATATTACTAATAGCCGTTCATTGTGCATGCTGCAGGGAAACGAGACTTGTTTGGAAACCCAGTGCCTAAAATTGATTGCATAGTTGGCATGCCCCTCCAAACGCATACAACCACAATGCTACTGTTGGCATGACTGCAGTTTTTGTGTTATGTACGTTCCTCCAAACTTGTTTTCTTGTATTTCCTTGTCATTAATGCAACTGGCTACACATAATTGGATTTAATGCAAGTGTTGCTGAGTAAAAAGTACTCAATTATGAGACATCTGTAATGTGTAGTCATAATTCCTCACGCGCAACTCAAGTCATGGGCAAAAACCTGCATTATTGCAGTCGTGTCAAGCATATGCCAGTCTTGTAACCAACACAGCAGACCTTTCCTTGCCGCTTGATGTTCTTGTTTCTGGTATCTTTTTCGACTTGTGTTCAGAATAAAAGCATTTGGCCTCTACAAACTTGTCATTTTGCTTTTTTTTTTGCTAAGCATGCTTTAAACATAGTCCATTACCTATTTTGTGGGCTGTGGTACATAAAGCACAAGGAAATGGATTTAATGAGGGGAAATTCGCCTTATTTGCTAACATCCATACACAATTCTCAGTGGACAGTTCAAGCTCACCAATTCCAAATGCCAGTTCCAAAATCACAAAAGCATTTTCAAATTATTTCTGGCCTGCTGCTTACAGTGTATATTGAAAGTATAAAAACAGTTGCTACAGCTGCCTGGCAAAGCACTTAAATCTTCTACATCTGTTCGATTGCACCTCGTGAACAGGTGCAAGTGGTGCTTACTGTACCTGCTATGCAAGCTTTTGAATATCATAGGCTTTCTTGCAGGGTGAGTAGAGCCAAACACAATGATAGCAAAATAATAAACTGGGCTGAGACTGCTAGGTCAACAAGTGTTGAGTTGGACACTCAATCTGAACGTGAGAACACATGGGTTGGTGAATAGCTAGACCACAGAGCAAGAATTCTTGAGGGGAAACAGCGCTCACTCGGGCTGCCCGATAAAGTCATGCCGTAGGCCACGACGCCAACGTGCCCTCCGTCGGGCGAAAAGAGAAACGTGCGCGTCGAGCCGTGGCCTCCGCGATCGACTGCGGCGGCGCGACGTCGAGCTGCGGAAGCCCATGGGAGTTCTAGAGTCAGCAGATGACAAAGAATACGCCGCAGCTTTCACGCCCTTCCTTCCTAAGGGCATTTACACATGCATGCTCACAACACTCCAGTGAATGACTTCCTGCAGAATGCGTCGTCTGCTCTGAGTGAGCGAAAGCAGCTAGTTCCAAGCGATATACAGCATGTAATTAATTCAGCATTTGTTGCTAACTGCAGCTAGGATGTCTTCCGTCCCTATTTATTGACGTTACAGAGTGAAAACTGAGAAAATTTGCTATGTATGAGACGGTAAAACGATAATTATGCGTCGCGCCCATAGGGTGACATGTAAACGATGGGAACAGGCTGGCATCATCATCTGTCGTGATGTGCAGAAAAGTGAACTTCTTCCTCGCCCAAGCGGCAGCGCGCGGCGGTGGCCCGTTACATTAATGGGCCACCACCACGCGCTGCTGTGGCATAGCAGTTTCCTCTCCTCAAATACTTCTTTCTCCGTGAGCTGGACACAGCACATCAACAGCATTTTCTTCAGTATGCACTTTTCAGTGCTTTTGTTTGCACTTGCACCCACTTCCTTCCACTAATGCCTACTGGCCCTCCTTCATGTTCATGCATCTAATCTGCTTCATGCGTATACACAATCTTTAATCAAAAGAAGAGGCGTGCAGGACACGGACACAAGGAGAGCAGTGAACAACACGAACGCCGACTAACAACTGATGCACAGCACAGAGGCGAAAAAGAAAGAAGACACACAGCTTATCTGCGCATGCTCGGAATGGTAGCGCCACCTGTCAATCGGTTACACGTGCCGGTCTTCGCGATAGACAACTCCTAAGGCTTTCTGTCTCCTCTCTGTTTAAGCTAATCGACGGCTGACTCATGCATGCACTTCCACTAATACTGATATGCCAGGCCTCAACCAATAAATGCGTATCTTCGTTCTTATGCCTGTACAGGATCTCGGTTTTGTCTAACTCGGGCATGCAGCTACAGACCTGGCAGTGCAAGGATAGATTGGACGGCGGCCCACCTGATAGCGACCTTCTGTGTTCAATTAATCTTTGATTAATACAACGCGCAGTTTGCCCTACATAAAAACGTCCGTAGCTAAAAGGAATCTTATAAACTACACCCATGCGACAGTCGGTGAAATTGTTCTTGGCTAGGTGCTTAACCGGACAGATATCCGTTCGCTTCTTACCTTCCATCTGCTCATTTCTTCTATGCACTGCAGCACAAACCCTTCCTAACTTATTGGGAGCCGTAAACACAACATTAACCCCATATTTACTTCCCACTTTCTTAAGCCTGTGCGAAACTGCGTGGATATACGGAATACTCGCGACCTTTTTCTTGTTAATGTTACTCTCTGCTACGGCTTTTGTTCCGGTCGAAATCGACTTCTTAAGACGCTCAGCTACTGTGGCTATGGCTAGTCTAGGGTAACCTGCATCTAAGAGGCGCTCGACCTGCGCATTAAAGCTAATGGTCAAACGGTGCACGCACGACTTCGATAGGGCTGACTTTAAACAGGACAAGGCTATTCCGTTTTTTACTACTTTTGAATGCTTGGAGTCAAAGTTTAACAACGGCTTAGATGCTCTAGGGGAATACTGCCAACACACGTGATTCTGCTCAAATGACGAGATATCTAAAAATTGTATTACGTTTCTCTCCGGTAGTTCTTTCGTAAACCTTAGACCATCCCCATTAAGTTTAAATTGATCGCTTACATAGGTGACGACGGATTCAAAATCATCCTTACTACAAAGTACTAAGTAATCGTCTGCATACCGAAATACCCTAATGATGCGGTCCCCTAAGGCCTCTTTTAAACGGCAGTCAAACTTGCTCAAGTATAGATCACTTAGAATAGGGGCTGCCTTTGAACCTATACAAATCCCTGACTTCTGCACAAACACGCCTTCCCTGTATCCAACTAATGTTGACGTTAAGTACATGGAGAGAATTTCTAGAAAGGTACCTGTGGAAACTCCGCATCTATCTATGAAACCGGACTCCTGCCCTTGTTCTTGAATACATTCTTTCACGCAATTTAGTAAACCTTCATGCCTCTTCTTTTGATTATGGACTGTTACCAACTCGCTCAACTTTCTGTCCTTTTACACAATCTTCACGAGGCCAAGTGTAAAGTGAGCATAAATGAAGTGTACTGTGTATCCACAAAACATAAGTCTTTGTCGAAACACACATTGTGTATCCAAAAAGAATTGCGTGTGTGTTTAGATGCACTGCTGGAAGCTCTGGTGGGTAAGAAAATGCTCAAAAGCAGTCTGTGACTTCCCCCGTGTAGTTTTAAAAAAGTCCTATTCATTTTCTTTGCTTCAGTACAAGTGATTGATTGATTTGTGGGGTTTAACATCCCAAAACCAGCTCTGATTATGAAAGACGCCATAGTGGAGGCCTGGAAATTGACCACTTGGGGTTCTTTAACGTGCACTGACATCGCACTGTACACGGGCCTCAACATTTCGCCTCCATCGAAATGCAGCCGCCGCGGCCGGGATTCGATCCCGCAACCTTTGGATCTGCAGCCGAGTGCCATAACCACTAGACCACCATGGCGGGGCCTTCAGTACAAGTGAACTCTCCACACGACACGGAACAAGGTTTTGGTGAATCAGTCCATACAGAATGCAAGTTGAAGCAGCACATAACGACGAGGACTGGAGTCAAGAAATGAACACAACACTCGTTCCTTTTTGAGTTTCTCAACTCCTGTCTTCACACTTTTTCATGTTGCTTCAGGTTACACACTCTTCATGCATATCATGGTATATACAATGAAAAAAAAAAGTGTATGTTACCTTAATGCCACTGCATCAACACATACTGAATGTATACAAACATTTATTCCATGCTTACAGATTCCTACAGTGCATAGGAGTCTGTGAAGCTAATGCAACTGGAAAAGCTTCTCCACATCAACGACATGCTAGGTGCTACTTTGCGACGGTATGAAAAATGTGGACGTGCACTGCTCACAGTTAATAAATGTAAATAATACATTCTAGACGCAGGACAGTGTTCAATGACGTGTGCTGGAGGGTCCATATTGATTTGCAGAGGATAGTGGTACTGCAGTGAAGCACACCACTTCTGCTTGTGCTTTGTGTATTTCGGTGCCTTAATGCTACCACAAATGGATACCACAAATGCTAGCCCAGCAAAAGGTTCTGTTACACCACTGCTTGCTTGGCGGTGAATGAATGATAATACCTCGGTAACCAAATGGTTCGATACTAAACAAGCTCGAAATCTGATTGCTCCAATAAACAAAATGAATTGCGTGGAGAAGAACGACAATGCACGATGGCACAAAATATGAGGGAAGTCACTCCACGCTTCGCAATTTATTCACTGCTAACGTAATGTCCTTTGACTATCGTTTACACCCGTGCCCTTGAAGTCGACAAACAGTCTGACATACGATTGGAAGTCACACAAACAACAATACCAACAACCATCACATCGCGCTAACAAACGAGACAGCCACACCACTAATTCAAGTACTTACATGCGTGCGCAAACTCCGCACTGTTCAGTCCACAGATACAGCGGCAGAATGGTCTCGAGGTGGCACTTCTATACGAATATTATCGGACGATCGTACTGCACGGGTAGATACACGCCAGGCAGTGCATATGCGCATCTTGACAGCAGCGAAAGCGCCGTAGTCCATATCCGCGACAAAGCACACGGCCGTCATCAAATTTAGAAGCCGCGTAGCAAGCGATCATTTTCTCGGCTACACTTACAGGCAACAGGGAATTTGGCGAAGCATTTTTAGTTCATTAAAGATGTCCAAAGACTGCTGCAGGTTGCTCTGCAGCAGTCTGAACTTTGCCGTCCGTTTTTACGCAACGCAGTAGACACGCATCAAAGGATACGGCAGAATTTATACAGAGGTTAGTAGCAAATAATCCGCTATACTTGCACCCGTGTTCAAATACATGTAGGAGCTCAAAGAATGCCTAAAAACACGGAAGAAAGGAAGCTTACTCCGGATTTCTCAAAATTCACGTTGCCGCCCTTTGCTTTTGACTGATGTTCATGGCGATGAGGTCGCCGCCGCTTCGTATTATAAAATGATCTCACAGAATTTTGCAAGCTCGCGTTTTAACTGTTAGAAGAAAATAAATTACAAGCCGTAGTCCAGACATATTACGCGGTGGTGAAAAAACTTCACACCACTCAAACGAGAAATACTGCGCGACCTTCACCGAGCACAATGCAGCAGACGACAATGTCGACATTTTTGCAGAATGAGCGCCGAGGATGCCGCACTCTTTGTCGACGCTGTCGCATGCGGTAATTTTTGAGACAATTCGGTGCTAAATGTGAAATTCAAGACAAATAGTACCGTGATATGGAACATGCTGTAGGCTTCTGAAGATTACAAAGTAGCGCGACCGCACGAAGTAGGCGGAGAC